>CM035817.1:44689514-45057014 GCA_020458035.1 Magallana ariakensis
CGTGCATATTATAGAGATGCTAATGGTAGGTTGTATCATTGGACTAAAATGTCAGGGTTCAAGTTCATTCAAGGCAGTTTGATGCAGGGACTTTTGGAAAAAGTAGTTCAAATGGAGCAGAACAGTTTATACATCTCTGTTATCAACAGAGAGAAGTAAAGAAGCTGTTGAGTGTTCCAAGATTATCCTTTTTCTCTTGCAGGTATAGCAATACCTGGACACAATGAATTATATGTGGACTGCCCTGTGTATCGAAATACTCCTTGAATGAACTTGTTCACAGTTAATATACTACATGGCAATTGCTCTTCCAGATCTGGGATACAGCTGGTCAAGAGAGGTTCCGCAGTGTTACGCATGGGTATTACAGGGACGCTCATGGTACTTGTGGTGTTGTAACACTTACTTCTTATGGACGTTGTCTCTGTTTAATCACCCATTATTCACCAGTAAACAGAGCTTTTAGAAATTATACTTAAGTTAGTTTTACATTGTTTTGCACAGTGTTTTTTTTTACCAGTATTTTAAAAGAGTTCAGCTTATTAATCCTAGATACCCAGTTTTCTGCTATACCCTTATAGAACTTAAGAGGGCTGGATGATTGTTGCCATTTTTAGACTATATTGATCTTCTTGAGAAGAAGAGCTATGTACATAGTCTTAGATTTAGAAAAATATTAAACATTTGAAGCTAAAATGAATGAAATAATTTTTACTCAATAACTGTTTAAAGTAAAAAAAAAATTAAAATAACATCTGATAGTTTAAGGTAGATTTTATGGATTTGTTGATACACCAGCCTCCTTGATAGAATATACTATAAATATCTATTACTTTTTTTAATGCATGCTGTCAAAAAAAATGTTTTTGATATTGTTTTACCATTCCAATGTAACTTACATATTTTTTTTGCTTTCTGTGTATCAGTTGATGCCCGTAAAATTTAAATCATTTCTAAGTGCAAAGATTAATGTTTATTATTTTATGTACCCTTATGTTACAATATTGTTATCTATTACCAAAAAGACACTATCTTTGAATTATGTTCTAATTTATTAAGATATAAAAATTATATTTAATGTAATTTTTTTCAGGAGATACAAGTAGTGGTGTTTATGGTGGCATATTTCGGCCCCCTACATACAAGATAAATTATGTCAACATGCAAGATAATATAATTATCTTGCATGTTGACATAATTATCTTGCACGTTGACATAATTTATCTTGCATGTTGACATAATTTATCTTGCATGTAGGGGGCAGAAATATGCCACCCCACCATAGGTGTTTTATTGGTTCATGACATGGTTTAATTTTTTTTTTTTGTATGTAAATTCATATTGAAACGGTTTCCATTTTAGCACTACTCCTATTGTACGATGTATCAAATAAAGCTAGTTTTGATAATATTCGAGTAAGTAAACAGCATTTGTAAAATCTGCATTTGATTTGAATAATTCTTAAACAATATGAAAAACACATAATAATTTTATTTCAGTTCGTGTTTTCTCTGTGACATTTTCATTCTGTTCTAGGCCTGGCTTGGTGAAATAAATGAATACGCTCAGGAGGACGTAGTTATCATGTTACTAGGAAATAAAGCAGATATGACATCAGAGCGCGTGATACGAACAGAGGATGGGTAACGATTAGCCAATGTAGGCCTCTCCTTCATAAATGTCATCCGTATTGATTTATGTGACAGAAAATGATAACAAATTGTTTCTTAAATTACATGTATGAAATTATTGGATTTTATTGTGCATCATCTAACATTTGGATGATAAACAGTGAATGTTTTAGCGATATTGCAATGCAGGACCCAAGCTTTCAGCCTTCTATCATCGCCTTCTTTAATAAAAGTGTTCTGTAAAAATTGAATTGTTTTTTTTAAAGATTTGCAATTGAATAATTTTTTAACAATTACTTAAATATTATTTTTATTTGAAATAACTGCTTTTTATTAAATGTCTAGTAATAAAGTACAAAATTGAATTTGATTATACCCGACTGTAATAAGATTACTAAGTAGAAATGTTTAAGGCAAGTAGTTGAGAACGAATTGCATTTAATTTTGCTTGAATAAATATCTAAATAGTGTTTAGAAAAACATGGGATTTTGAATGTAATCATTATACATGTAGTTAGAAAAACATGGGATTTTGAATGTAATCATTATACATGTAGTAAGTGTACTTGAATTTGATGAACTGACAGGTAACGCAAAAAATAAGGTTCTGAATATAATTAAAAGGACTGTAAATTTAGAATTTTGATTTTATTTACAACATATAAGCAATTTAACATTCAACTTGTAATAGTATTAAATTGTTGTATGTGAACTATCAATATTGATTTCTAGTCATAAAGCCCATACAAAAGTCACGTGATACCCAATTGTATTACCATTTGCATGCATGTAAAGTTTGTTCTGCTTATTGATTGAAATTTTCAATATCAAGTGCAGTATAAATTGAGTTATTTGTTTCTAAAATATTTTTACTTTCATTTTCTCTTTAGGAATATAATGTTGCCTTTATGGAAACAAGTGCCAAGACTGGAATGAATGTTGACTTGGCTTTTATGGCTGTTGCAAAGTACGTATAATGATTTGCAATAATATCACCGTGAATAGTATTCTATATAATTTATAAAACTGTATTTAAACAAGAGGCCCATGGGCCACATCGCTCACCTGAGCAACAATAGACATGATAAAATCAGCTTTATGGAGTCATATACAAAATATCTTAACAATGTCATTTTATAGATCCTGTATATAAAAAAAATCCCCTGCATATTCTTATGTTTATCATTGACCCCCTTCGTAAATGGATGATTTTACAGTCATATTACATGTTAAGCACTGCAGTTCTCGAGAAAATGATCAGACTGAAACAACTTTTTATAATTGGATTATAAACCTACATCAAACTTTGAACCCATTGTGATGCCAAAGAATTGTCCAAGGGCCAGAGTCTAAACAATTTTATAGAATCAACAATAATTCAAAATGCTTACATATAAGTAAAACCATATATAATAACATTTGAGTTTTTGTGGATAATTTAAATGTTTTCCTTTATAAAATTGGAACACCAACACCCCCTCCCATGTGGTCCAACCCCAGTCATGAAGATTATGATTTTGACAAATTTTAATCTACACTATCTGAACTGACTTTTCTAGGCAAATTATTTTTTCAGGTATTTCCCTTTATATTCCTATATAAAAGTTTGAACCCCTCTCCCCACATTGTGACCCAACCCTACCCCTAGTATCATGATTTGAACGAACTTGAATTTTCCAAACCTGAGGACGCTTCCACACAAGTTAGTTTTTCTGGCCGATCGGTTTCTGAGAAGATTTTTCTCTATATATTCCTGTGTAAAAATTCGACCCCCCCCCCCGTTGTGGCCAAAAGGAAATTATGATTTAAACAAACTTGAATCTACACTACCTGAGGATGCTTCCACATAAGTTACAGCTTTTCTGGCGAATCAATTTCAGAGAAGAAGATTTTATGAATATTTACTCTATATATTCCTATGTAAACATTCGACCCCCATTGTGGCCCCACCATACCCCTGGGGATCATGATTTGAACAAACTTGAATGTACACTACCTGAGGATGCTTCCACACAAGTTACAACTTCTCTGGCTGATCAGTTTTAGATTTACCCTATATATTCTTATGTTAAAATTCAACCAATCCCCCCCCCCATTGTGGCCTAACTCTATCCCCAGGGATAACGATTTAAGGATGCTAATTGTGGCCTCACCCTACCCCTGGGGATCATGATTTAAACAAACTTATTTCTTCACTACCTGAGGATGCTTCCACACAAGTTTTAGCTTTTCTGGCCAAATGTTTTTTGAGAAAATATTTTTGAAAATACCAACGAATTTTCAATGATTATTTTTATTATCTCCCCTTGAAAGAGGGCGTGGCCCTTCAATTTAACAAACGTGAATCCCCTTCACCTAAGGAAGCTTTGTGCTAACTTTGGTTGAAATCGGCCCTCGGGTTCTGGAGAAGAAGTCGAAAATGCAAAAAGTTTACGGACAGACGGACGCTGAACAAAAATTGATCAGAAAAGCTCACTTGAGCTTTCACCTCAGGTGAGCTAAAAGGGAATTAAAAGTCGCATTCGATTTATGTAATGATGCATGTACATTTATTAATTTTTAGTCGCTTATTTTTATTGGGTAACAACAAATGTTTTTAGACAAAGGTTTTAAATGCTTTTTAAACCACCAGTTGAAATTGAATGATAATAATCAGCCGTAAAAAGGTTAAACTTATGAAATATGATCCTACCGTTTGTTCCATTATTTCCCTTGTAGAGATCTAAAGATGAAGAAGACGAGGAAGCCTACGGATCCCAAGTTTAGTGTCACGGAATATGTTAACCAGGAGAAGCAAAGTGTGGGGTGCTGCAGTAGCTAACCAGTTAGTGCAATACAACAGTGCAAAAGTTCAATTAGAAAGAATTTAAGTGCTGCAGCTGATTCAATCAGTGTCTGTTCCTTTTATTGTTTTTTACCAGGGCTCTAGTGCTCAAATTTCCATTGGTTTTTTTGTGTATCCATTGAATCCATGCTCAAAACGTTAAGATATTGATTTGATTTAGAAAGAAAAAATAGTTTACTGATTCAATTACAAAAGGGTTGTCTGTAGTTAATACTTAGTTTCATCATGTTTTGAAAAGCAAAAACTCTTGAGTAGATTATGTTTTTTTACGTTTTGCAAAAAAATGATTTAATCATGATGTTTTTTTTTTCAAAGATAACTATGTACTTGATCCTTTTTCTGAAGGGGCTAGCATACATTATGGGACCTATATGTTACCTTTTTTCATTACATTTCTTTATATCTGGTTGTGTACGTGATCAAAACCAAATATTTTTAGTTAATTTTAATGACACGCACGGATGATTTAATAGATATTTCATGGGGTTTTTTATGACCATCAGTGGCATCTGTTTAATGCTATTAGAGTAAAAGTAATTCATGTTTATGATATAATGCACTTTCAATAATTTTAAACATTCCATCTGATAAACAAGCAAAATAATTCTCACGCATGCAAAACCTTTTAGGGTTGATTAATATACACATTCTTGCAATCTTCCAAAGTTGTGTTCCGTAATTAGCATCTGATTAAGAACATAAAATGTCATGTAGCATGTAAAAGGATAACTTCACTTTTCTGCAACATCGTCTTGTGTCTTGTCATATCAATTTTATTATTGCTATTATAACATTACTTCTTGAGCTTATAACTGCAAGACACGTGAACATTGAATATATTTAAACACTGATTTTTTCGGAAAATGAATGTTAAATGAGAGAAAATCATTTTATTTGTTTAAATTGATGCAGGAAACTTTCAAATTCATACATTACACAATGATTCATCCAAACCTATTCTTGAGATCTGTTTCAAATCTATTAATATTAACTATAAAAACTATTTGAAATGTGATTGGTCTTCATGATATCTGTACTGTGTACCAGTATTTTGTTTATATTTTCTATTGCGGAATACATGCTCTTTGAATCTTTTTTCGATAATTATTTATTTACATATTGTTTTTTTTAGAATTATCGTCTTTAGATTCTTTTTTTAACATTTTGAACATTAAAGAAACCATTACCTCAATAATGAAATCCATATTTCTTTAATTTACTTGTCCATTGATTTTGTGTTGTTTATATATTTTTGCTTTATTATTTATATTGACTGATATACTTTCCATAGAGTATTTATTAGGGTGAAGGGAACATTGATGAGATATAGAACTGTGTATCGCTATCTACAATAGATGTTTTAATCATACTTGATAGGTGTTTTCATAAGATATTTGAAAATTCAAAAAGTTGATTTTGGTAACGTAAAAGAAGTTGCAATTAACTTTACATGACATAGAGAAACCTTAACAAAACAATACACGCATAATAATGGTGCTTTGACAAGAATTTAAAAGAAAATGTTGTTATAGTTGCTAAAAAATTTTATAATGGATTGTGTTTCATAAACATGATACCTCGCGCATTTACAATAGATATAATTGTACGCTGGGACAATGATCCATGCCAACATTGGTCGCAGCCTTTGTTAAGTTGTTTGTGAAAGTGTTGTTTCTATGAAATGCTAAGATCTGATATTATTGTTTTTAATAAAAATATTCTAATATAAAATGCAGATTTGTTTGATTTTCTTGTTGCTATATTTATTGAAAGTTTGTTTTTATCCATCACATAAGAAACTTTAGCAAAATTGTTTCCAAGTGAATATGATTTAAAGTCAATACTAGATAGAACTCAACATATCGATGGATCATACAAGTTTTTACTCTATTAAAAATGTAAATGAATTATTAAGCCGTAGGGAATACAAGTTTTACCTATAAAGAGGTAATAGTAAAATCTTAATATAATTAATATTAGTTGGTAATTAATTACATGTTATAATGTGCTTGGAGCCTGCCTTCTGTATTCACGAATTTTGTGACACTCCGAGAAAACATCGGATATACGGTACAAGATTATGCGTGTATATAATGGTACTAGTGAAAAATATTCATAAAAACTTTATATCACAGATAACTTTTATTAAAACTTTGTACAGTTTAATTTGAAGATAAATAACAACAACAACAACAATTCTCCGTGTGATGAATTACGAATTAGTAGAATGGCCATTCAAGAAAACATTATTCAAACATACTTTGCAATGTATCTATTCTGTTTGACACATTTTTTTTACAAACTTCGCCAGATAATGACTGAGTCATCTAATTAAAGGAAATCTTGATAAATCAATAGATTATCTAATACGGTGAAGAAGGCGGAGTTAATTAGTATTCCCAAACGATATTACATATACAATAACTAACATATCATCGGTGTTTGCGATTAATCAGACAAGAAACATAAAAAAAAACCCCACCTCACCATTGTACAATGTGATGATACATCTTAGACAGGGTCAAACGTAACTGTTAAAGATTCAATAATTTTAAAAGAAAAGCAGAAAACAATCGTCTTCTATCTTAAAGATATAGGTGCATTTTTGTATCTTGTAGTTTTCCTTTTACGTCTCCATGCAGGCGGGTAACATTGGCTTTACGTGGGTGGTTTGAATGTAAATGCAGCTGTGAAAATTCCTCTTGTTTTACCCCTTTCTTCTGTTATAAAAGGAAATCAAGTTATAAATAATATATTATATTCTAGAAGGTATATATGACCAATAAGCACAATTAACATGAAATAACTAATTATATTTACCTGTAAATCACCAAACTCGTTGAATGTATGTCTTATCAAAGCCAATACGTTGGAAACCTCAATGCTCCCATTTCGCATTGACTGTATTTTCTGCATATTTTCTAAACAAAAAGAAACAATTTTTTGCATTGCTTTTATGTGACCTGCTTTATTCGGTAACATTATTCCGAATTTTAAAAAAAAACGTTAATTGCTGTTATACTGCAATATGTTCATATTTGAGCCATCGTTAAGGCAGTTATCCTTTTTGGGTTTTTTCGAAATATACTAGTCAAAATTCCTAACGCCCCAGGCAAGTTTTTGTATTACACGGTTCCTGATTCAGATTATTTTGACCAGGACAATGATTAAAATTTAAATATAAACAATAACAGAGCATTTAAAAAAAAGAACTTAATCAAAAATGTTTTGAGGGCTTCATGTAAAAATCAAGAAGGTATACAGAAACCCTACAAAATTAAAACCACAACATTAATACCGCGTGCGTTCCCCATTCGCACTAATAACAACATCTCACGGAGATCCCACAATTGAATAAAAAACCTTTGTGGAAAGTTATTCGATTTGTTTATGTGGCTAGTTCTGCGAAATTCGGATGCTAAGGAACTGTCTCACTCTTGGAATTATCTCGTCCAATTAATATAGAAATGTGTTATAAAATGTGCAGTGCATTTACGCGTGCTGTGTGGTGTTTATCAGAAAGGTTGCATTGGATTTTTGGTCAAGCCTTAGAATGATTTTGTTGTGTTTGTTAAAAAATCTAGAGATCTGTGATGAATATTACGAATTTAGAATAGCTGTCATTTTGCTCCAGACATCGTTTTTAAAGGTAAAAAGTTAAAAAAGCAATAATTGTGAAAGGAAACAAACATATCGGGAATCACGCTCTGCTTGAGCCACGCCAACTGATCTCGAAGGTTGTTGAGCAGAAATGCGCTGCGTTTTACCCAATTGGGTTTTTGTTTTTTATAAGCAGTAAAGGACAGGGAATAGATCGAACCGAGTCGTTTTGAAAAACACATCCGAAACACTAATCGAACATGCACTCCACGCTTTTTAACAAATACAGACATGGTCGAGTAAGTACCAACTCGATTACATTATTTTACATTTACAGTTGAGCATTTTAAACAGCAGTCAATAGTGGCAACGACTTAAAACTGATATTAAAGTTTTCTGAATAAAAAAAAATGAAAGTGGGGCGTTAGGAATTTTGACCAGTATATTAAGTGTGCGTGCTACAAGTATAGGGATAATAGTGAATCTTTTATTCTTTATACAGATATCTTGATGTTTGTATAAAATATTTGAAAAATTCACCATTTTCGTTCCTATTCTGTAAATCTTCTCTTCTTGTTTTGAAGCTGAAAAACATTCCAAAGAAACTTTTGGTAGATTTCCAACAGATATCAACAATGCCAATGGTGTCCGTGTATTCTGCCAACTCGGCTTTTACTTCCGCAATACTTTTGTTCAGTATAGCAGCAAACATGGTCAGTAACATCATTATCACGAACACCATGTACGTGAAGTAGTAAAACTGGGCAGTCTTTGGAGCAGCAACCATCATCGTGTCAAGTTTATTCTTGCCAATAAAGGTATTAGCAAGTGTACTGCAGGTGGCAAAAACGCTTTTGTATCCCTCAAGGTGCACGCCAAACAAAAAGAAGCCAAAAACTACAAATGCAGAAAACATTACAAAAAATACCACACTGAATCCTGCTATTTCCTGTCCCGCATTGGTAACTACGGCTATTATTTCTGTGAACTTGCGATTATAACCAAGAATTCGAAGCATTTTTAGGGTAGAAATAAAGACCATTATTGCAAAAAGTGCATTGAATAAGTTGTCCCATACAACAATGTGTCCAAAATTTATAAACTGGTTCGTTCCGGTCAAAATGTTATCCGAGTACATTTGCATCGCCTTCTTTGCGTCTATGTAGCGTAAAATGTATATCCCAATGCATGAAAATCCAAGAATGGTTAAGATAAAATCAATCATGTTCCATGGGACTTTAAAGAAATTTAAGCAACCTTTCGTGGCTGTTTTATATACGATTCGGAAAAGGTGTCCTAGTAGGTATGTAATGATTACAATGTAACAGAGAATGGCATATGCTCCAACTTCATCAGATGATAACACTGGTCGAAATGATTGTATATCGGTCCATATCAGAGTTCCCCCCGTTTCAGGGAATTCGCAGAGAAATATTACGTATGCAAATAAGTTTGTATTTGGATTATAAACAGTAAACTCTAGAAATATTGCCCTCGTAGCCCTGTCGATCCAATGATATTTCATGAGTTCATTTAGCATCGCAACTGCCTGCTCTCTGTTTTTTGTAAATTCCAAAATATATCCACCACCACTGTACGAATTATACTCGCCGAGTATGGAAAAGCCCCAGATGTCTTTCGCATTCGTATACTTCCAAGCATTTGCGGTTATGAATTTGCTTTCATAAGTGATGCCGCTACATGCTGTTTTGTTGTAAGAATTCCAACCAAGACAATGAGGAGAAGTCTCCTCATATAACTCCGAATACTTTTCAACACAATTTTTTGGCCACGTAATGCTCCAGACTGTACAAATTTCTACAACCAAAGATATAAAATTAAGTAAAAAGCAAAACTAATTTCATGTTTAAAGTTAGATATGACAAACTTAGAAGATATCAAATGGATTTTCCTAGGTGTCTTTCAAATATGATTACTTATTGCTTTGCAAAATATTTAAATAATACACGTATATTCTATTTGTTTAATAATTACCATTTATGACACTTGACGAATGTCGATTATTAGTAATGTTTCATAACTCGTACACCCCTGTACATCTCGTAATTATTTGTATAATAGATAACGCTATGTTGTACAAAAATAAATCGTAATCTTGTGTGTTTTTTTATTATGCTAAAATTATCATAAATCACATACATAATATGACAAACTGATAAGTTTATGTTGTAAGTAAGAGTACCTGAATCTAAATTTTAAAAAATTTTTCATTACAATTAAGTATGGCAAACATGGTTTAACTTTGCAATAAGCCTTGATCTCATAGCTTAATTTTATTTTGATTTCAATTTATATTTTAAATAATACGAATTACAGAAAAGGTATGTTAAATAAAAACACTTTTATATCTATCGGAATGAGGATCGTAGAGCCAAACGAAGTTTATTTGTATAACTGCATATGTTAAATATTATGCCATAACTTGTCAAGAATAGTCATGCAGACATTTTTGGAAATAACTTGTAAAAATTAAGAACATTTATTTGTTAATAATCTTAAAAGTCATTAATAAACAGTCAGGAAGTCAGTTTTAAAATATATTAAACAAGAGGCCCATGGGCCACATCGCTCACCTGAACAACAGTTCCTTGTAACATTCTATTTCGTAGCATATGCTATTTCTAATTTAAACTTTGACCCCCTTCTGGGGACCCAGTATTGGTCCGGGGTTTATGGTTGGCTTTAACAACTACACTATTCGAGGATCCTTGCATAGTAATCTCACAAACTGTGGAATTGTAGTTCTCAAGAAGAAAATTTTTAAACATTTTCCATATATATTTCTATGTTAAACTTTGAACCCCACTTGGGGCCTCAGTATTGGTCTAAGGGGTCTTGGGGCCCCAGTATTAGTCCGGGGGTCACGATTTTTCCCAATTTAGAATCTACAATAGCCATGGATGCTTGCATAGTAATCTCACAAACTGTTGCACTGTAGTTCCTGAGAAGAAGATTTTTAAACATTTTCCCTATATATTTCAATGTTAACTTTGAACCCCTTCCTGGGCCTTAATATTAGTCTGGGGGTCACGGCTTCCACAATTTAGAAACTTCACAATTTGAGAATGTTTGCATAGTAATCTCACAAATTGATGCATTGTAATTCTCCAGAAGAAGATTTTTAAACATGTTCATTCTATCTATCTATAATAAACTTTGAACCCCTTCTGGGGCCCCAGTATAAGATCGGCTACTATAATTTAGAATTTCCACTATTTGAGGATCTTTGTATAGTAATCTCACAAACTGTGACATTGTAGTTCTCGAAAGGAAGATTGTTAAACATGTTTCCAATATATTTCTATGTTAAACTTTGAACCCTTCATGGTGCCCTAGTATAGGACTGGGAGTCACGATTTTACCACTTTAGAAGATTTACAGTCAAGTCGTACACAGACCAACTCGTACACAGGTCAACTCGTATACAAAATTTCCGCATAAAAAAACGAAAGTCAACTCGTATACAAAAAATTCCCAAAATTACCCCACCGAAAGTCAACTCGTATACAAAATATTCTCGTATGCTAAACCGAAAGTCAACTCGTATACAAAAATTTTCGCATAAAAAACCGAAAGTCATGTCGTATACAAGAATCTTCAGTATACCATTACAAAATGTTGTATACAAATAATGAAAGTCTTATCTTATTTAATATTTGGCATAAATTATATTTGATTATATATGCATATGATGCAAAATGGTAAAATGTTTTAAGCAGATAAATTGGAATCGTTTGTGTTGAAAAAAAAAACCATAAGATAAATTGCATTCATTTTTATTTAAGTTGGATATATTTTTTTCAAACAAAATAATGAGGAGTATCTTAATTAGTATTTGAGAAGTCATTCGTTTGGAGACGCAAGAAACACCGCGCTTGTTGTTTTAACAATTATTGTTTTGATGTGTAGAAATAATTACCAAATAATAGTGATTGGATTGACACAATTAATTATCGTAATTTTTTTGTAATTTCACGTCGTTACCGAGTTTAATGATAATGCACAATTATATATGTATGAATTTTCCAATCATTGTAATAGTTGATAACATCGATTTTATTCTTATATGTCCTTTTTACGCTGAATTAGGGAAGCAATATAAAAAGAAATTTTATTACAAGAAACCAAGTGTTTTTAAGTTACTTTTAAATTACTAATTTACGTTTTGTTTCTAACTTTTTGCAGACACATAAATAACATTGTTATTTATATCTCTGCTTTTTGTATACGAGTTGACTTTCAAATTTTGTATTGGTGATTTTTTGTATACGAGTTGACTTTCGGTTAAACTACGGGAATTTTTTGTATACGAGTTGACTTTTGGTTTTTTATATGGGAATTTTTTGTATACGAGTTGACTTTCGGTTTTTTATGCGGAAAATTTTGTATACGAGTTGACCTGTGTACGAGTTGGTCTGTGTACGACTTGACCGGACACCCTTTAGAATCTACAATTGCCAAGGATGAATGCATAGTAATATCCAAAACTGTTGCACTGTAGTTCTTGAGAAGAAGATTTTTAAACATTTTTCTTATATAAATTAAACTTTGAACCCCGCCTGGGGTCCAAGTTTTTCCCGGGGGGTGGGGGGGATCACGATTTTTACAATTTAAAATCTTCACTATACATACAAGCCTATGTATAAATATTGGCATTTCTGGTGCAGTGGTTCTTGAAAAGAAGATTTTTAAAAATTTATCTTATCTATTTCTATGTTAAACTTTGAACCCTGCCTGGAGCCCCAGATTTGGTCCGGGGGTCACACTTTTTACAATTTAGAATCTTCACAATACATACAAGCTTTTGTGTAAATGTTGGCATTTCTGGTGCAGTGGTTCTTGAGAAGAAGATTTTTAAAAAAATTTCAAACATATTTCTATGTTAAACTTAGAACCCCACCTTGGGCCCCAGTTTTGGTTCGGGGGTCACATTTTTTACAATTTAGAATTGTCACTACATATACAAGCTTTTGTGTAAATATTGGCATTTCTGGTGCAGTGGTTCTTGAGAAAAAGATTTTTAAACATTTATCCTATGGATTTCTATGTTAAACTTCCCTGCCTGGGGCCCCAGTTTTGGTCCAGGGGTCACGATTTTTACAATTTAGAATTTTCACTATATATACAAGCTTTTATGTAAATATTAGCATTTCTAGTGCAGTGGTTCTTGAGAAGAAGATTTTAAAACATTTTTTTCAACGTATTTCTATGTTAAACTTTGAACCCCGCCTGGGGCCCTAGTTTTGGTCCGAGGGTCACGATTTTTACAATTTAGAATCTTGACTATATATAAAAGCTTTTTTGTAAATATTGGCATTTCTCGTGCAGTGGTTCTTGAGAAGAAGATTTTTAAAGACATGCACCCTATTTTCACTGTTTCGTAATTATCTCCCCTCTAAAAGAGTTGTGCCCTTTATTTTAACAATTTAGAATCCCCTTTTCATAAGGATGCTTTGTACCAAGTTTGGTTAAATTTGGCCCAGTGGTTTTAGAGAAGAAGTCAAAAATGTGAAAATTTTACAGACGGACAGACAGACGGGCAGACGAACGGACGGACGAGGGACAATGGGTGATCAGAAAAGCTCACTTGAACCTTCGGTTCAGGTGAGCTAAAAATTTGATAATTTCAAGGATCCCACTTTCTAAATATTGATATCCATTGGTAATATCTCTAAAATCATATCATGTCCAAATAAAAAAAAGCATCAGTTCATTTATTAACAAATATCGGAAATTCATTTACATTTTTTTATCGGCGTGTTCTAATGAAATATTAATATTGCGCCAATCAACTATATATTTTAATATCTGAAATGTTTAATTTGTAGACATTACAGATCTTTGTCTATTTACATGTACCTTAAAGGTATTAAAATCACATGAAATAATTAAAGTGTATAATTATCCGTCATCCAACCATGAAATCATAATTAAAACATAGGTAATCACAGATTACAAAGCTCACCGAGACGAGGCATCAACTTTATGAGGCATCACCTTTATGAGACCACCTTTATCATATTATATGAATATCATAGTGAATGATCTTGGATATTCATGGATACTGATTTGACACAATATCTTATATCATATGTTAAAAAATTGTATCATGATCATATGTTCATTTCATACAATATTATAAGATACAATGTTTATCAATCCAATACATGTAATAAAAAATATGATATTGCATCCTATGATACTTACAATATATCATTTAATACAATATAATACTGTAAAAATAATGATGCAATATGATATTGTAACATATAATATGACATTGTATCGTGTTATACATTATTGTATTTAATCACATAATACAATATCATAATATTTAATATTAAAACAATATAGTATGATTTGATACAATATCATATCACATAATACATCACAATATTGTAACATATGATATTATATTGTATAATATAGTATGATATTGTATATTATGATATTGTATCATATTTGATACACGATATTGTATCATGTGATACAATATAATTTGATAAAACATTGTATCATATCATATGATACAATATCATGTGATATAGTAATATATTATATAATACAATATTTTACAATATCATATGATATGATACAATATGATATGATACAATATCATACTATATAATATCTTATCATTTGATAAAATATTATATATTACAATATCATATAATACAATTTCACGTATTTTAACAATATCATATAATATGATATCATATTAATATACAATATTGTATCATATGAAATGATATTATATATTATACAATATCATATCATACGATACAATATCATTTATTGCAATATAATATGAAACAATATCATTCGATACAATAATATATTATACGATATCATATTCTACAATATTGTATAATAATATACAAAACTATACATAACAAAATGATAATACAATATCATATCATAATGTACAAAAGAATTTATACAATATCAAATCGTATCATACAACTTTTTACAATATAATGTATGATATTACATTGTATCTTATAAAACATTAGTGTATCATATCATAGAATACTATATCATAGGAATCATGTTATATCATTTAACAACAAACACATCTATCAAGCAGGTTTGAGTGCGGTAGGAGAATTTTTTAGCATCCTTGATAATGGAGATCAGGCTCTGCATCTGAAGCTACCTCTGCCATTCATTTATAATAGTTAAATCAATTATGCAAGCTTTTATCTATAAAACATGTATACTGTTCCAAAAAACTAAACCTCATCCAGCATCCGAAACCTATGGCTCAGATTCAGCATTCAAGCCTGTCAGATGCATCAGTATCATGAGACGCATCATCCATGCAAGTTTGGTGAAGTAAGGACCAGTAATAACTAAGATATAATCATCAGAGGGCACCTGCTCCAAAAACTTTAACCAGCTCTAAAAACCTTAACCTCATCCAGCATCCGAAACCTTTCGCTCAGATTCAGCATTCATGCCTGTCAGGTGCATCAGTATCGTAAGACGCACCATCCATGCAAGTTTGGTGAAGTTAGGACCAGTAATAACTAAGATATATTTTTTAGCATCCTCGATAATGGAGATCAGGCTCTGCATCTGAAGCTACCTCTGTCATTCATTTATATTATAGTTAAATCATATATGCAAGTTTGAAATAGTGCTATCACCTATTAAACATGTGACCTGTTCCAAAAAAACTAAACCTCATCCAGCATCCGAAATCTATGGCTCAGATTCAGCATTCAAGCCTGTCAGGTGCATCAGTATAATAAGATGCATCATCCATGCAAGTTTGGTGAAGTTAGGACCAGTAGTAACTTAGAAATGCCTATCAAACAGCACCTGCAACAAAAACTTTAACCTGCTCAAAAAACCTTAACCTAATCCAGCATCCAAAACCTATGGCTCAGATTCAGCATTCAAGCCTGTCAGATGCATCAATATCATAAGACACACCATCCATGCAAGTTTGGGGAAGTTACGACCAGTAATAACTAAGATATAATCATCAGAGGGCACCTGCTCCAAAAACTTTAACCAGCTCTAAAAACCTTAACCTCATCCAGCATCCGAAACCTTTCGCTCAGATTCAGCATTCAAGCCTGTCAAGTGCGTCAGTATCATAAAACGCACCATATATGCAAGTTTGCTGAAGTTAGGACCAGTAGTAACTAAGATATAATCATCAGAGGGCACCTGCTCCAAAAACTTTAACTCGCTCTAAAAACCTTAACCTCATCCAGCATCCGAAACCTATGGCTCAGATTCAGCATTAAAGCCTGTCAGGTGCATCAGTATGATAAGACGCACCATTTATGCAAGTTTGGTAAAGTTAGGACCAGTAGTAACTTAGAAATTGCTATCAAAGGGCACCTGCTCCAAAAACCTTAACCTCCTCCAGCATCTGAAACTCATGGCCCTGATTCAGCATTCAAGTCTTTCAAGTCCATAAGTAGGTCAAGATGCACCATCCATGCAAGTTTGGTAAAGATAGGACAAGTAATAACTTAGACACAGGACATGCAACAAAAACTTTAGCCAGGTCCGGACGTCGACGCCGAGGGTATAGCATAAGCTCCCCCCGACTTCGTCTCGGTGAGCTAAAAACATTCAAAGATCTACTAAAAAAATTGGCGTGGAAATATCCTCAAGTTATTTTCGGTTATTTCTGAGCTTACCTCGCTTTGATCTCATTTGTCGTAATCGAGCAGGCCCAACTCGAATGCTTGAACTGTCACCAAACCATTTCTTATCAATTTCTGACAGAGATATCCCTCGGTAGTCATTTACAGGATAGAAAGTTGGAATTAGCGTTCTGTTGATCCAATTTATGAAGTCTTTTGTTTCATTGATCTACAAACAATGAAGGGGAAGTACTGTTTAATTAAAAAAACTCTACAATCAATCATCATCTGCCTAAATTTTTTATCATATTAAAAACAATTACATTAAATTATTTTTGTTTCATTTATCTATCAATTAAAAAAGTTTATTTAGAATCTATCTATCAATTGTAAGTACATACTCCTGAAAATCCAAGCTGAGAAACGCCATTTGCTAGCAAGTAGTTTTCTATATTCCATTTGTAATTAAATGATCTCATATCTCTTTGTAGGTAACTTGCACTAAACATGACAAATATATACACGGCGAAAAATAAAATGTCGTAAGTGGCTTTTCGAGCTTTCTTCTCTTCCAATCTTCTTTTTCTAAGAAGTTGCAAATCCTCTTCATTCGGTGGTTCATTTTTCTTAAGAACATTGTTCACCAGTGCTGGAATGTACATATAAAATCAGACAAAACAATTTAAAAAATTTTCACGTTATAAATATACTTTTCCCACTGATTTCATCTGCTTATACTGATTTACTTCCAGCGTAAGCAACTAATTCTTTTAAAAAAATGCCATTCTACTCAAATGATAGAGCTTAGGTCAGCTAATGCATCGCCAGATGCAAAGTATTGTCACGGTGAACTATGGCTTGAGAATGCTGGCAGTGCATTATTATATATCTTCTGTAAACAAAACCTTTCAAGTGAACATTTACATGTCTAATCTTAATAAGATTGTCTTTAATCAAACATGTACCTAAGATTAGATAATAAATCTAAAACAGACATTTACATTTACGCAACTTTATTTGAAATAAATACATTCTCAATTTTTTAAAGAATTCTCTTTAAGGTGTAATATCCCTCTGCTATTAACTTTACCATATATAATTTAAAACATTTCATAATAATTTCCATCAAAGTCAATATCAATAGATTCAAATGAAACAAAGTTGAAATGATTAAGCACTGGCATATTTTTCAGAAATTGATAATGTGTCTAATCATGATATGTAGAAAACTAGACATAGTGATACGAAAAAGCAAAATTTTACAATCGCAGCATAAAATTAAGAATACTAACTGTATAGGAAAATAATATATAGTTTTATACAATGCCAATTCATATTACAAAAGATAATGAAGCGCTGCTTTTCAGTTCAGAATAGCACTTTGTTGTATAGGTTTGTAAGACAATTTGCTTCAATCAGCAAGAGTTATCTTTCTTTATCATAGACTATTGAAGTATATACATGTTTTACATACAGTACATGACACATTGCCACAATTTCTAATTTTTCAGAAAAGGTTTTCTGTTTTAAATTTGGATAAAATAATAGTGAATGGATCCATATGTTTTAGAAATGCTAAAAATGTAAACCAGAGCATTTTGTTATAACACAAACAGGGGATCAAATTAATGATCTTCCAGAAATTGGTGTATGATCTCAATATAGGGATATATTGTCTTGAATAAAATGTGATACTGTTTGGTGTTTTTTTTAATTTTGTTGTCTGCTCTCTCAGAATAGGAAACCCTTATTAATTTTAAACATTTGAAATGTTTTAAGTTTCAAACAACGACGATTACGTCTAGCGTTTGCAATTGTCTTGATCATGTTTTTCCCAAATATATTTCATTCACCTTTGTGAAAAGGCTATAAATAGATAGAAAAAAATTTCATACAAAAATTCTCTGGCCTAAAACATCAAACACGTACTGTTCATGTACTGAACTAGTACATAAAATTTAGTTATATTTAAAAAAAAAATAATCCATTTGGAGGAGGGGTAAACATGCAGATATTCCGTTCAAGTTTTCTTTTTCTATATTTGAATATAAATAAATGTCGCCTTCCACCATAAAATTGGGTACAGCACCGCATCCTTTGTTGCTTCATGCCTTAAATCCAAATTTAAAGGTCCTGTGCAAATCAACGAGTTTTAAAAATATTGATATTAAACTAATGCCTATTAAAACATAACTATTTAAGTTCTTTCGATTTTCGCATGACATCATCAGGAGCATTCCGGACTAATAAACTGTTATTGTCTTTAATAATAATGTAATGAAATTCATTGTTCTGTCAATATTTCTTAATTTTCAGTTTTGTTTCAAGATATTTTAAGTTATCTAAAGTGAAATGACAATTATATTTAGCAATTTAGATAGTTGTTTTAGATGGAATTGTGGAATTCAATGAACAAGAGGCCACTAGGCCTTGACGGTCACATGAGTACCATAGCCCTTTCACAAACTTCTCGAGTTTCATTCGGGAGTAGAAAAAATATAATATAGTAATGACGACCACCTTCCTGTCTGAAATCTTTCAAAAAGAACGATGAAACCTATAATTTTAGCAAAAATCTTAATAATCATAATATAGAGCCTGACCTGATATTGAAAATGTGCAAGACTCTGATAGAAAATAATTTTTCCATATTTGTTAACTTTCAGGTTAGGTTTCATGTATGTTTTCATAGAAAAACTAAAACAAGGTGGGTAGTATACATGTTTTATTTAAAACCACCTCCCATCCCCCATCCCTAGGGGCAGACAGAAACTCTCCCTGTGGGCATTCAACAAGAAAGAAGCTTTAAAAGCTATAAAGTGTTTCTCACTTTCCTGTTCTAGCTTTTGAATAATTAACATTCAATGGCATTTAATCACCATCTGGCATTTATACCAGAATCATTTAAATGAACTGCTTATCAGTGATTTTGGTTAACTAATTATTACTTTACTATTAACAAGTCTATTTGATTATTTAGAAGTTCAAAAGATACACATTGGTAATCACAGATTACAGAGCTTACCAAGACGAGGCATCACCTTTTAGGCATCACCTTTATGATACCACTATTATATATTATTATATTATCATATTATTATATATTATTATACTACCACTATTATATAAAAATCATAGTTGATGATTTTGGATATTCATGGATACTGTTTTGATTCAATAACTCATAACATATGTAAAGTAATTGTTTGATAATCATGTTCATCTTATACAGTATTGTACGATACAACGTTTATCAATACGCTAATTTCATTAAATTCTGGTTGTTACGCGCTTTCTGATTGGCTATATAATTATTTTATATCGTATAAAGAATGTTGCCTACATCATGGTAAGTTTAACGTCAAAAAGGTATCAATCCGCCTGACGTAACGTTTAAATTTTGCATGTCGATTAAGAGTCAATTGACTGTTTTTATCTTCAATTAATAGTTTCGCAGTTTATAAAGGGTACACTGCCACAAACCATTTTATATCAAATAAACCTAATAAATACTGAATTAATTCCTTAAAGAGACAGTACGGCGCATCTTATTAAAAAACCGACTTGAAAAAATTTTCCGATCGGGTTCGGTATTTTTGTTCTACTCATAAATGTATAAACTTTCAGAAAATTACAAATTTCTCCGTGAAATAAATCAAATTATTTCATTAAAATTAATAATTAGGTATAACCTATACATATATACATCGCCACATGTTACGGGGTTCCACTTTCTATACCATTGCGCATGCGTATTTACTATAAACAAACCAGCATGGCGAGTAAGAGACCCGGTAGGCCTCCTTAATTGACTGAATTGGCAAAGAAAATAAGGTAATAATTGTTCAAAGTTTTTAAAATAACCAGTTATTATTTTGTAAGCATTTATTTTGCGTGTTTATCATAAGAGTTGCTACAACCTAAATGCATTTTTGTAAGTGAGGCCCCTTGAGGGATAATTTGACATATTTATGTCTGTTAATTTTAAAATGAATTGAAATTGGTAAACCATTAATAAATTATCGAGAAAGTGATTATGTTTTCCTTTTAGAGAGTCCCTTTTACCTCGTATACCATGATGACCGTAGTCGGGCAAAGATATTGTAGTTTTCAGCAAGTGTCAATAACTGTCAATCAAAATCCACGTGGTACAAATAAACGATATAAGTTGTACGAACCTT
Source organism: Magallana ariakensis (assembly GCA_020458035.1). NCBI lineage: Eukaryota > Metazoa > Mollusca > Bivalvia > Ostreida > Ostreidae > Magallana > Magallana ariakensis. Next base: position 44,710,399 of record CM035817.1, read on the forward strand.
AAATTTCCGGAAGATCATAATTTCATTAATTAGGTATGTAAAAGGGATTTTTATGAACTTCAACTGTCACAATCAACGTTATTTTGTATTTCCTAACGATACAATGGGTAAATCTGAAGTTTTTCACACATGTGTTTTCAGTTGTACTGCCTCTTTAAATAAAATACGATATTGCATCTTATTATACTATACAATATTGTGTTAATAGATTTATATATATATATATATATATATATATATATATATATATATATATATATATATATATATATATATATATACACCAAACCAAAATATAAAGTATCGTATCTAGGGTACACAATATTATACAATATCATATCATATGATACAATATTATATATACTAGCGGAAAAAAGAAACTGTGCATTATTTAATATATGAAAAAACATTTAAAAATTACAATGAACAAATTTTATTTTTTGTAATACTGTTAACACATGTATTCGAAACAACATCTCATAACACATTAATGTCAACGTCGAATAACGTCAATTTCAGCACATTCGAAAGTCACTGTTATTTGAAATTGAATTAACAAAATCAATAACGCGTGTGACCACCATTTGCGTTCACGCATGCTTGACAGCGACGCCTCATTGATGCCACTAAAGTGTTCAGAAATGCTTGAGGGATGTAGTTCTAGCCTGGTTAAAGCCTGGCCTAAATCAGCCAATGTCACTGGCTGATTTGGTAAACGGCGTAAACGTCTTTCCATTTCATCCAAGACGTGCTCGATCGGCGACAAATCGGGGGAAACAGCTGGCCAAGGCAAGACATCGACATTCTGTTGAACAAACAAGTCCCTGACTACACGTGCAACGTGTGGCTTTGCGTTGTCTTGCTGCAGAGTGATGTGATTTTGATGTCCCTGTATGAAGGGTATCACATGACGCTGAATAAGTTCATCTCGATAGCATACGCCGGTGAGATTTCCATTGACAATTTGTAGTGGGGTCCTTCCACGTGCTGATATTCCACCCCACACCATAACGCTACCTCCACCAAATTGTCGACGTTGCACAACACAAGCATCCTGGTAACGCTCCCCAACGCGACGATACACCCTACAACGGCCGTCACTGCTATCCAAATGAAATCTGGATTCATCAATGAACAGAATATTGGCCGAGTCCTGTATTCTGAATCGCAGATGTCGTGTTTACCACGCTAGTCTGGCGATACGATGACGTTGAAGCATTACTGGGCGCACCGCTGGACGTCTTGGTCTGATGTTTTGCTCGCGCAGACGATTACGCACAGTTCTTGGACTAATTGGTCGAAGCCCTGGAATGCTACGGGCAGTCAAACTTGCTGTCTGGAAACAATTTCTCAGATGCACAAGTCTAATGTGGTTGTCCTGTTGACGTGACGTCACACGAGGTCGCCCAGAGCGGGGTCGATCCTGGGTGTTGCCAGATTGTTGAAAACGTCTTCATAATGACTGGATGGTGTTCCGATGAACTCCAAAGTGTCTTGCTACAGTATTTTGTGCCATTCCAGCTTGCAGCATCCCAACAGCACGATTACGTTGGTTTTCGTTGAGTCGTGGCATGACATAGGGGTATATTTTGTTGAAACTAAAGTGATTTCCTTAACAAAACAAAATTAAACAAATCCTTTACAGTTCTTATTCCAAACAGTACTGGCCCGTAAAACTCGTGCGTACAAATTCTTCAATAAACAACAGGTGCTCACTTACCATGAAAAAGTCCGTGCACCCGGACCGTATACTATCCGATATTGTCAAAAACAATACCATTATCGATTGTTTAAATTTTATAAATACAAACAATAGATGTAGAAAAATTATACTAAATTTTATAATGCACAGTTTCTTTTTTCCGCTAGTATTACTATTATCTATTGAATATGTGACTTGTTCCAAAAAACTAAACCTCATACAGGATCCGAAACCTTTGGCCCAGATTCAGCATTCAAACCTGTCAAGTGCAGCAGTATCATAAGACGCACCATCCATGCAAGTTTGTTGGTTATGACCGGTAATAACTCAGATATAATCATCAAAGGGCACCTGCTTCAAAACTTTAACCAGCTCTAAAAACCTTAACCTCCTCCAGCATCCGAAACCTATGTATTCAGCATTCAAGCCTGTCTGTCAGGTGCATCAGTATCATAAGACGCACCATCTATGCAAGTTTGGTGAAGTTAGGACCACTAATAACTCAGATTGATTTTGCATTAATCATGTATTGTTGATAATAAATTCTTTTTAAATAACGGGTATCTTAGGGGACAATATGCCTGGCTTTTTTTTATTTTAAAGTAATCATTTGATTTAAGGATTTTATTCATCAAAACTAAATCCGTTTATCAAAGCTTAATATTCCTATTCATTATGATTGAATCATGGGGGATTTTCATGCATTAAAGCTAGCCCTTATGTACGTTTCGGGGTACTAGTATTTGTTTGAACAAAGACTTTACGGCATAGCCCTGCAGATCATTTTAGCCGTTTTTTACATATCATTTGAATATAAAACTGGAACAATTTGTTCGCGAAATCCTTAAATAAAGTTTAATATTTCAGCTTACAAGTAGTGCTCACCGGAACATTTACTTTATTTATGTATATGATCAAGTCTAAATATGTATGTTCTAAATTTTACCGGGTCAACACCTTGTTCTAGGATTCATCTTGGTTTTTGTTCTTACTGTAATAACAAGCTTTTTAAGCAACCGTGGCCATTATCACTTATAAAACTAAAAATTATAAGTTTCCATTTATTTTTCATATTACCTCGAAACAATTGTATCATATATTTTGCTTTAATAAATTAAACTAACGGTCCGTTGTTGCTTTCTTTGATAATTCTGTGCATGATTTAAATCTTTGGTAACCATCAAACACAGTGCAACTGCAAACAATAGCATATTTTTATTTGGCATCATTCAGAAGTGTCAAATGTTATTTTGTTATCAGTAGAGGTGAATACTAAATATGTTCATTACCTAGAAAATTCTGTCTTGAATCCCCATTATAATGAATCGAAGCTTTCCGTAACTCGTCAAGGTCAATTGAAGGAGGTTTTTCTTCTCTCATACTTTTGAATATGGTGGCAAAGATCAAAGAAACAAACACTACCTTGATAAAAGATGTTAACATTGTTATTATGATTTTCACAAAATACAAGTATAACAGCTATTATAAAATAAAGGATTAAAATGAGTTATTATCAACAACAAAAAAATTCAATAACTTCATTGGTTCAGAATATTATATGTTCTTAATTGTAAAATCAAATATCCGTACCTTTAATGGATCAACGAACAAAATTGACTCAAGAAAAGAAAGCAAGAAAGAGGTAACCCATTCTTCGGATTTCTCTTTCCCCCACTCCATGCTATATAGTAGCAGGAAAAATGCACATGCTGCAGCTGCCAGAACAAGAGTAATCCAGGCCAGATAGACGAACCAGAATGGCAGGTTCAAGTTATTGTCAGCAAACATAATGTCTTCATTCAGTTCTTGGAGAATACAGTTGCTTTTTGAAACGTCGTATTTTCCTGAATTATTCTTACCGTCTTTAATTTTGATAGTGGAATCGGTATGCCTTTTTCGTCTTATTTTACTCTTTCTAAAAGCTATTATTACAAATAGTATAGGTGGTGTGGTAATAATGACACCAATTACTGAGATATACAATGTAGACAATGAAAATCGGATGAATCCTAGCTCCATTTGTAATGAAGAATTATCTTCAGTGGAGGATTTGAAAAACATGGCATTCGAAATCATGACCAGTAATAGAAGAACCATTAAAGTAGTCAATCTTTGGACTCGACTGAAACGGCTTATGTTTGGTCGTAAAAGAAGAGACACCCATAAATGATGATCCGTAATATTCATCTGTGTATTCTCGTTCATCAGTGCTTTAAAGGAATGTACATTTTCCTTTGTGGATACAGGGAGCACTCTTTCGATCATCCCATCATCATCATCCAGAGAAAGCCATTTGTCACAGAGAAATACGTATCTAAAATTTGATTTAAAATAAATTTAAAGAAAAGCCAACATACCTTAAAAGCTGAATTGTTAAACTTAATCAATATCCACTGCATTGGTATGCAGTTTCCATATTCCATTTGATATACCCAGTAAAATTGTTCCAGTGTTCAAAAAAGAAAAGAACAATGATATTAAGGCGATAAAATGTGTTCTTGCTGAAAGAGTATATATATATATATATATATATATATATATATATATATATATATATATACACACACACACACACACACACACAAAGGTACTAAAAAAACAAAAATATTTTAACAAACTAACAATAGCAGCGCAATAAGTGATTACATTTTTCACGATTCGTTGATCTCCGTTTCGATTTTGAAGACAAAAACCCGTAGGATCATATGTAGATAACAAATAACCTTACTGATAGAAATAATAGATGTAATGAATGCCAATTCTTTAATAACACGCCACTCACAGTCTCTACTTGTATGTACCTGTCTCTTTCTTGAAGGTCATCAACAATGACACGATTGAGATACCAGCTTTTGTATACACCTTTTCCAGTATTATCATGCCAAATGCGTAGGTATCGCAGGTCTCCTAAAGGTTCTTTAGTACCCATAAAATATCGATTGATGCTTGCCATTCCAAATCCCTTTTACAATACAAATCAGATCATTGAACTTAGGATTAATGTTTTACAATTTACGAAAATAAAAATAGTAAGATACAATATTATTTTGATTGGCAAGCAGATTCTTGGTCATTTACGAAAATAAAAATGGAAAGATACAATATTGTTTTGATTAGCAACCAGATTCGTGGTCATTTAAAATAAAATCGAGATTTCACTTTTAACAGAATACATAATAATTTCTTTTGCTATCATTGAATTCCAAAAATGATATGAGTTTGTAAGATATGATCGGATAAATGTGCTGCTTATATATGTACATTAAAACGTTGGAATCCTTTTAGACCAAGTGACAGACCCTAATTCGTAATATGAGAAGAAAATTTATTTTATATTTTTGTTTACTAGTCCTTACTGTTTCACAGATGTCATGACTTCCCATGCTTTATGTAAATTGTGATCAAATTATCAGTATTTAATAAATAGACAAATAAGATGAATTTTTCTACTGCACAATAACAAAATACTGATCTCGAAAGAGCTTTAAATAAGTTTGTGCGCATAGCTTTTAAAGTTTACACTTTTCTTTGTTTTTTTTAATTTAAGCACACATTGCATTGCTAATTCACTGCGTAGTTTTTCATAGATGTTTTTTTAGATGTCTGGAAACAAAATTAAAAATGTGTAAACATTTTTATTTTGACAATGATTTTTTTTTTATTTTCATATACAAAGTCATAATATTTAAGTTAATGCTATTAAATTTGTAAACTGTTGAATAAACAGTTTTATGCTTGTAATTAAAAAAATCAAGATCTAAAGACCAACTGATGTATTTTTTTATTAGATGAGCTAGCGGTTTTCAATAGCAATTTTAAAAAATCTCGAATTTCTTTATTTACAAATGTATCTGAATTGTTCTACAAAGTTCTTTTCCACCATAAATATATCAATGCCAAATGAGCACATCGACAATTTATCGTCATTATTCCCTGAACATCTTAACATTATATATCTAAATATTTTGGAAAATTGATTTCCTTGACTTGCCGATCTGCTAAAATTCCAAATCCTCCCATTTTCTTAACAATCTCTACCAACATTTTAAACAGTTTAATTTTATGAAATCCAAAAACTTAACATAATTTCAAAGTACTTGCATGTATTTTTTTATTAAACAAATAAAAATCATGTTTAATAAAATTGAATTAAATAAAATGTATCGCTGACGGAAGACTCTTCTGACTAAAATACATATAAAATGTTGAAATATAAATTATATTAAATATCAAATGAACAAACTAATGATAGAACGAATGACATCCATCTTTGAAAATAGAATACTGAATACAGATTAAACAAACCTCTTTGATTCCGTCTGATAAAACTCTAATGCCAGAGTCTTCTTCGTTTCCAACAAGTACGAAATTGACGTTTGATTTTGTTCCTGCACCCCGTCGCATTCCAGTTTGTACAGTTAACAGGTAAAAATAATTATCTTTCACATCATGATCCACCAAAAAATAAACGGCCCACTAAATAGCAAATATGTTTAATACAGAAAGCCGCATAAAGACCACACTCATAAACCCGAAAAATTAATGTTATTTGTATATCAATGGTTAAGTTTGAAAAAAAATTTTTATTCCATTTAACTGGTTTTGGTATTGATAACCGTAGCACTTTATCACATACCCTTGTTAGGTCCTTTTTATCTTCCCTTCGTAAAAATATTGCTGCTATGATGTAGATAACAAACATTCCAATGAGAGGACCGTAAACAAAAGCATTGGTGACGTCAAATTTGTTAAACACCGTCAAGAAATTAATCATGTTTGGGGGAACGTAAAACGTTGTTGAAAATGTGTTACCACTACAACGGCAAACGGTTTCGTTCACGCTACTCATCTCTAGAACCTGAAATACAACTCAGGATTTTAAACAAAGCTAAATAGAAATTCAGAAATTTTAGTTTTTATGAAAGATCGTGGCTTACCTGGCAACCCTCTGATGACCATGCATTTTGAGAGTCATTCCAACTTCTGCATCCAGTTGTAAAAACAACTAAGCTAAAATTTGCATCCACGGGAACAAAAATATCAACTGGAGGAGTGACCGTTGTGGCGTTTTCCACCACTGATCGTTTTCGTCTCATTTGTGATGGAATATACATACTGTAATCTGGTGCTAGATTTAAAAGATAGAACAAGTTGGCTTTTTTTTTAAACTATTTAAAAATTAGGTCCGAAAGGAGAAAAACTATTTTTCTTTATAAAGTAGTATCTTTTCATTTAATCATAAATGAAGATAACAAAGATCAAATTAATTTATCCTTGGACTTTGTAGGTTTTAAGTATTTCACAATTATACCTTGTTCTGGTTTCACCCCAAGATAGCAAGTTCCTTTTGGGCATGTGCCTTGTTCAAGAAATATCTTGAATCCAATATTTTCCCAGTCGCGCATTCCAACAATTTTTATAAAATCATAAGTTGATGACGTTGGAAACGTTTCACCTCTTACGTAGAACGTATACAAGGTAAAGTTTACAGGATTGTTGATATCAAAACCATCAGGACTCATAAAGATAATCGCCGCATCATCATCATTAACCACATCAAAAGTAAAGAAAATCATTTTCTCTGGATATTGTGGATTTATAAGAGGAATGAATTTTTGATACTTGAAATTGCCATTGTTTGCAAGTTTAACGTCTAACTTAATGTCATCTCCCATATCAAAAGTTGAAACTCCTGATGTCAGAGATGATGCGTTTTGTCCATAAATGAAGGGGTTCTTTTTGTAATAGTTTATCTGTGAAACAAAGTAAACGTAAAACGAAATAATTTCAAATACGAAGCAAACTTAATTCTAAAATTGTCAATTATGATAGACAAATAAAATTACTAATAAAAGAGCAAATAAATGACCTTCATTGCGACTATTACGTCAGTAAGCTGCTCGAATGTGCCATTCGATGGCTGGATTCCGACAAAATATTGATCCGTCCTGTTTTGTATACTATCAATTGTTATTTTCTCTGTAATCACAGATACAACTGTTCCCTCCATTGTGTGGCGCTCTTCAAGAACTATAGTTCTAAGGATAACATTTTGCGTGTTTCTTAATATACGCTGCATTATCGGAAAATACGTCCTTGCCTATCAACAAAAATTAAAAAGAATTTAGGTTTGTATTGAAATTAATATATCATGTGACAAAGCATACACATTAATATTTGTCGAGATTACCAGCTCTGTTTGTTGTTCTTGAATCCCACGGCGATGCTCTCTTACGGTGAATAACATGTCTGCTTTGTTGTCAAGATCTGTAAAGTCTATCAGCGTCGAGACATTAACAGCCCACAGTAACGCTTCTTGGCGTTTTTGGCGCTCTGCATCTCTTACCAGTATATCTTTAATACTATTTTTCTGATTTGGCACAGACAGGTCTAAGAGGTGATTTGGAAGCATGACGTCCAACAGGCGATTTGTTATTCTGTGGATGACTGTCAAAAAAAAAAGGAACATCATGAGTTTGTGAAAATGACATATCATATTATGAAGATACGTTTCTTGAAATCGGTGAATTTTATATCAATTATTCGATTCTTTTTTGGGGGGTTGATTAAAAAAAATTCTATTGGAAATCACACCCACCAGAAGGGGTTTAGACCTAAGCACTCATTTGATTACAAGTAATTAATCCGCAATATTAAAAAAATCATAAAAAATAAGAACATTTTATATACAAAACCGAAAATGCTATCTGAAATGAATGAAAATATATTTTTATCTTTTTTTTATTTACAACAACGCTAATCATCACTTACAGTATTTTAAAAATAAATCCTTAATAAAAACATTTTAGCACAACATAGTTATGACATGCATTAAATATTATTGTTTGCATTCGTGCTCATTTTATCAATATTGTATTAGTTTATTTTATGGTGGGGTAACCAAATAAAAGTCAATATTTCTGAGTGGGTGACATAAATGCATTCCAGCTAATTTATTTAATAATTATCTCGGCAATGGATTTTTCTTAAATATCTGCTCTTAAAGATGTTTATTCTCTTGATAGTTAAATAAATAGATATGAATTTATGCGTATATTGAGTATGAGAATAATTTTTGAATAGACAATTATACGTTCAAAGTAAAAACATCATCTAAGTTATGTTAATACCGATAGCATATTACGAGAGAAAAAAAATAATTTATTGCAAATACAAACATACAGAGTTAATCTGAGGATAATATATATGTTTTTGTATATAATAATTTGAATGTAAATAATGTATTTTCTCAGTTTTAATATACATATATTTAGCAATATCTAGGTAGCTTACACACATACATGCGTATTACAACGTGACCAAAACATAATGACTTATAAATTTCAAACTGAAACGTGGTCTTGTAGCATTCAATGCAAAGAATCTACGAAATATTGGCAGAACTCTTTTTTATTTTACATTTACAATGTGTTTAATCTTTTTGACAAATCTATGATTGTGATGATATATAAACAACTGTAGGGTAAAATTGAAATTCAATTCCTGCCAAAACTATAAAAAAGGAAATAGTTCTATGCAAATATATCTAAAGAAAAAATGTCAAAATAATACATTTATGGTTAAGACTACTTGTAAGATTATTTCCATTCAAAATATAAGCAATTAATAGAGTACAATTTTAATAAGCTATAGAAATGGGATGTAGAATCATCCTACAACTTTTCCTAGCCCAGGTTAACATGCGCATTAAAATATTTTAACGATTGTAAGCAATGGTACATATAATTTTGTGTTTTAATTCTTTGTTGCATTTTACATGTACTGCTTTTTATAGAGAGCGCAGCTCGCCGGCGCTGCCCGCCGGCGAGCGAAGCGAGCTTCAAGAACCAGTGCGCGCGGAAAAAGAACGAGCTTAACCTACAGATTCAACAAGAACATTATTTTGTCTTCGTCCCATAATGCTTTCTAATGTTTTATACCGTGGTTCTATGCCAAAAATGGCTAACATTTAACTCGTAATTAACGGTGCCTTGAGGTTTGAAGACACGTTTTGAGTAGCGCACAAGCTTTGGTGAGACCCAAGATATTTTTAATATGCTTCCATTCCTTCGTATTAAGTCGAGATACGTGAACAAATGAATAAAGATTTGAACGTGTGACGTCACGGTGATCTCGCGCTAGATTTCCCGCGATAAATATAGAGGTGGATCAAACATATGTAATGCGTGTACTATATAGTTATTTCAGTATAAACTTCCATACCTGTCTTAGATGATTGATGGGTTTTTTAGTGTTTTTGTTATTTTGATAGAAAGATTATATAATTATATATACAATTAAGAGTTCAGATAATTTTGCGTGCATGAACAGTAAGTATAAATAGGGAGGAAATTTTTAAAAAATATCATTTTGAACTAAATAATAAATGATAAAGAGAAAAAATAAACAGTTAAAAAATCTATGCAGATATTGAATATTGTCAAACCAATAAATTGGAAAATGGGAAATTACACACCTACATGTTTAAACAGGGACCAGGGGAATGGATACAACGTATGCCAAAATAAACAAATTTCAGTTAAAAAAAATGATGAACCCCCCCCCCCAAAAATAAAAGTCAGATAACAACAAGGTACAAAAGAAAAACAATACTGTATTTACACTTTTGACCAAATTAAACACAAATTACATTTTACGAACTGTTCAATTTTCTCAAAAAGTAAAGACCGGTTTTAGGGGAAGCAAATCTATGAATTTTGTAAGAATTCTTAACCTTAGAACTATTATATAACTCTCTCTCTCTCTCTCTCTCTCTCTCTCTCTCTCTCTCTCTCTCTCTCTCAAAATTTCTTTGATGTTAGTTGATTACTGTCAAAATATCACTAAGTTGACAATGATGCAAGGTATGTGTAATTCTTGCTGCGCTCGCCACAACGGTAGCACCGTTCAATATATTAATCTAAATTTTGAGTTTAGGGTGCTTATTCTCGTTCTATATTTACAAATAAAGATTGTATGAAAGTAGACATTTTTCGTTAAATCATGATTAAAAGTGAAACCAAAAATAATCTTTTTTTCATACCCTAACAGAATGAAAAAGGTTTCATCTATTAATTAAAGATTTGTTTTAGTAAAACACTGGTTTTAAATATTTATACCTATTGCAGTTTCATACGTTGTATTAAGATAGCCCACAGGAAATGGGTCTAAATCTGTCACTTTCTCAAAACATACGACTAATGTGTCCATTAGCCGTGTAGTGTTAATCTGCAAATCACAAAAGAATTGATATAGTTATTATAATAACAAACATTAATTGTCACGAATAATAGGATGTCAGCAAATCAGTACTACTCAAAAATAAAAACCACAACCGATATATTAAAAAAAAAATTCATATAATCCGGTACATTGCAGTGCAATTTAATGACTGATGTAAAAAATATTGACATAAAAAATTCCCATATCAAATATAACAACATAGAGATTATAAGGAATTATGAGGCATTTGTGACCTTCAAAATTGGCTACGTACTAAAATATCAAACGTTATGTAGTCTTGCAGGCGCGTTATGGAGTCAACAGAGGAGAATGTTAACTGCAGATCAGCGATGCTGAATCTGTGTTTGTTAGATTCACAGTGAACCTGTAGGTCTAGTCGAAGCAAGTCGAGCATATGCGTCATTATCTGTAATAAAATCATGATTAAGATCAAGAAAACACAAACTATTTAAGATAAAAACTGTCGGTATTGAAAATATTCTTACTGTTTGGTATTCCACTACTATAGGGGCTGTGTAATCATCCACGTAAGCTGTTCGAGCTATCCCAGTCATTATGCCATCTTCTGTCGTTGTTGTGTCAGCCTAAAATAGCAAAAGCAACTGCGAAAGTATTTGACATTTTTAATAAACCATTATTCGCGTTTGCTTTATTTTGCAATTTTCAACTGATATTATTGTTCTGCAGCGACTAATATTTGCGTCATGTCATTTTTTATGTAATTATGTGGACATGTAAGGTTAAATTTGCAACGCGTAAATATTAATTAAATTATCAGTCATAATTAGAGACAATGTAATATTTTAAAACGAGAAAATATGGCGCACTACTAGCATCTTTAGCGCAACTGTCCCTCAGCGCTAGAATTTATTTTGTGATAATGGTATAACATGTATTCAGTTTTGAATGTTTCAAAACAATCACTTCAGTCACTATCATATTACTGGAAGTGTGCCCTTTTGTAGTTTCAGACGGTCGATTTTGTTTGTTTATGAAATTTAACTATGATCCAGTGTTTTTTTTTTTTTTTTTTTATAAAATTATAACGAATGAACCTGCTGTTCTATATCTACATTGTTTACATGCTTTTTGCTTATGGTGATTGAAACTTATACATGTGTTTACTGGTGGCATTCCTTTTCATTCGCGTTTAATCTAGGACTTCCTTTAGTTTGATCACAATCGCTCTATCAAATTCGATGTCCGATAACTCAAATTTGTAATTTGTTTACGACATTAAACACAGCTTCGCCGACAAATGGCGGGTTTTTCAATCTCTGATTATTGGAACAAAAGCAAGTTTATTGTCTCTATTGACAGTTTATTTGTGTACGTTTGTTAAAAATCAGGGCCGACGAGTTTACGAGCTTACATAGCGAACAAAGAATTCCTGCATTGATCAAACAAAAATATATATTTTTTTAAACAGGTGTGGGCGCTAAAATTTATTTGCGCAATATTTAAGCAAATAAGTTAGCGCTAAAATTCGTTTGCGCCAAATTTTCGCTTTTACGGTTATTGTAGTTATTGTAGTTCTTTTCAATAAAAGAATATTAAACATTAAAGATAACCATACATTAGAGTAATTTTTGAATAATGACGCCGTTGATCCTATCAGTCGTATTGCTGCCATCTCGTTACCACTGCTTTTGCGTCCTTCGTAATCCTTTTTAAAATCAATAAACATTTTGCTGACGGTTGTCCGGTCAGTATCGACCACTGGTTGCGTATCAGCAGGTGGTGTCACCTATAATGAAAATCATTTTATAAAACACAAAAACCTATCATATGGTAAACATGCGTCCCTGCATTGCAACGAAATCAATAAACAAAAAAAACAAAAAAAGAAAAAAAAGCCCCATACATGTATGCCACGACGGTCAACTGAGTACCATAGCCCATGCATGGACCTGTCAGGAAGTCTCATGTTTGCATTTTAGCTTTATTTGGGAGACAAACCCTAATGCTCCAACTGTTACCCCCACTTTAATTAATTGATATTTGCAAACATCAATTCATAGAAAAGGGGGATGGGGACGGAGAGATCTTAGATTATATACACCCTAGCTCCAGGGGGCACAAATTGTAAACGTTCAGTAAAAAATGCAGGTCTTAATTGGTCACCTGTCATACATAGAATGAAAGTCTGTAGCCCATTATATTGTGAGATTTTGTAGCCTTGGCGCACTTTTGTGATTGAAGTTGCACTTTCTAATCTCTTCAGGTAGTAACGTATCTTGAAGGAATATAATGCGTTTAATAGAATGTGTACAGAAAATTATATAATAATTCGGATTATAGTAGAATCAAGAAATTGCCTTTAAGAGCATATGATATATGATTTTTACTGCTGTAATACATGCGGAATACCTTGCAGTTTTAAAGTAAGAACATTTTTGTAAACATTAAAGACGAAGGTTGTTTATAAGTAGAAAACAAAGAAATTAATATATTAGACCACATTAAACCAAAAAACCAATCAATTAACTAGCTTTTGGAATCAATGAACAACAGAGTTGTAATTTCGCTTTGTTCACGTTCTTCAAGCATCCTGTTATAATTGACATTACTCGTGAGGGGTTCTGTGTAGTCAAGTGGTTACAAATGTATATGCATGTCATTTGACTGAAAATATTACTGACCCAATCTGGAAAGCGAGTAAACGCATAAATTAATTTCCCTTAAATTTCCTCCCCCGAAAGAGGACGTGCCTTTTAATTTAAATAAACATAAATCACCTTTGTCTAAGGATGTTTTGTAATGAGTATGGTTAAAATTGACCCAGAGCTTCTGGGAGAGATAAAAAGATGAAAAATATCACGAAAACAACGACAGACAAATATTGATCAGAAAAGTTTACTTAAGCCTAAAACATGAAGTTTGGATTAAGTAATTAAATTAGGCCAAAACAACATATTTTAGTCAGGTTATAAAAATCAATACTTCAGACATTTTTATAAAGTAGATATTGTACTAACAGCAACTTAAACATAGATAGTTATGCTTTTTCAAGGTTAAAAAATAAAGAAAAGATTTACCACAAATTCTTCCGATTGTACTTCTGTGTAATCTCCAAAAAGGTCAAATATTTTTACTTTAAAATATACATGATAGTCATAGGTACTGTCCCCTATTTGTATATATTCTTTATCTATGGAACTTTCGCCTGAAAAAAAAATAAACATTTAAAAAAACACCCATTTTTGATAATTATTTGAATGGAAAGGGGGTAATGAAAAAATGACAATAACACACCGTTAACCATCTGAAAAATTCAAGAAACGAAATACAAATTCAAAGCAGAGCAACACGGACCTCCAAAAAGATAGAGGTAGGATCAGGTGATCAGGTAATGCATTTTTATAATTTTCATGACAATGAATAGTAAATTTAAAGTAAAGCAAAAAATCTTTTTGTACTTACTTCCTCTGTATATTATATTGATAACTTCTTCTATTCCATGAGTCATTTTTCTTTTTGTTTTTGTTTCATATTGATATACAAGAGGTCGCTTAGCATTTAGATCTCTATCATAGTTTTGGTCATTTTCATATCCTTCATCTGCCCAGTGTTTGCAAAAGACGCTGACCAACGGCGTGCCTGTAGTGAAATTAAAGTAATAGATAAATTCAACTGGTTAAATAATTACTAATTGTTAAAGTTTTTGCATGCATTTTTCATAAAATCCTTTGACCAGTGTCACATCTTTATTGTCAAATATTATTTTATACTTCTACACTTTAATATGTTTCATAGTATATGTTACTCGATTTTATCACGCAAAACATTGATACTTTTAACACTTACCAGTTTCGACTGTATAATTGCAAAATCCGTTATATGGAGGGAAGTTTGTGGAAAATTTTGCATATACTTCGGCTGATCCTTCTTGATCTAGGTAACTGGCGTTCAACATCAACATGTATTCTAAACCTGGTTCTAGGAAATTCTCAGGAATAACCAACGACTGGGCATCTGTTTGATCATTAATTATATAAATTATATAAAAACATTTTGAAAGTAAGACATGACAAAAAGTTAAAATTTACAATGTGCATTTAAGGTTTAACACAACAGAGGCTGTTTTAATTGCGTTATTGTTGTTGTTGTTGTTGTTGTTGTTATTTTGTTGTTGTTGTTGTAATGTAGTCCTCTAACCTGTTGTCGTGTTCCCAGAAAAGTCGTGTACTATTTCATAGGACGAAAAGTGTTCTCGCTTTACCAGTAATCTCCATTCATAATTCATTGTTGAATTTTCTATCTCGCAACTCTTACACCATCCCAAAAAGGATGCTTTTGTTCGAATCGCAACTTTTGCCTCACAGTTGAAGGAACAGCTAAAATAAGTCAAAGAGAAACTTAGATTTAATAGTTTTCATTTCATTATTTTGACTTCTTAAGAAACGTAGGTAGACAGGTATGGTAATTAATATAACAAACAAAAATAAATTCACATACTTGATAGCAAGTTCTGGAGACTCTGTACTGACTACAGTTATCACTTGTGTGAAATCATCCTGACCAGTTTGATCAAACACTCTCACCGTTATAGCTATATCAGTACCAACATCCTGATTAAAAGGCAACCTAGCTACACCACGTGAATAATCTTGTAACCCACAAGCGCTGCTAGATAAGGACGTCACGGGGGTTGTTGTTATATTAGATTCATTAAGTCTCACACCAAAAGATGTATTTGCTCCCAGAAGGAATGAACCATCAATAGTGCTTTAAAAGAATATGTATATACATGCAATCAACTTATTGTTATTTTAATTTGTGATTTCTTAGATTTATTTATCGATTATCACAAACAAATGTTATATGTTTAATCTTACTTTGTGCAAGTCCAGCTAAAGGTTAGTCCATTAGTTTTTCCATAAACACTGTTGGCAATGTGAGACTTTTCTAATGCGTCCAGAAAAATATAAGCAGATGGTCTTGTCGTTGTCTTTCTTCCGCCTAAGATATACGCAAATGGCTGGGGTTTTAAGAATTTGACATAGATGTATTCAAATATGTGTGTACTCGACAGATTAACTGTCAGTCGTAAGAAGTATAGACCAGGTTCAAGAGTACCTGCTTTGATAAAAAGAGTACCAGACGGAGACTCAATACCGTTTTGCTTATTGTTAATGTCGGCAACCCCCGATTCATTCACATTAAACATCTCCCATCGAAAAACAGGTGTTTCACTTGCACACGATGTGTTTGGAGGAATTGCCATTCTATTTGAAATATAAAAGTTTTCGGACGTCCACACCGGCATAGGAAAGTCAACCATTGAGTACTGTCTGTCAAAAATCCCCTTTACCTCAAAACATGGATTAATAACATCCACTGGTTTCATCCATGTCTTTGAAGATAATGTGTTATTACACGTAATATCAACAACCGGAGAACCAAGCGCAACGTACTTGTAGCTATAAACAAATGGATTAGAAGAAGTAATGTTATATAAGCCACTACTCAAAGTTCGATCAACTTCGTCTCCAGTCTGAATTGTACAAAAAACAAAGGGACGGTAGTCATACTTGCCAGGCGCAATATTAAGTCTGTATTCCACTGAACCAGGCGGCAAGAGAACCGAATCTGGTACATTTAATGTCAATTCATTTTCAGCAATACTTAAATCAGCAATAACTGGATGGTCTAAATACACTATTTCAACAAGAGTTCCATTTGATCCAATCATTTTAGGTATATAATATCCAAATGTGTCATATTCTACTAGATTCCAAGCTGCAGTAATCAGTGTTACATTGTCAAACACAAAACTTTTATAATTTGTTCTAAGTTCCTGTGAATCTTCATCGAATATATATATTGCGTCCTCACCAAGCAGGCCCTCTGCTGTCATATTGAATACCGTGTAACGTAAATCTCCCTTACTAGGGCTAACTTTAAATGATAAAACTCCTGTCTGCAAAACGAGATTTCGTGTATCATTCTCGTTTTTATTGTCGTCTTTTATATATACAGCTATGTTGAATATACCTCGAGTTTTAAATTGGTGAATTTGATAAAGTTTTGTTGAGTTTACAGTTTCGTTTGAACTTCCATCTCCAAAGTTCCACGTCATTAGCATGTTCGTTGGAAGACGGGAACAACCAAGGAAAAAGAAGTCAAATTGGACATCTACTGGAATAGACACTGCTTGATACGGATGTCTATTATCATTAGTCGGAGTTCGAGCCATTAACGTCATATTCATATTTACTGGATTTTCATAACGTATTCTTATATCATTAAGGGTGTACTGAAGGACATTTATTTCAGAAAATTTTAAAATTGAGCTTACAGAGTTTTTGCAGAAGAATGTGACATTTTTAAATCCTTTAGATTTGAATTCATATTTCCTTTTAACTGGCGTGTCAAAATCTATAGTCACCGGTACGTTACTCTGACTACCCTCGCCTTGTCCGTAGTTAAAAGTACACAATACGTTAGATGGTGTAGGAGATGGAAATGATACATTTAAGATAAAATCCATTGTTCCGTCCGGAATAGGTATAGTGTCACGTTTAGGCCATAACACTATAAACTCATCAATGAAAGGATATTCGACCAAAATGTCGTAAGTGGAAGTGTGCTCATATTTTGGATTCCATGCTCGTAAGACCACCGTATATGTATTGGCCGATGTATACTTTTTTGTCCATGTATCAAAATCATACCTACGGTATAAGTCATTTTCGTTATTCTTTTTTATTTCATCGTCTCCGTACTGTATTTCATAGAGAAAATTTGAATTTGGGACATTTACAAATTCAAACACTATCTCTTCTCCTACCTTGACAATAGTAGAAGAGTTGAGTCTAACATTGAGTTTGTCCCATATATGAATATCAGATGATATACTTGCTGTTCCTACACGAGACGTCAAATTGGCATTTAATTGATATACACCTTGAATTGGATATTCATAATCGAAAAAGATCCCACGGGTGAGTAGAAGTGAATCCTCCGAGGATATGTTAAAATGTGTTTTATTTCCATCTCCAAAAAATAAAACAACATCCACAACTCCCTGTGGTTGTCTGGCACTTGATAATAGTTTCAAGGTTATTGAAGCTATTTCAGTAGTTTGAACTGTAGAATTGTTTTCGATGTAAAATCCATTAATTTCAAAGAAGTAGTAAGATATAGTCCAATTACGAGCGGACGATACTTTGTTGAGAGCTTCTACAGTAATATTTATTTCACCAGTGTATTGGATAGGTTGGTAAAAATTGTCTGATCTTACCCCGGAACTAATTTTCTCTTGAACTGTTGTATTGTTATTACCAAATGTCCATATCAATTGCAGTTTTGTTCCGAAAAGTATCTTTACCGAAACAGGAATATCATTTCCAACAATGTTGTACAAAGGACAAGAAATCTGTCATTTAAAGAACACGATCCATTTAAATATAAAAGAAATTCACTGTTATAACACATTTAGCATATTATTTAAAAATATCAATTAAAAGGGAGGGGGTCTGAAAAAGGTACACCGTTTACTTGAATGTCAGTACCTATAGTTGCCATGAAATTCTTACAGCAATCAATTATACACTGTCCCGAATTTTTGCTTCCACCACTTTTTGCTTGATATTTCGATAATCATAAATACCTTTGTGCTCAAACTACGTTCATCCAAAAATATGAAAAATGTCCAGATTATCTGTTTTGAAACGCTCCCTCTACCGCTTCAGGTTTCAATACACATCCCAAAATAGAAAGTCTACGGGGATTTTGCATTGCATAAGCCATGGTAGATGTAAACATTTCCCATAATAAATCTCCGTAAGAAATTTGTTTTCGTTCCTGTGAACTTTTATGAGTGAAAAACGATAATTTGTCAATGAAGATATCTGGATTTCAACAGCATTTCTTTCACAGGTATGTGTATCTTAATAAAAATCATCAAAAAGTGATGGAAGCAATTACTTTGGACCGACTATAGTATTATTCGCTTTTTGAATACACAACTTTAACATTCGACTTTATAAATAATAAATGTGAAAAAGAACAACTCAATTTGTGGTGTGGGCAGAAAAGTCTTAAAACAAACATGGAAAAAACCCAATCAAATATCATATTCTCTTTTGTACCATAATTCTTTAAGTAATGTTAGTACCTAGTAACAAAACTTAAATCAATATGCAAATTTTAGCTAAAGCATTATATGGTGTTCGATTCTAATTCAGTTGGATTTTGAATCTGTTTACTCGAAACACATCGAAATATATCAACAAACAGACGCAAGATGAATTTAAATCAGAAGCTCTTTTCAATAAATTAACAAAGGATTATTAAATTATTAAACACCTTACCTCTATTCCCTTTGTTGGTTCAAGCACTTCCACGCTTGTTGTATAGTTTATTGAATTAATATGCGATGTTACTTGTGCAGTTATCGTGAAATCTCCAAAAGTCATATACACATGAGTGAATAACAAGCCAGGATTTAAAAGACTGGTATTGCTGGATTCAATCCCTACAACTGTTGTATTGCCATCACCGAATATTACATCAATTCTTACATCGCCCATTGGAGTTAAGGCATTTGAGTCAAGCCGTAAAGTTACATTGGTCGGATCATAATTTGAGAGTGTTGCAGGACCTTCTATAAGAAATCCATTTACTCCATAATAGAAGAAAACGACCGTTGAGTTTGATCTTACAGAAACGGGATTGTATGCATATACTGTGATATTTACTTCTCCGCTTCCAGAAACGTTATGGGTTACCGTGAACTCTCTTGTCCCGTTTCCATAATGACCCATTTCTAATTTTGATATGTTTCCGAACAGCCATTCTGTTGTTACATCGTTACCTCCTAAAAGAAGTGCTTGAATTTGTATTTCTTCTCCAACTTCTATATATTCTGGACACATAAACTGTGAAGAAACGTAGAATAATACTGTATCCATTTTTAATTATCGACTTTGAAATAATTTTTGGGGTAATTAAAATAATTATTACCCATTGTTACGAAATAGCAATTTATAATTTATACACCTGAAGCACAGCCTTACCTCTATTCCATATATAGGTTCAAGGATTCTTATTTCTGACGAAATATAAATTGAATTTATCTGGGAAGTCAATGTAATGTAGACAGTGTAGTTTGCAGCACTGGAATAATGGTGTTTAAACAGAAGTCCATTGGTAATGACGGTGTCATCACTTCCGTTAAGTTTAGTTATATTGTTATCTCCATCTCCAAACTCGGTTGTAACCTCAATTAGTCCCATAGGCATTTTTGTTGAACTGGACAAATTCAAAATTAACTCAGCATCTTCCAAAATCGAATAAATTCCGTGAGAAATATGAAATCCGTTTAATGGGTATAAATAAAAGACAACAGTGGAGTTAAATGCATGTGAAACATCGTTCCTAGCATTCACAATTATGGTAATAGCACCAATATCAGTCACGTTATATTGGATTTGAAAATGTCGAGTTCCGTTTCCACTATGAAAGAACTCGATAGGTGCGCCTGTTCCTATATTCCATTCCGTACTTACACGACAACCACCGAACAGAGTTGCATTGATAACCAACACTTCTCCAACTTCTAGATACTCTTTACATTCAAACTGGAAAAAAAATTGCAATTGTTACGCACAGTTGGTTCTTTTTGGTCGTCGATTATACTTTAAGTAAGATTACCACACATTTATACTTTGTCCCAAGTATCTGCTTCTCCCACGTTTTGCATCATATTTCGATAATCATAACTATCTTTGAGCCCAAACTAATTTGTTCCCACTAGAATGAAAAAAATCAGGTTATCTGTTTTGAACCCCCCTCTCCTCTACCTCTTCAGGTTTTATTACACAACCAAATATAGAAAGTCTACGGGGATTTTGCATTGCAGCAGATATGAAACACTCAGATGATAACGTCGAAAAATTGTGCGAGGTGTTCTGAGTAATTCCGAATGGAGGAAAGATGTAAATCTTTCCCATTATAAATCCCCGTAAGAAATTTGTTTTTGTTCATGGTAACTTCTCCGGGTAAAAATAGATAAAGTATCACTCAAAAATATTGAATTTTTCCTCTAATATCGATTTCAGTTGTACTTCTTTGACAAGTATGTGGGGGTTTTTTTGGCTATATTTCGTCACAAAAATGAGAGATGTAGTAACCTGGGACAGACTATAGAAGAAATAAACATTGAATAATCGTGATTTGCAAAAACAAAACATTATTTTTGTGCATATGGTAATACATTTTTAACATCACCTCAATTCCAAAAATTGGTTCAATAACCTCAATGTCTGAGGTAATGACTTCCGTTCCTAATGGAGATGTAAGTGTTGCAGTTACTGTGTAATTTCCAATATATTGATATAGATGCGTAAATGGTACGTTTTGGTCTATAAGTACTGTCGATGATAAATCTAACGCTGCACTACTATTAGTTCCATCACCAAAGTCCACCATGACATCAATTAGCCCTTGAGGTACTTGTGCTGAAATGGCCGTTTTAAGGTAAATTGTTGCGGCCAGAACTGTCGATGTCACATTAGTTGCCAGGAAAATTCCATTGATACGATGATAAAAATATGTAGTGTATGCGTGCGCTTCTTGGGAAACTATATTTGTTGCATTTGCAGTAATATCTATTCTACCTTTTTCAAGAATTGACTCAGTAATATTAAAGTATCTATCTCCCGTGCCTTCATGAATCAAGACGTTTGAAAGTGCAGTTCCAATTTTCCACGTTGTTGTGACATTAAAACCTTTGGTAAGGTTTGCTTGGATGAGAAGGAACTCTCCGACTTCATGGTATTTCTTTGTCCAAAACTAATAAACGTATCAGTAATGATAGATCTATAAGATTTGCTTAGCATACATGTATGTTAATTTATAGGTTTATAAACACAAAATGTTGAAGGTTTAGATAATGGCTAAATTCATTTGACTAAGAAATGTAATGATAAAAGCATTATTAATTTTGTAGATGGATTGGGAAGACAAAACACTACAACAACAACAACAACAACAACAAAAGAAAATAAGGTAATTTTACAAATTTCTCAGGTGAATAAAGTAGTAATAAAAAGATTTAAAAACTTACTGTTATGTTTCGAATAGGCTCGACAATTTTTATTTCAGATGTTAAATTCGAGGAATCAATGGGAGAAACTAATGTTGCTACTAATTTATAAAACGCCTCGTGATAATACCGTTTATGAAATGATAGTCCGTGATTTATCAAATTTGAATCTGAAGATAGTACTTTTCCGGAAGTACTATTGCCGTCTCCAAAGTCAATAATATAGTCTATCATTCCTTGGGGCTGTCGACTTTCAGAAGTTAACTTAAATACAATATTCACATCTTCATAAATCGTTCCTGGATCAGCGTGTATATTGAAACCTTCGATTTTGTAATAATTATATACCGTTACCGAATCCACAGAGTAAGATACTGGATTGCTAACATTTACTAAGATCTGAAGTGTTCCAGGCACATCATATGATCGAATGTCAGAATACACTCGGAACCCCTTTCCTGAATGAGTGATTGTAAATTTGTTTTGACCATTTACAAACCATTTTGATTCTACATTAAAACCATCGTTGATTGTTACATTTATAATAATATTGTATCCCACTATGTAATTTTCAGGAAAGCACAAGACCTAAAAAACAAGCAAGGTGATTTAAAATTTAATACATGACACTAAAATGATCAAGGATCTATCTTTGAAACTATGGAGATCTAGTAATTCAAAGGAAATATAACAACATTGCATTACTATAAACAACTCATCTAAGGATAAAAAGGGACTCTATATATAAATAAAATAATTTTAATAAGATAACTAAGTGACTGTTCTGGGAAAATTCATAATCATTTGGAAAAATTACTGATACAAAAACAATAACTCAGAAAAACCCAAACGAATTGATTTTAAGCATTATGATCCAGGGAAAACGAATTTTAAGAATACAGTCACTAAAAAATTTATAAACTATTATTTTATAAAACTAGACAAATATTGAAATGTAACAAATCACATCTATGAAAATTTTTAGAAATATGAGGGTTGGAAAGCTAAAAATGTATATGAAACACTCAATCGTGAATATTTAGAAGAAATAAAAATAACTTCGTTTTGCTTATTGCTTAAAGAAAGTTTTGGTAAAATATTTTTCATAAAAATTCACATTACTAATAATTTCTTCACGTTTTTGTTGTCTATTTAAGTCATTTTTAATATCATTCATTCGATAATTTTATCTATTATCCTCAAAACAACGTGTTCATAGAAAAAAATAATATCAATTATAAAATGTTCAAGTTCTTACCGAAATATTTTGAATTGGCTCGATAATGTTTATTGTTGAAGTCAAAACTTTTTGGTCAACAGGAGATGTTATATTAACAACTACATCGTACTGTCCCTCGACGGAATAATGGTGAGGAAATAAATAACCAGGATCCAAGAACGAAGCGTCATCTGCATCGATACTAAGGAAAGAACTATTCCCATCACCATACTTCACAGATACAGAAATGGGTCCTTGTGGACCGTTTGCTGAGCTTTCTCTTACCAAGTAAATGCTACCATTTTTATATATAGTTGATGGATGGACTTGAAGAGAAAATCCGTTGATAGCATAGTAAATAAGGAATACCAATGAACTTGAAGCATCTGACACACCGTTAAAGGCCAGAGCAGTCATATTGACTTCACCTTTTAGGTTTGGGTTGAGGTCGATAGTATCTGTTCTTATTCCCTTCCCCGAATGAAATGTATGCTTGAGTATGTTTCCATTTGTAAGCCATTTTATGTTTACGTTGTATCCGTTTGTTATGTTGACAGTAACATGTACAGGCATTCCATAAGTCTGAATGGGGTCGCAAAATATCTATATGAAAAAGT
This sequence comes from Magallana ariakensis, assembly GCA_020458035.1. Classification (NCBI taxonomy): domain Eukaryota; kingdom Metazoa; phylum Mollusca; class Bivalvia; order Ostreida; family Ostreidae; genus Magallana; species Magallana ariakensis. The sequence goes on from CM035817.1 coordinate 44,734,233, forward strand.
TTAATATCATAAATAATGTATATTACTCATATTTCCGAAACTTTGGTCTGATAAACAGTTAGTTTATTTATTTTTGTATGTAAGTTTGCCGTACCTGAATGTTATTTATTGGTTCCATGACTTGGACTAGAGCTGTGAACGTTTTTACATCAACGGGTGACGTCAACTCTATTTGGACGGAATAATTGCCATCACTACTGTATGAACGTCTAAATTGTATACCAGAAGTTCGCAATGTTTCGTTTTCTGAAGAAATCTCTGTCACTAACTCAGGCATAGAATCATTAAAATTAACAACTACTGCTAACGTTCCCTGTGGTAAATCTGATCCACTTGCTAACATTAAGGTAATACAAGCATCTGAATTTACGATAGTTTCATCTCCACTGAGTGTAAAACCATTGATTGCATGAAGATTTGTGAATGTAAAATTGTAATACACTTTTGATACAGGATTAGAGGCCACAAAAGACATAAATACGGTTCCAACTGCATTCACCAAACGGTTTATAAAGTAGATTCCATCAGTCTCATAACTGGTATTAAATTTGAATGCATTGTTGACATACGCCAAAATTTGTATTTTCGAACCTGTAGGTAATGTGACATTAAAGTCAACTGCGCTTCCAATTTTCTGGAAGGGTGAACACTCAACCTATTTTAAATTAGAGCCAAAAAAATATTTCAAGTACGTACATATATATATATATGTGTGTGTGTGTGTGTGTGTGTGTGTGTATATATATATATATATATATATATATATATATATATATATATATATATATATATATATAAAAGCACTAAAAATAACCAACGACACGAACAATAAAGAAAAATATTGTCAAATTTTCGGGACAACCCGTCCCTTCTTCAGGACAACAAAGTAAAAACTACATATGAAAGGAGTAAAACATCTACAAAACTAGCACTAAACTAAAAACTAAATAATATATAAAACACCGGATGGGAACGTGGCAACTACATCTTTGTATTAAAGATCATAAGCCCGAGAAAGAAAAATCCCGTCCGACGCAGCGGACGGTCTGTGTAGAAGTGCTGAGAGATAACCCGAACGAATTAATTAGCTAATTGGGGGTTGGTGTTAATTAAGTTGTACTAGTAAGATAATTCGTAATGAAGGTTTGTAGGGGAGACAGGTTCTGTAAATGACCACATAAATATACACAAAAGTGTAAAAACTAATAGGAGTTAAATAAAGAAAAAATGGATAAAAACAACAATTAAAAATAGCAAAATAAAAAGTAAACAAAAAGAATCCGTACAGATTAAACCGATTAAGGAACGAGCTAATAAGTTGAATAATTAACGTGAATGATAGTTTGTACATGGAACCAAAAACATGATGATGGTGATATTGCATAGAAAAAAATCAGGATGCTTTAGTTGATGTTCATTTTAGTGAAGTCACTTAATTTGTTCATGCCGTCAGGGCGGAATGACTTCAGTCTATGCATCCAAAATTTTTCTTTATTTTTTCTCTCCGCATCTGTCCAGTCTGGGTTGTGATCAATAACCAAAACCATCATGTCCTCCCATTTGTGACCATCTAAGTTAAAATGTTCCCCGACGGGTTCTTTAATTTTCTTAGTTTTGATGGTGGAACGATGGTTATTGATGCGCCTGCGGAGGTCTCCTGTTTCCCCTACGTATTGTTTCTGACAAAATTTACCATCAAAATTACCATCAAAACTAAGAAAATTAAAGAACCCGTCGGGGAACATTTTAACTTAGATGGTCACAAATGGGAGGACATGATGGTTTTGGTTATTGATCACAACCCAGACTGGACAGATGCGGAGAGAAAAATAAAGAAAAATTTTGGATGCATAGACTGAAGTCATTCCGCCCTGACGGCATGAACAAATTAAGTGACTTCACTAAAATGAACATCAACTAAAGCATCCTGATTTTTTTCTATGCAATATCACCATCATCATCTTTTTGGTTCCATGTACAAACTATCATTCACGTTAATTATTCAACTTATTAGCTCGTTCCTTAATCGGTTTAATCTGTACGGGTTCTTTTTGTTTACTTTTTATTTTGCTATTTTTAATTGTTGTTTTTATCCATTTTTTTCTTTATTTAACTCCTATTAGTTTTTACACTTTTGTGTATATTTATGTGGTCATTTACAGAACCTGTCTCCCCTACAAACCTTCATTACGAATTATCTTACTAGTACAACTTAATTAACACCAACCCCCAATTAGCTAATTAATTCGTTCGGGTTATCTCTCAGCACTTCTACACAGACCGTCCGCTGCGTCGGACGGGATTTTTCTTTCTCGGGCTTATGATCTTTAATACAAAGATGTAGTTGCCACGTTCCCATCCGGTGTTTTATATATTATTTAGTTTTTAGTTTAGTGCTAGTTTTGTAGATGTTTTACTCCTTTCATATGTAGTTTTTACTTTGTTGTCCTGAAGAAGGGACGGGTTGTCCCGAAAATTTGACAATATTTTTCTTTATTGTTCGTGTCGTTGGTTATTTTTAGTGCTTTTTTATATCTCATCTTATTACCATGTATCTTTTGATCCGACACTATAGATAACGAGTGTTGTTGGTTTTTTTAGTGCTTTATATATATATATATATATATATATATATATATATATATATATATATATATATATATATATATATATATGTGTGTGTGTGTGTGTGTGTGTGTGTGTGTGTGTGTGTGTGTGTGTGTGTGTGTGAAACTTTACATAGGATATCATTTTAACTTACCTGGATTGTTGATATTGGATCGTAAACAATGATTGTATTAGTTAAAGTTTTGGAGTCTATTGGCGATGTAATTTTTAAAGTAATCTGGTGCGACCCAAGTGAAGAGTAACGATGGGTAAAGTTTAGTCCGGTCTGAAGATCAGATTGTGAAGAGGATATATTTTGAGTAGTTGAATTTCCATCTCCGTACAAAACGAGTAATGACAGCTGTCCCTGTGGTAAATTGGCCCCTGATGCTAGTTTCACTGTTATCACTGATTCAGAAGTCAGGTTACTTGGAGTCCCGCTGACTGAGAAACCATTGATTTGGTAGTAGCTGTTTACAACTTTTGTGGCGACTGCACTCGATACCGAATTCGAGACGTTTACAGAGATATTGACTTGGCCAGTATGATTTAACGACAAAGAGGCATGAATTTGTCTTGATCCATTGCCATTGTTGGAACCTGTAGTTTTGCTTTGTCCATTGATATACCACGCCAGGTGAATGTTGGAGCCTGATTGCAACTGAAGTGTTATATCTGCTGGTATGCCTACCTTTTGGAAGTTGTCGCAAATCATCTAGAATAGAAGATTTAACCGGATAACACAAACAGGATAATAGTATCTTACAAACATGTTATTTCCCTAATGTATTGTTATTTATTTCAAATATATGTACAAACCTGTAAAGATGATATACGTTCCTCATAAGACACCGTGATAGTGACTATTTGTGTGTCTGATGGGTTGGATGAGAGGGTAAATCTACAGGTGTGATCTCCAAACCCGTGTACGTTAAACATCGATGACGGTATTGTAAAACTAATTGTTTGTCCCGTGTCATCAATAACAGCTGTCGAATTATCAATCATCACAGACTGTATCCGTGCTTGGAAGGTTACAACAGTGACATTTGAAGATGAATTTCTTGGTTCATCGAACTCGTACTTAAATTGGAAATAAATGTTCCCACCTGGGACGAGCGTATAGGAAGATGTAGTTGTGACCAGCGAAAACGACATTAATTCCAGTGCTGCAACTAAAGAAATAAACTAAGAAATGTACAAATGTTTATACCTTACCTTATAATCATTAAATGATTTTGCATTTCAGCAAAACTTCAAAGAACTATAATATAAATGAAATAATGGAAATAGTAAATGTAAATTGGTATATTTTTAAAAAAATTGATTACGATTGTACATATACAATATAATTCCAAAGACGAAGACCGTATTAGCAGATGTTAAATAATATATGCCTTAAAATAAATTGGTTCCAAATATAGTTCTTTTCACTTCCGTTAAAATGTTACATGAAATAGTGATTTGTGTTAATTTCAATTTACTCATTATTCTATGTAAAATATAATAAAACTGTCAATTATTCATTTGGCCAAACAATATTACATGTAACTCTTTCCAGTGAGATAGAAAATGTTCAAGCATTGATATACGTTACAATACCCCTAACTCTCTCGCAAAATTATTTGTAACAATATATATTATAAAGTTTAACTTTAATTACATGACAACTAAACCCACTTTCTTAAGTAATAATTTTGTTTACTATACTGTTAAGTAACAATTGCAAATATCCAAAACCACAAGTTTTGTTTTATTGTCGATAACCTACAGAAAAAAGGAAAATAGTGAACAGATTAAATTACTAGAAGATGTTATGACTCCACTGCGAACCTCATTTGCAGTGACTTTACATGTCCAAAAATAAACCATGAAATTCAGTATCTCTTGTTACTTGATTTTTAAAGACAATTATTGGGATAGGCAGGTGATGGAAAAGCCACTCGTCAGATTTCTTGTTGAGTTGCGTATCGTTTTAGCTCACCCGAGTTGAAAGCTCCGGTGAGCTTTTCTGATCACTCTTTGTCCGGCTTTCATCTGTCTGTCAGTCTGTCTGTCTGTAAACTTTTTACATTTTCAACTTCTCCAGAATCACTTAGCCGATTTCAACCAAACTTGGCACAAAACATCATTGGGTTAAGGGGATTCAAGTTTTTTAAAATAAAGGGTCATGCTTTCCTTCAAAGAAAAACATCATTGAAAATTTATTGATATTTTTAAGGTCTTCCGTTTCCAACGGAAGACCTTTATATTATTGTGCAGATTAAGATTATTAGGGTCTTCCGTTTCCAACGGAAGACCCTCTTGTTATTCTATTGTTTTTTTTTATTATTATTATTCTTTTTCTTTTTTCTTCTGACTCCGTTTTGGCTTTATATCTCAAAAACTACTCAACCGATTTTCATGAAATTTTCAGGGATTATGAGAAATTCTTGTCCCTCAAAGCCTTCAAAAGCTGAAATATGACGTCACTTCCGTTTTCTTATAACGTCAATTTTAAATTTTTCAAAAAGCGATTTTGTCCAGTCATTTTCTTTTAAACGGTTATATATAGAGATTTGAGATTTTCAGTGATTGTCTATTTCTCGATCTACTTAGGGCATTTTGACAAAAAATCAGAATCCGTCACTTCCGGTCGAAATAGGAAGTGAATCAAATTTTTTGAAAAAATAAATTTTTTGATCAATTCTAAAAAGTGTACGTGTTTTGTAGAGCTTATTTAGCTGAATCTAATACTGAAATCCGTTTTGAAATCGGACGATGCATCGCTGAGATATAAGCGTTTAAAAATTGATTTTTCCGGAAATTTTGATTCCGCGTTCTTTGTTAAGAAAGTAGTCTTATGTTTAAAGTTAAATTAACTCGTACCTAAAATAATTCAAAAAATTGCTAAGTCGTACTTGAAGACATTCGGATTTTTTTTGTTAAGTCGTTCTTAAAATCGCTTATGTTTTTGTCAATTCGTACTTAAAATCATTCGGATTTTATTAAGTCGTACCAAGAATTATTCGATTTTTTTGCCTTTTTTTTAAAAAGTTACTTATATTATTGGTTTAAGAACTCTGCTTCTTACAGGAACTTTAAGCTCTACTTTCAACATTAAAGGAAGACCCACTCGTTGCTTTGCAACGAGCTTTGCTCTAGTTCTTATTTTTCTTTTTTTTTTTTTCTTCCTAGACGCGAACTTTGAGGCTTCATATCTTGCTCATTTCTAAACGGTTTTTGCTCAAATTTTCAGGGCTAATAGACTTTACAAAACACTATCTAAACCATTTCATAAATTTTAAAAATCCTCTTCCGTTAACGAGTTATTCCCCTTTTTAAAAAATTTAGGGCCTTTCGTTTCCAGACAAAGGCTCCGAGACTATGATAGCAGGGAATGGGAATTCAACGAATTAGAATAACAGAGACATTGAAGTTTTGCACATCGGTTTTTGTTTTTGGATTACTTTCTTTATTTAGAAAAAGGTAAGGGGTCAAAAAACAGGGTTCCAAAAAGTGTGGAAATTTAGACATATTTTCCTTTGTATCTTTTAAACGAAAAATATTTTGTTAAGACATGTAGAATAAAAGTTGTGCAGAATGTCAAGGACTTTCATTTGACACCAATAAAAAAGGGCTGGCCCCTTAAATTAAGGGCCAAGGGCCCTTGAAAGTTTTTGCTAAATAACTAAAAAACGGCTAGGATTTTGATATAGCTGTCGCTGAAAAAGTTATTTGTTGGGATCCTATAAATGTTGTTACAATGTTATTTTGTTGGTGAGTTGTGTAGTATGAGTGTAAAAAGCTTTACATGTTAACATGTACCTGTGTTTATTTGGCAAGTTAACGAAAGTCATTGTGCGTACAACGGACATTAAGTTACGACAGACAGTATGCCTGTTTAAAAAGGAGGCTTTAATTCACACACACACAAAAAAAAAAAAAAAAATTTAGGATACATGCTTTTATGTGAGGAGTTTAAGTCATCTTCGTAAATTCTGCACAATCCTAAAAAACGAGAAACGGAAAATATAAACATTCTTTTTCTTTTCTAGTAAATCACACAAACTACCTGAAAAAAATAAATCTATGTGATACATTTTAGTTATCATGCTGCGTGCATTTAAAATATATCTGGAATCAGAGCTTTGTGTGTGAACCATTACGTAAGCTATCCCTCGCTTGCGGCCGAGAAAGTCGGTCGCCATGGTCGCGGCTGGACTACCTAGCGGTCAGCGGTTATCTAATACACCGGAGTCACGTCTCTCAATTTATGAGTTCATTTAGCCGAAAACAAGAATTGTTTTAATTTTGATCACACATAGACGTTTATTCTTCTCAAATTGAATTAAATGATAGAGTGTCAATTAAGAAAACGTTCTGTTAATTAATAAAAGAAATGTCATTCTCAATCGGAAGTAATATCAGGCATAGATCAATTGTGGATTTTAAGTAAAAAAAAAATAACAACTTCTATTTGGTAGATTTTAGTCATTATTATACTGCAAACATTTCAAATCTTCCTGGGTTCTGAGCTGTGTGTGTTGTAACTTTACGTAACCTATTCCTCGCCCGCGGCCGAGGAGATCGCGGGCTCCTTGGCCGCGGGTGCACTACCAAGCGGTCAGCGGTTACCTAATACACCAGATTCGCGTCTTTCATGTACTTGTTTTGAGTTTATGTAGCCGCAAATACAGGAACTGTTTTAATTTTAAGTTATTAATGTTTTATTTAAAATGCAAATTAAGAAGTCATTCTGAAAATTATAAAATCCGATATTATTCCTAATCCAAAACATCGTCAGACATAAATCAATGGTGGGTTTGTATAAGAACTGTACTAATAATGTTTTAGATCAACAACAAAAACCCACAAAGATTACCCCTTTAAATGATGATCATCCCTCGCACGCTCGCACATGGCCGAGAAGATCGCGCGCGAGGGGACATCTACATGTACCTTATCACACGTGTATGTTTATTGATATTTTGTACGAACACAAAACTATTTGTTTATTTTATTTTCATTTATATTGGTTTTAGATGAAAGATGAATTCATCTCCCTTATTCAGTTCATTTAGCGTTGATTTAAACGTCAGGGCGAAAAATCTTATAAAAACCTATCATTAATTGAATAAAAGTAATCTATCAATTCGATTCTAAATATGCAAGGCCGATTGTATAAATAAAAGATTAAATATAATGAAATTCCGAGATATTTACCGGCATATGTAAAATTGATATGTGTTTAACTTACATGTAAGATTAATATACTGCATCGTCGGAACCCACGGGTTTTCTATCCGTAACACTGATTTCAAGCAATTTAACGGATGGAAAATCCGTGGGGTCCGACGATGAATAGACTGTAGTTACTCATGATCATTTCCGTTAATTATTGTTTTTTTTTTTACTTTTTACAGACTTTAACACTTTTAAGACAATATTCAAACTTTCCTGGCCATCGAGTCATATATGCACATATACTGGTGTAAGAATTAATATTCGACCAACACAAAAATTAAATAGTGTAGAAAGTAAAATAAGTTTTCTTAAGAGTTGTACTAAATTTTAAGAGGGTTGACATAATAAAAAAAATCATTAATTTTCGAAGCGTTCTAGGAAGTTTAAAAACAGTCATCTCTGTGCTGCTCCCCCCCCCCCCCCCCCCCCCCAGTGATTGGCGAAAATCAATTTTAGGTGACTCCTTATTTGTTAACGTACTTCCTAATGTGTTTATTCGGCCAGTCTGCGTGTTAATTCAATCACCCCGTGCGACCGAAAAATAAGCACCGCCTTCAAATTTACCTGGTCAGTGTAACCCTTGTTAATCAACTAAATCGAGGCCCCAGTTTGGATGTTAGAAAATGATTGGCATTTGTTTACTCGTCCTGTGTATACCATGCCCAGCGCTCGCGACGACGGTGCAATAAACTTTTTTCTTTTGATTTGATGCATACCGTGACGATAAATCGCTATCTTTTAGCACTTTAAACAAAAGAAATTTTAAAAGATATGAATTAAAAATTTACTCGTACTTGGTTATGTGCCACACTAAATGCGCTGATCACCAATCATGTGGTGCCGATCATGTATCCATGAAAGACGTCGTTTATCAATTAAGATGTTTGTGAATAATTGAGAATAAATAATTAAATGAAATCAAATATTGCGTTCACGATTTATATCGTTAGTTTTCACATTTCTTTGAGAAATTTCACGAGCTGAAACCGGAATAGAAACAAGTACAGACAGCTCTGGTGCATGCGCAGCTGGTATAATTATTGTGCACTTTAATTTAGCAGCTGATCGGAAAAGATTTACAAGCATTGGTTGCAAAGTTGCATTAGTATTTGAGTACGGTGGGGTAATTGTATAATTCACAAAACATCAGGATATATTCTCAGTTAATCCCAAAAGAAACTTGTTCAATCAAACGAAAGATTTTGCACATGTCGCACGCGGTTTTTCATGCGTTTATATTCATTTCAACGAAGAACAATTTGTTTTATAAGTACATATACATGTAAATACGATATTCTTTTTAAATAAACGGAAAAACTCTTTTGAGAGCACTTTAATACTCCGTGTATATAGACATGTATACACAAGCGAGCGTGTTTCCCTCGGGGTTTCACACCTCTTTCAATATAGGCTCCACCCCCACCTGAACTTACCTAAGGTAAACAGACCGGTTAAAAACCTCGGCCTTTAAGTGCACACAACCAGCCATAGGTAATTTATGGATGCAGATCATCAATTGTTATGTAATTAAAATACACTTGGAAGTGAGCTATCACTGTAGTGGTCATAAGTTTAAAGTTTTAAGTCAAAGATGTTAAATAATAATTATTTGTTCTCACGTTTAGAAGTTATGAAATACGTTATTCAATGCAGTCGGTCGCCATAGAAATCATCAGAGTACTGCAAGTGTTGACAGTTTCTTATTTCTTTAAAAGACATTAGGACATAATTCACTTGACTTACAGACTAGCGACACAGTTGCCTCCCAAAAATGTATGCACTTCTCAAAGTTACAATTAAATGGTATAGATATGTGTTGTTCAACGGATTTTATTAATTGTTGCATGTTGCATGCGGTCCGCCCCCCCCCCCGAAAAATGAGAAGTTATTAAATTTACATAGTGAAATTATCGCAAATACGACTCGGACCCCCCCCCCCCTGGAAAACACATATATGTTTTGGAAAGGCGTCGGAAGCGGAAATATTGAGAGTGATATTGAAAAAAATGCAGTTATAAGCATATTCGCACCCCCACCTCCCCACGGAATAGGCATATCATGAATCGGATTAGGCATATCATGAATATGGGAGAAAAAAATTTTGACAGGTACAATTTTTTCAAGTTATAGGCATATAACTATTTGAAAAAAAATGAAAAGAGATGCCTCACAACCCCTACCACTGCCGCGGATTATGATTTTGAAGATTTGTGAATTTCTTTTACTTGCTTGTGAAGATTTCAGATAAATATACTCTTCCTTTAAAAAACAAAACTGAGGCCTGTATGGCCAAACATTATACGGATAGTTATCCCTACCACTGAGCACCTCAGTCTCGTATACTACGAGCTGAAACCGGAATAGAAACAAGTACAGACAGCTCTGGTGCATGCGCAGCTGGTATAATTATTGTGCACTTTAATTTAGCAGCTGATCGGAAAAGATTTACAAGCATTGGTTGCAAAGTTGCATTAGTATTTGAGTACGGTGGGGTAATTGTATAATTCACAAAACATCAGGATATATTCTCAGTTAATCCCAAAAGAAACTTGTTCAATCAAACGAAAGATTTTGCACATGTCGCACGCGGTTTTTCATGCGTTTATATTCATTTCAACGAAGAACAATTTGTTTTATAAGTACATATACATGTAAATACGATATTCTTTTTAAATAAACGGAAAAACTCTTTTGAGAGCACTTTAATACTCCGTGTATATAGACATGTATACACAAGCGAGCGTGTTTCCCTCGGGGTTTCACACCTCTTTCAATATAGGCTCCACCCCTACCTGAACTTACCTAAGGTAAACAGACCGGTTAAAAACCTCGGCCTTTAAGTGCACACAACCAGCCATAGGTAATTTATGGATGCAGATCATCAATTGTTATGTAATTAAAATACACTTGGAAGTGAGCTATCACTGTAGTGGTCATAAGTTTAAAGTTTTAAGTCAAAGATGTTAAATAATAATTATTTGTTCTCACGTTTAGAAGTTATGAAATACGTTATTCAATGCAGTCGGTCGCCATAGAAATCATCAGAGTACTGCAAGTGTTGACAGTTTCTTATTTCTTTAAAAGACATTAGGACATAATTCACTTGACTTACAGACTAGCGACACAGTTGCCTCCCAAAAATGTATGCACTTCTCAAAGTTACAATTAAATGGTATAGATATGTGTTGTTCAACGGATTTTATTAATTGTTGCATGTTGCATGCGGTCCGCCCCCCCCCCCCGAAAAATGAGAAGTTATTAAATTTACATAGTGAAATTATCGCAAATACGACTCGGACCCCCCCCCCCCTGGAAAACACATATATGTTTTGGAAAGGCGTCGGAAGCGGAAATATTGAGAGTGATATTGAAAAAAATGCAGTTATAAGCATATTCGCACCCCCACCTCCCCACGGAATAGGCATATCATGAATCGGATTAGGCATATCATGAATATGGGAGAAAAAAATTTTGACAGGTACAATTTTTTCAAGTTATAGGCATATAACTATTTGAAAAAAAATGAAAAGAGATGCCTCACAACCCCTACCACTGCCGCGGATTATGATTTTGAAGATTTGTGAATTTCTTTTACTTGCTTGTGAAGATTTCAGATAAATATACTCTTCCTTTAAAAAACAAAACTGAGGCCTGTATGGCCAAACATTATACGGATAGTTATCCCTACCACTGAGCACCTCAGTCTCGTATACTAATAGCGCACCCTCAGATGGGAGAAGGCATTATTGTTTATTTACAATTGGTGTTCTTTTAACACTGCACTTTACATAAACTATTCCATGTTTTAGCGGTAGAGGGTTAAGTATGAATATAGGGAATCAAAATGTTTATGAAACATAACACTTTTTTCCATGCATCAGCGCAGTGGATTTTGTGTTTTTACACTATGATATAGGCATACCAGTAGTTTGAATCCTGTCATCAGTTGTACATACATGTAAACGTATTTATCGATTTTCTGGTTGGAATAATTAAATACATGTACATATAAGTGATGTGTTTTAAGTTATCATAAATTGATATAACCGTGAAATGAGTTAAAAGGAGAGTTTGTCTGGTAGGAAAATAATACTTTGAAAGCGAGCCTCGTTTTCTGAACTTACTATTATCATATTGACAATCCAGTTTAATGACAGCCCACCCTTTTCTCCTTACACTCAACGGGGTCGGATAGGTATCAATAAGAGGTCACCTTTCTATGACCTTTAAATTTGCATACAATCTAAATATATACCCCTAGCTTATTACAGACATGCCTTTATCTGTTTTATGAGAAGTGTAACTCTTCAATACTATGCAGTCTGGAGGTTGCAGTAATAAATAGAAAATAGGCATGAATTAATTTTTCTGTCTCCTTTTGAAGAGTTCAAATTGATTTTCTAAAGCCCTGATTGGTCAGAAGTTAAGGTAGTGTGAAGATGACCTCATATCAATAACTGTCAGACCCTGACAAGTGTAAGAAGAAGAGGGGTGGTTTTAAGACTGAATGACAATCCTTTCTTGACTTGCAATCTGATTAAAATTTCTATAGTCGCTATACGATGATTTGAAGAAACCCCACTTGAGGTCACCTCCTGGATAACTTTGCTTTGACCAATGAAATCGTCGGTTCCATTCCTCAGTTACATGATTTAGAAGTTATGCCAATACATTCTTTAGATTCCCTAAGGGCGTCTAATATCAACTTATGCTCCATCTCTTACTTGCTGATACCGAAAGATTCACGAACATGTGACATCATTTCGTCGTACAACTCCATTTTTGTTTGTAACCCGAAATTGCCGTTTCTAACACTTGCTCTGATTGCTAGAATAACTCATGTATATTTATAAACAAACGTTCAACAGGGGGTGATCTCAAGAGGGGTTTCTTCAGATCCTCTTGTAGCGAAAATAGAAAAACAAGGAGGGGATCAAGGATATGGTTTTAATCAGATTGTCTCGACTTGAAGCTGTAACGGAAGACCTTCTCGTTGCTTGCAACGAGCTCGGCTCTAGTTCAAAAATCTTCTTCTTAAAAAGCATTTAGCCAGAAATGCTGTAACTTGTGTGAAAGCATCCTCAGGTAGTGTACAAGTCATGATATCCAGGGGTAGGGTGGGGCCACAATGGACGGTCGAATTTTTACATAGGAATACAAGAGTAAATCTTAAAATAACTTCTTCTCTGAAACCGATCAGCCAGAAAAGCTGAAACGTGTGTGAAAGCATCCTCGGGTAGCATACCACAGCAGAAACTTGTGTGAAAGCATCCTCAGGTAGGGTAAATTCAAGTTTGTTTAAATCATTATCCCCGGAGGTAGGTTGGGGCCACAATGGGGGGGGGGGGTCAAATTCTAACATAGGATTATAGAGGGAAAAATCTTTAAAAATCATCTTCTAAAACACAAATTGCCAAGAAAAGCTGTAACTTTATTGAGTTTACATGGTGTAGATTAAAAAAAATTGTTAAAATCTTCAGGAGTAGGGTTAGACCACATTAGGGGGAGGGAGGGTTCCAATTTTACAAATGAAAACATTTAAATTATTCACAAAAACTCAAATGTTATTATATATTTTTTTACTTATATGCAAGCATTTTGTCATATTTTGTTTATTCTTCAAAATTGTTTAGACTCTGGCGCATGGACAATTCTTGGGCCTCTCAAGGGGTTCAATGTTTGATGAAGGTTTATAATCCATATATAAACAGTCATTCAAGATCTTCTCGAGAACTGCAATGCTCAATATGTGATATGACTGTAAAATCATCCTGTTACAAAGGGGCGCAATGATGTAGGGATTTTTTTTATACATGATCAATTATACATGTACTACATTGTCCAGATATTTTGCTTGCGACTCCATAAAGCTGATTTTATGTGTATTGTTGCTCAGGTAAAATTAACTTTATTGACACACTTATAGTGTACAATGAAATATAACGATATTTAAATTTCAAATATTCCAAGTGTTTTGTTGTGATCAATTAAAATAGTTGGATTACATCATACAGTACTAGTAGCTGTTTGTGTTAAATATATTATTAATTACCCATAAAATTCCTTTGTTTTGGATTTTTTTTAAAATTTGACAACTTGTGGTCGTGATTTCTGGTTACCACAGTGGCACACTGTATATTTCTGTATCTTTTTAACCACTCTATGAACCTCCATCTTATCTAACGCTTAAACGTCTATAAACTTATCCAAAATTAATTAAACAAAATTAATTCAATCCTGGATACTTTCTACATACTAGACTTTGACCCGTGCGTGCACGGATTGACATTGCATACGAAATCGGACATTTACGAAATAGATACATGTACACACCGTATTGTTGACATTTACATAGCCTACAATAATGCTATTAATTTCACTACACTTTACCTCAGTTAAAATGCCTCCCATAAACCCGTAATGTAGCAAAAATTGCAGAATCGCTCCGAAACGACGTTGGAGAAAATTAATGAAGTTGCATTGAATATAACAGTCAAAAAGACCATTTTGAGGTTTTATTCAAACCATTTTAAATACCTTTCATCTAAAAATTTAATCCATATAAATGAAGAATTCAACACTTTTTCACCAAAGGTTTTTACTCACTTAAAATTTACACACCATGTTGACATTCAGAACTCGGAATTTTTCATATTTTAAAATGCACTGAGTTAGAGTTATCGACCGTATTTTCTTTGATGAACGAATATATAGCAAATTTTCAATGAAGATTTACACATATTTGTATTATCGTTTCTGAGTTTATCCATGCAAATGTGATATTGTGGAAACATAAACTAAAGAGCCTCCCATATTTAGCGTGAATGTAATGCGCATGCGCAAGATTGTAAAATCCAAAAAATCATGAAATCCAGATGATTTCCGGATTTTTAAATGGAATTTTCGTTGATTATTAATTAGTGACGTTTGATTGAGAAAAAATAAAAACAAATTGGTAATCTTCAAGTACCAATGATGTTTAAAATATATATAACAAAAGACAGTACTCTTCCGATTTCTCGGCATTAAAGCCCAAAAATTCGAGTCTATTATTTTAATATAGTAGTATAGACTGTTTCAATAATTTACTGCTGTTCTTAATCATGTCATGTGGTTAACATAATAACGGATTTCAGATAAATATCAACCAAATTCATTCACTAAGATACCCTTACTCAGAACTAGAATTGGTATCCACCTGACATTGGTGAATGTGGATGTAAATACTGAAACATAACTTTTTTTAAAATCTAACGAAATAAAAGTGTGCGTACTTTGGACTTACTCTTAATAGGTCTAATGCATTACATTTGTAATTAACAATATATAAGATTTTTTATCTGATGAATGTTTCCACTTAATAGCTTTTCGTACAGTCATGTTCAAAAACAACGATTAAACACCGGAGGTCACTTTTCTTTAAAGCTGAACACCGCTCGTAAATAGGCACCGTCATACAGATACCTGGTATATAAACCCTTCGATTTCGTTACACCCGATTGCACACCTGAAACTCGTGGCCGACGTGTAGTATTCCTTTCGTGTTCTTTGGATTTTATGGATTTATTTCTCATTCTATGTGCATATTCTGTTTGTAAATAATGCTTTGGCCAATTTATTTGATGTTAGTATTCTCATGGCTTCAAAAAAGTGCGTAAAACTTGAGAATTTCATCGCGACCGAGTAACACGGCGAGGCAAGATGTACGTCCACACAGGTAAGACCTCTACAACAAAGTACTTTAAACTGTTTAGAGGTCTTCGCCTTATATAGGGGTTCTAGGGACAGCAGTATTGAAAGAGAAATATGGCGGACAATGCCTATTTACGAGCGGTGTTCAGCTTTAAATTGTAATTCTTTATTATTGGGGTCTTCTGTTGGAAACGGAAGACCCTCTTGTTATTCTATTGTTAAAGTCACTTCCATTTGTACGTTACGTCAATTTTGAATATTTTTTTAAAGTAATTTTGTCCAGGGCGTTTTTCGAAACCGCTTTTTTGATCTTGAATTTTTCTGTGTTTATACATCATTTTTATTGGGGCATAAGGCTGAAATTTGCCTTCTGTTACTTCCGGTCCAAACCGAAAGTATTTAAAAATTTTCAAAAAAGAAAACTTTTTTCATTATTTTTGTTTCAATTTTAAACGTTTACTTTTTGCAGTATTTGTTATGTTGAATACGAAACAGAAATCGGTTTTAAAATCGAACCATGCATTACAAATATATAAGGGTTTAAAAATTGATTTTCCTGAAATTTTGTTTCCGGGTTCTAAGTTAAGAAGAGTCTTAAGTTCAAAGTCGTGCCAAAAATAATTCGATAATTGTTAAATCGTAATTGAACATATTTGGATATTTTGCTTAAGGAAGTATGGGATATCTGTCGATATTAATGTGGATTAAAGTACATTTTAATTGAAATACTTTTACCGGTTCAGAATTTTAAAATATTAAATTTCACAATATATAACCAAAAAAAATACGTTTTAAAACTTTCTGGAAAGGTAAAAATTTTAAAAATTCCAGCGGGATTCGAAATCATGACTTACATCCGTAATGACCACTCTAACTCACTGCGCTACGCTGGAAGATGCCAATTATGGGGAGAAACTATATATAATATTATACTTGATTTAATTGTTTATTTCGATAAATAATACGTCACAACATGAAGGTGTCCCATACCACCTAAACATTCTCTCACCAGAGGTCGTGCTTCACAAGCTTCGCTTACACCTCTATCAACACCAGAAAAATAGTCTGTCACATGATCAAAACAAGCATGGCGAGCACATGGCATTGTTGATTCGTTTCTTCTATACAATCAGCTTGAAGGGGAGTAATCGACGGGCGAAGACTTTGAGGACACGTTAAAAACATCATAGGAGATGACATTGCTGCTGATTTATGTAAAATCATCAATAAATCGGTAGCGTACGGAAACTGATTTTTCAAACATCTGTCAAACTAGATCATGTAAATCATATTTTAATTTTTACCTCCCAAAAATAGTTCTTCCAGTAACGTTGAAATAAAAAAAAATACAGACGTTAAAGATTAATTAAATTTAATATTATTTATAATCATATTCATAGATAAAAGGAATAACTACATAGATTTTAATTAGATTTTGCCCATCATTTAAGTTTGTACAAGAAACTTGTACATCGGGCGTTGACAGAGGTGTAGGCTAAGCTTGTGTAGCACGACCTCTGGTGAGAGAATGACCACCTAAAGTCAATCTTGAAATCGTTAATGTTTGTGTTAATTCGTACTTAAGGTCATTCGGATTTTGTTAAGTCGTACCAAGAGCATTTTTTTTATTTAGGCACTCTTGTCATCGGTGATGCTTCTAACTGAACTTCTGGTTCTACTTTCGACATTAAGGGAAGACCCACTTGCTTTGCTCTAGATTTATCTATAATTCTGATTAAGATTTCAAGTCGAGTTTGTCTATCAATTTAAACATTTCTAATCGATAGAAAAATATAAATAATTAAGTTTATTGCAACTGAAGAATATTTTTAAAAATAATTTCAGGCTCCATTTGTTATTGATTTAGTAATTGAAGCAAATAAATTTCTACAAAATAATCTTTTTTTTTTCATTAAATAGTAAATATTACAATTATAATGTGATGGTAATAATTTGATAGCTCTCAGATAATTGACGGTCCTAGGGGCGTTTGGGCTGATGAATTATTTGAATGTAATTAAATATAGTTTACAAAAACATATCAAGTTACTCAGCACATTTTATTAACGTCACTTGATCCTAGCAGCCAATCAGAGAAGGACGCTCAGCTATCTCAAACACATCAATTTTCTTGTTTGTTTTACATGTACCTTCGTTTTGGGCATTTCACACATGAAAAATTATGTCATGTTTTATTCAACCCCAAAGAAATAGCATATTTAGCATACTTGGTACATGTACATCTGACTTCTAAAAGGTCATCGGCCACAGACACATGTACAAGGCCATCCTCCCTCTTCAGTTACAAGATTCACAAGGCCATCGGCCAATCATACAAGGCCATCGTCCAATCACGCAAGGCCATCGGCCAATCATACAAGGCCATCGGCCACAAACAGTTTTCGAGGCAATCGGCCACTAAGATCTTTGAATGTTTTATTGTGCAAGTGTTAACTGTGTATGCAATGTTTGTTCATAATGTTAAGCATTCAATTTGTAACATTAAAAGTTTAAAATCAAAGTTTTTTAAATTTAACTATAACAAGATTGTTATAGTTAAGTTTTAAAAATTTTGATTTTAAACTTTTCAATGTAAACCTCGAGATTCTTTCATGTGACAAAAATGTTAATCCCATTGACACTAGTCTTTGATATTTACTTAACTTAATCTCCCGGCAAATTAAATAATTGTTGGACAATAGAAGTGCGAAATTACCTTAACAGCTATATGTGTGAATGTTGATTTTTCTGGCATGTCATTACCATCTCTTTGTCATAAAAAAAAACAATGCCTGTCAAAAAAAATTGTAAATAAGAGACGAGAACGGTTGGGCTAACTGTGCTGGAACCCCGCACGTTAGTATAGAATATGTAATGTTGGGCTAACTGTGCTGGAACCCCGCACGTTAGTGGAGTGAGTGTGTTATGTCGGACTAACTGTGCTGGATTTCCGCACGTTAGTGTCGATTTTGCGTACAGAATCATATCGGACTGTCCGTGCTGGAACCTCCGCACGTTATTAAGTTGTTATCTCGGAACTCCGAGAATCGGTTTTCATTGGAATACCATGTACCGTTTATTTCACCAACTTAAATACAACTTGTTGAACGTTTTGTTTCGTTTTGGAGTTTTTATTCCGCGTAGACTTGAGCGAGTGTAACGAATTGAGCTTTCCCCTGAATTCACCATATGGATTTTAAGAACTTGTAAATAACAATTTACAGTTTATAATACAAAACAAATACAAGATACGTTTGTGGAAGTTGGGTAGTTTTTTAGCAGAAAGCCGAGTGGCATGCAACCGAGCTAACCGCAACTTCACGTTAAACTTAAACTACACGAAAAGAAATATACGCTTAAAATTCATTGGTGAAAAATTTGATGCTGTGTTAAGCCGAGTAATTCTCAAAAAAAACGAAATTAATAAACAATATGAACTATTTCTGATTCTCGTTTTTATAAACTGTACAATATTTTAAAAAATGAGCAATTCTTCGCTTATAATTTACTTAAAATATTTTGTATTTCCATTGCTTTTGAACATTTTTACCATAGTTCTTCCTTATCTATTTCATCTATTTAGGATTAGTTTAGATTTGTAAATATTGAAAAAAAGCACTTGTCAGATAAAATAGTCCTGTTCATATAATATGGGGTTTTTGTCTTTGTTCTATTTGCCCGCATTACGTCATTAAATAAGCATGCGCAAAGGTGAGTAAGGTTTAAAACCCTCACTACCATATCTATACAAACAATTGCAAAGGATGGTCTAATCTTCCAATTATGAATGTCTAATTGGAATCTTCTTCTAGACATAATCTTATACAAAACGATGACATTATATAATTCAGCAGCTCTTAGTGAATGTTTCAATTGTTTTTCATTTTTGCCGTAGTTTAATTTCTCCACGTGTTGGAATCTACAACGTTTAATTCTCATGTATATTCTACGCAGTTTACCACGATTAATGTCGATGAAATTGAATGTAAACCACCAGTATTTGTGTCTTGTTTTCTCTTCTGCTGAGTTTCTGTGTGAACCACAAGATTGTCTGCTGCAGCCGTTCATTCGATAAAAGCCGATGAAATCTATCAGGCGGGATCACTCAAAGTCTCCAGGTAAATATGGGACAAATACAAATGCGTGCTTTTAAAACTCCGACCTTTCTCGGAGATAACCATAGGTAAAGACTATAAAAGGTTTAGTGCGCGCTAACAGTCATCATAGTTTCTTAAGGACTGCGTACTGTAACCGAATCTAGTTGCAGGTATATTGTGGGTTTTTTTTTTTAATTTATAAGACAGTACAGATTGAAAAATGTGGAAACGTTTGAATGTAAAACAGTCTGTTTGAGGCCTGAACTCGCGCGCATTAAAGAAAAAACTGATTGTCTTGCATAGTTAAATAATATTTACTTATAGATATTACATTTTATCAAGAATTCAACTTAATATAGGAAAAAACATCGCAGTTAAATATGACTAGAAATTCTTTGGAGAATCATATCAATAGTTTGGTGATTCAACATTTGGTAAAGAAGTATCAATTCTTATTAAGAAAAAAAAAAGAAAGAAATATCAGTAGATAAAAGCCAAAATTAGTTGATAGCAGCCAAAGAAAAATCACGGACTTCACGAAATAATCATGATGTCAGATTCTCAAAGGGACGATTTGGCTATTTCTTTTATATAACGTACTGATGTACATGTACATAAACAATAATTTAGTTACGTTTAATTTCTTTTTACGATAAATTCATTCATTTGTTGAAAGACAGATGTAATAAAACAATAAAACGTTTCGGTGATTCATGCCGGTTATAAAGCTAGCGGCCATTGCAGAAAAAAATTTACATAACCCGCTAACTCGGGTTATGTATTTTTTCTGCAATGGTCGCTAGCTGTATAACCGGCATAAATACACCGGCATAATAAACCTCATTCTAAATTAGACCGTTAATTCTGCTGCAACACAGACAAACGTTCCTAGCAGCTGCATTGATTAATTAATATTAATTATTTTAATCATTGATTTTAATTGAATTTCAAAAAAATTGCAACACAGAAAATTCGCAGATCAATTAATGGAAGACAATATCGGATCCTAGACTTGAAAATATAGTTTAAACCTTATGTAAACAAAGGGTAAATTGTAATTGGGATCTTAATATTCATATGTTTCTAACAAAATTATCAAAAAGGGGTTCAAGATATGATAGAAGATAAAACAGTGAAAAATGGACACTACACTCTTTGCAAAACATAGATATGACACTGAAAAATCAGAAAGTCAATTAACATACTAATATGACCAAAACTGCAACATTAAAACATAATTAAATATAAAATGTATAAAAGTCTAATTATTAAGGCGAGAACGCAGTTGCCTATCACAGGAATTGTGGATATCGAGTAATTTCTCAAAATTACGTTCTAAACAACTACCAAATACATGCTCATAAGACGGACAATAAATTTTAGGTTTGTGTTTTAATTAATAATGAAATAGTAGGCTAGATGTGATCAGTTTCTGTTATTAATATGTCTTTCATAAAAACGAACAATTTGTTTAACAAAAAAGTTTTCTTTTGAATGAAAATATTTAGAATTGTTTCACTTTAAAAACAAAAAACTTACCGTTAGAAAGATTGAAATGCCATGATAGAAATACAACCAGAGAAAGGAAACATTTCTGCGTCTCCATATTTCCAGTCTTATCCTATTTACCACAAAAAACGACTGACGAGTTCAATTGTGTCATCAATTTTAAAACATTTTCAACTTTTAAATTGCCTTACGTACGAAACGAAACAACACGGCTGACATCAGCCCATCTAATTTGCTTCAACCAACGATTGCAGAGCTTTAGATGCGGATCAATTGATGTTTAACGGGTACTGTACTCACAAGCAGGAGACACTTTAATAGGGAATAGATGACTTGCGGTACCCTGCGCATTTAAACGTACGCAGTGATAACATAGCAAAGTCGCTTCCTTATCCTACATCAACGCTGAACGCCGGATGAGTTTACAATTATATTGAATTATACTGTCAATTTGAAAATTGATTTTTCATAATTATTCTACTTCATCACAAAATAGAAAATGATAACTTGGAATAGAGTCTCTATCAAAGGTGTGGGTTCTTCTATTCGAACTTGTATGAAACCAGTAGTGATGCGCCAAAGATAAAACCACCGCGCCATGGAGTCTTTCAATGACAGAAAATAAAACGAAATCAACACAAAAATGCTCTCCTCATAGCATTATTGTTTTAGGTGTATAGTTGTTGTTTGCTCTGAAGCTCAAATTGTTCAATTATCACTCCTATTAATATTTTTATCACCATGAATATTTCGAATGAAAAATTAACCAAGCGGTATACCTAAAAATGCGTTATAATAATTTAGAAATACATTTCTCAACAGTAATTGACTAAATTGGAACCCCGAACCTACTCATCAATAAAAAGACATTAAGGTTATTTGTGTTCTTCTTTTGAGGAAAGAAGTATGAAAGACTAGAAAAAGAGAATAAAAGAGAAAAATAAGATCGATTTTGATTTTTTAGCTTTTTGCCCTAATGTCATGTAGGAAGTCTTATTTATAACCATGAGTTTATTTAAAAAGCTCTATGAAACGAAGTTATCATAAACCTATAAACTAGGATGTACATGTATAGGAACTCCCTAACTCCAACCTGACGCTATGTGCATGCTATACATGTATTGACATTCATATACATGTATAACCTTTTAGGTGTTTTTTTTAAAATAGTTTATGCATGATGTTTTATTGCAAAAACTGAAAGGAAAGAAAACTTGCAACAGAACATTTAGTATTCTGACATTGTAATGTATCTTTCACATTTAAGTAAAGTCATCTTTAGGTTAAAGTATTATTGTATAGAATTCCATTACAAAACGCAACCTTTTTCCATTTTGATTGAAAACGGAAGTTCTATACACAAACATAATGTACTAACTCAGAGACATGGCCTTTGTCTTTTTAAACTTAAAATCAAAAGGGAGATTCGTTTACCATAGGGAGTTGTGATATTAGATTTCATCATAGGAAGAAGAACGCTTAAGTTAGTGGTATTATCTTGAAAAATATGTAAACAATGTATGAATTTCTGATCTTGACCTTGGACTTTTCGACCTCAAAATATATAAAGTTTTCTTATGTCATAGGAAGTTATAATTTAAAAAAAACATTGTATAAGCTCAGAACCTTTAAAATATCAATCGAAAGTTTTCTCTCAGTCAGAATTTAAGAATAAATGAAATTGATCTTTGATTTTTTTTTTCTCAAAGAGGGTCTTTTTAATGTCATGAGGACTTGTGATATGAAATATTACTGCAATAGTTCAAAAACTTTTTGAGTGAATGAAGAAAAAGGGATTGGCGGAAAGACAAACCAACACTAGGGAATAAACAGGATAAAACTCAACTGAAAAGTACTGAATGGCAGAGTTTTTGCCATTCCGTCACCTTTCAATTAACCTTTTGTTGAACGAAGGACACAGGGTCATCTTGTGAAATCTCGTTAGTGTCTGGTATGATTACTTCGATTCTATACGGTTTTAATTAAGGTAGGACTGACGCTGGGCGCAAAGTGGCGTTTCTCAATTTCTTGACTTTGGACTAAAATACAGTTATTTTGATCGCGAATTTTCATGTAAATATTTTGGAAAACTGAAAACTGGATGTTTTCTTTGATTTTTTTTTCTTTTTTAAATTCTTTATGGCAATAAGTTTTTTCTTTCCCATTATAATGTTATACCCCTCTCCATAGAGTTTCAGCGTGGATGAAACTTGTCTGATAATTTTTAGAATTATCAGAGTTTATAAATGGTCGAAATAAATACAAACAAAAAAAGACAGGATATCAATGAGGATTCTTCTTTAACAAAATCTTAATGATTTTTTAAAATTGTTTACATGTATATTTATGCCACACGCATTCCTTAGTCCTTTGTTCACACTGCACTGATAATTGCTTTATGTCTCTTCCGAACAACAGGAGCAAACGCCGGTGGTGATAAATACAAACTGACGCTGATTTTTTTTCATTTAAATTAAATTCTATGACGCAATGATGTTGAATTCAATATAAGCCATAAGTGTTCAATTAAAAATAAAAGTTTGCTTTCAAAATGTCTAAATGAAGTACCAATGTCACACAAAAAAAACCCTTTGAAGTAATCGAACTTCAATTTACTCGTCTTTTGAATAACGTTGGAGTGAGGTTTGTCTAAAAGGTGTCTATTTCCTGTTAAATAGTGACCAGTGCATCGAATATTGAAGTTCCATTGTTATCTCATAGATTGACGTAACATCAACAACGTGACATTTATTATTAAAGACTTCCAGGGTGTACTCTTAACAACAAATTGAGGTTTTCAGATGCATTCTTTTATTGACTCCAATTGATTTTACCTAAACTTTACTATGTATATATTTACTACGAGATAATGGATGATGTACCACACAGAGTATATGTGTTATAACAAACTTATTTTTTAACAAGAGGTATATGGGCCACATCGCTCACCTGAGCAAAATTATACATAATAAAATCAGCTTTATGGAGTCTTGTATATGACTCCATAACGAAAAAAATCCCCTGCATATTCTTATGTTTATCATTGAACCCCTTCGTAAAAGGTTGATTTTACAATCATATTACATATTGAGCATTGCAGTTCTCGAGAAGATCTTAAACAACTTAATTATAAACCTACATCAAACTTTGAACCCCTTGTGAGGCCCAGGAATTGTCCAGAGGCGAAAGTCTAAACAATTTTAAAGAATCAACAATATATCGAAATTCTTGCATATAAGTAAAACCATAATTATAATATTTGAGTTTTTGTGAATAATTAAAATGTTTTCTTTTGTAAAATTGGACCCCCCCCCCGCCCCCCAATGTAGTCTAACTCTAATGATTTTGACAAATTTTAATCTTCACAATGTAAGTTAAAAGTGACAGCTTTTCTAGGCAAATTGTGTTTAAAAGATGATTTAAAAATATGTTCACTGTATAATTATTCTTATGTAAAAATTAGACTCTCTCCCAAGCCCCCCCCTCCCCCCACTGTGGCCCCACCGTACTCCCAGGGATCATGATTTGAACAAACTTTAATCTACCCTACCTGAGGATGCTTCCACACAAGTTACAGCTTTTCTGGCTGATTGGTTTCAGAGAAGATTTAGATTTACTCTAAATATTTCTTATGTAAAAATTCGACCCCCCCCCCCTCCCCACTGTGGCCCCACCCAACCCCAGGAAACATGGTTTGAACAAACTTGATTCTATTTTTCTCTATATAAATGTATTGCTATGTAAACGTTCGACCCACCCACCCCCACCCCACATTGTGGCCCCACCCTACCCCCGAGGATCATGATTTGAACAAATTTGAATCTGGCCTACCTGAGGATGCTTCTATACAAGTTACAGCTTTTTTGGCTGATCAGTTTCAAAAAGGAAGATCTTTAAAGATTTCATATATATATTCTTACGTAAAAATTCGACCCACCTTTGTGGCCATACTCTACCCCCCCCCCCCCCCCCCCCCCAACCAGGATTATGATTTGAACAAACTTTTTACATTAACTGAAGATGCTTCCACACAAGTCTAAGGTTTTCTGGCCAAATGGTTTTTGATAAGTGTTTTTTTTTTAAAACCAACAAAATGTTCAATGATTTTTTTGTTATCTTCCCATATAAAGACAGCGTGGCCCTTAATTTTAACAAATCTGAATCCCCTTTATCTAAGGATGCTTTGTGCCAAGTTTGGTTGAAATCGGCCCAGTGTTTCTGGAGAAGAAGCCGAAAATGTAAAAAGTAAACGGACAGACAGATAAGATTAGCTAAAAAAGCATTCCGTGTTAAATGAAGTTAAATTCGTTGATCTTAAAACTAAAACTAAGAGTCTGTGTCACTAAAGACAATTCGCAAAACGGGGCTGCGCACCACATGAAACCAAATTTTAAATATGATGGAAGTCATAGATAAGTCTAGGATGAAACAAACGAATTAAACATTTATCATGTGAGCAAAAGCAAAGAATGACAGATCCTTTGATAAGATTTAAGTGAAAATGGAATTAATAAATTTATAAGTATAAAACCGACTGGTTTTATTCCATGCCTGTAAATTTTTAATTTGTTTTAGTTGCTTTTAATTCAGGAATGAATTCAATATTTGTTTTCTTCGATATAAAATGGTTTGGGGCAATTTACGCTTTATAAACCGCGAAGCGGTTTATAAAAAAGCGTAAACTGTTTCAAACTAATAAATATTGAATGCATTGCTGATTATTTCATGTTTTTACTCCTTATTGTAGATAAAAACGGTCATTTGACCTTTAAAATTTTAGAAAATTCAAACGTAACGTCTGGCAGATTGATATTTTTTTTGCTTTAGTTTTACTATGACCTGGGCAACATTCTTTGTACGATATAAAATAATGTTAAATTATTAATAATTATTTTTTTTAGATGAGGATGAAATATGAAATTTTCATTGCATTCGTCGTCTGATACCGATCTTGAGCAGACAAATGAAATATTTGCGAAAAGCTGCAGGATGAAAAGATAGACGGTGCTGACTGTGTGCACACAAATAAGGAAAATTGTTTAAATCTTAACCATGAGTTTATTTAAAAAGCTCTATGAAACGAAGTTATCATAAACCTATAAACTAGGATGTACATGTATAGGAACTCCCTAACTCCAACCTGACGCTATGTGCATGCTATACATGTATTGACATTCATATACATGTATAACCTTTTCGGTGTTTTTTTTAAAATAGTTTATGCATGATGTTTTATTGCAAAAACTGAAAGGAAAGAAAACTTGCAACAGAACATTTAGTATTCTGACATTGTAATGTATCTTTCACATTTAAGTAAAGTCATCTTTAGGTTAAAGTATTATTGTATAGAATTCCATTACAAAACGCAACCTTTTTCCATTTTGATTGAAAACGGAAGTTCTATACACAAACATAATGTACTAACTCAGAGACATGGCCTTTGTCTTTTTAAACTTAAAATCAAAAGGGAGATTCGTTTACCATAGGGAGTTGTGATATTAGATTTCATCATAGGAAGAAGAACGCTTAAGTTAGTGGTATTATCTTGAAAAATATGTAAACAATGTATGAATTTCTGATCTTGACCTTGGACTTTTCGACCTCAAAATATATAAAGTTTTCTTATGTCATAGGAAGTTATAATTTAAAAAAAACATTGTATAAGCTCAGAACCTTTAAAATATCAATCGAAAGTTTTCTCTCAGTCAGAATTTAAGAATAAATGAAATTGATCTTTGATTTTTTTTTTCTCAAAGAGGGTCTTTTTAATGTCATGAGGACTTGTGATATGAAATATTACTGCAATAGTTCAAAAACTTTTTGAGTGAATGAAGAAAAAGGGATTGGCGGAAAGACAAACCAACACTAGGGAATAAACAGGATAAAACTCAACTGAAAAGTACTGAATGGCAGAGTTTTTGCCATTCCGTCACCTTTCAATTAACCTTTTGTTGAACGAAGGACACAGGGTCATCTTGTGAAATCTCGTTAGTGTCTGGTATGATTACTTCGATTCTATACGGTTTTAATTAAGGTAGGACTGACGCTGGGCGCAAAGTGGCGTTTCTCAATTTCTTGACTTTGGACTAAAATACAGTTATTTTGATCGCGAATTTTCATGTAAATATTTTGGAAAACTGAAAACTGGATGTTTTCTTTGATTTTTTTTTCTTTTTTAAATTCTTTATGGCAATAAGTTTTTTCTTTCCCATTATAATGTTATACCCCTCTCCATAGAGTTTCAGCGTGGATGAAACTTGTCTGATAATTTTTAGAATTATCAGAGTTTATAAATGGTCGAAATAAATACAAACAAAAAAAGACAGGATATCAATGAGGATTCTTCTTTAACAAAATCTTAATGATTTTTTAAAATTGTTTACATGTATATTTATGCCACACGCATTCCTTAGTCCTTTGTTCACACTGCACTGATAATTGCTTTATGTCTCTTCCGAACAACAGGAGCAAACGCCGGTGGTGATAAATACAAACTGACGCTGATTTTTTTTCATTTAAATTAAATTCTATGACGCAATGATGTTGAATTCAATATAAGCCATAAGTGTTCAATTAAAAATAAAAGTTTGCTTTCAAAATGTCTAAATGAAGTACCAATGTCACACAAAAAAAACCCTTTGAAGTAATCGAACTTCAATTTACTCGTCTTTTGAATAACGTTGGAGTGAGGTTTGTCTAAAAGGTGTCTATTTCCTGTTAAATAGTGACCAGTGCATCGAATATTGAAGTTCCATTGTTATCTCATAGATTGACGTAACATCAACAACGTGACATTTATTATTAAAGACTTCCAGGGTGTACTCTTAACAACAAATTGAGGTTTTCAGATGCATTCTTTTATTGACTCCAATTGATTTTACCTAAACTTTACTATGTATATATTTACTACGAGATAATGGATGATGTACCACACAGAGTATATGTGTTATAACAAACTTATTTTTTAACAAGAGGTATATGGGCCACATCGCTCACCTGAGCAAAATTATACATAATAAAATCAGCTTTATGGAGTCTTGTATATGACTCCATAACGAAAAAAATCCCCTGCATATTCTTATGTTTATCATTGAACCCCTTCGTAAAAGGTTGATTTTACAATCATATTACATATTGAGCATTGCAGTTCTCGAGAAGATCTTAAACAACTTAATTATAAACCTACATCAAACTTTGAACCCCTTGTGAGGCCCAGGAATTGTCCAGAGGCGAAAGTCTAAACAATTTTAAAGAATCAACAATATATCGAAATTCTTGCATATAAGTAAAACCATAATTATAATATTTGAGTTTTTGTGAATAATTAAAATGTTTTCTTTTGTAAAATTGGACCCCCCCCCCCCGCCCCCCAATGTAGTCTAACTCTAATGATTTTGACAAATTTTAATCTTCACAATGTAAGTTAAAAGTGACAGCTTTTCTAGGCAAATTGTGTTTAAAAGATGATTTAAAAATATGTTCACTGTATAATTATTCTTATGTAAAAATTAGACTCTCTCCCAAGCCCCCCCCTCCCCCCACTGTGGCCCCACCGTACTCCCAGGGATCATGATTTGAACAAACTTTAATCTACCCTACCTGAGGATGCTTCCACACAAGTTACAGCTTTTCTGGCTGATCGGTTTCAGAGAAGATTTAGATTTACTCTAAATATTTCTTATGTAAAAATTCGACCCCCCCCCCTCCCCACTGTGGCCCCACCCAACCCCAGGAAACATGGTTTGAACAAACTTGATTCTATTTTTCTCTATATAAATGTATTGCTATGTAAACGTTCGACCCACCCACCCCCACCCCACATTGTGGCCCCACCCTACCCCCGAGGATCATGATTTGAACAAATTTGAATCTGGCCTACCTGAGGATGCTTCTATACAAGTTACAGCTTTTTTGGCTGATCAGTTTCAAAAAAGAAGATCTTTAAAGATTTCATATATATATTCTTACGTAAAAATTCGACCCACCTTTGTGGCCATACTCTACCCCCCCCCCCCCCAACCAGGATTATGATTTGAACAAACTTTTTACATTAACTGAAGATGCTTCCACACAAGTCTAAGGTTTTCTGGCCAAATGGTTTTTGATAAGTGTTTTTTTTTTAAAACCAACAAAATGTTCAATGATTTTTTTGTTATCTTCCCATATAAAGACAGCGTGGCCCTTAATTTTAACAAATCTGAATCCCCTTTATCTAAGGATGCTTTGTGCCAAGTTTGGTTGAAATCGGCCCAGTGTTTCTGGAGAAGAAGCCGAAAATGTAAAAAGTAAACGGACAGACAGATAAGATTAGCTAAAAAAGCATTCCGTGTTAAATGAAGTTAAATTCGTTGATCTTAAAACTAAAACTAAGAGTCTGTGTCACTAAAGACAATTCGCAAAACGGGGCTGCGCACCACATGAAACCAAATTTTAAATATGATGGAAGTCATAGATAAGTCTAGGATGAAACAAACGAATTAAACATTTATCATGTGAGCAAAAGCAAAGAATGACAGATCCTTTGATAAGATTTAAGTGAAAATGGAATTAATAAATTTATAAGTATAAAACCGACTGGTTTTATTCCATGCCTGTAAATTTTTAATTTGTTTTAGTTGCTTTTAATTCAGGAATGAATTCAATATTTGTTTTCTTCGATATAAAATGGTTTGGGGCAATTTACGCTTTATAAACCGCGAAGCGGTTTATAAAAAAGCGTAAACTGTTTCAAACTAATAAATATTGAATGCATTGCTGATTATTTCATGTTTTTACTCCTTATTGTAGATAAAATACAGTTATTTTGATCGCGAATTTTCATGTAAATATTTTGGAAAACTGAAAACTGGATGTTTTCTTTGATTTTTTTTTCTTTTTTAAATTCTTTATGGCAATAAGTTTTTTCTTTCCCATTATAATGTTATACCCCTCTCCATAGAGTTTCAGCGTGGATGAAACTTGTCTGATAATTTTTAGAATTATCAGAGTTTATAAATGGTCGAAATAAATACAAACAAAAAAAGACAGGATATCAATGAGGATTCTTCTTTAACAAAATCTTAATGATTTTTTAAAATTGTTTACATGTATATTTATGCCACACGCATTCCTTAGTCCTTTGTTCACACTGCACTGATAATTGCTTTATGTCTCTTCCGAACAACAGGAGCAAACGCCGGTGGTGATAAATACAAACTGACGCTGATTTTTTTTCATTTAAATTAAATTCTATGACGCAATGATGTTGAATTCAATATAAGCCATAAGTGTTCAATTAAAAATAAAAGTTTGCTTTCAAAATGTCTAAATGAAGTACCAATGTCACACAAAAAAAACCCTTTGAAGTAATCGAACTTCAATTTACTCGTCTTTTGAATAACGTTGGAGTGAGGTTTGTCTAAAAGGTGTCTATTTCCTGTTAAATAGTGACCAGTGCATCGAATATTGAAGTTCCATTGTTATCTCATAGATTGACGTAACATCAACAACGTGACATTTATTATTAAAGACTTCCAGGGTGTACTCTTAACAACAAATTGAGGTTTTCAGATGCATTCTTTTATTGACTCCAATTGATTTTACCTAAACTTTACTATGTATATATTTACTACGAGATAATGGATGATGTACCACACAGAGTATATGTGTTATAACAAACTTATTTTTTAACAAGAGGTATATGGGCCACATCGCTCACCTGAGCAAAATTATACATAATAAAATCAGCTTTATGGAGTCTTGTATATGACTCCATAACGAAAAAAATCCCCTGCATATTCTTATGTTTATCATTGAACCCCTTCGTAAAAGGTTGATTTTACAATCATATTACATATTGAGCATTGCAGTTCTCGAGAAGATCTTAAACAACTTAATTATAAACCTACATCAAACTTTGAACCCCTTGTGAGGCCCAGGAATTGTCCAGAGGCGAAAGTCTAAACAATTTTAAAGAATCAACAATATATCGAAATTCTTGCATATAAGTAAAACCATAATTATAATATTTGAGTTTTTGTGAATAATTAAAATGTTTTCTTTTGTAAAATTGGACCCCCCCCCCCCCCCCGCCCCCCAATGTAGTCTAACTCTAATGATTTTGACAAATTTTAATCTTCACAATGTAAGTTAAAAGTGACAGCTTTTCTAGGCAAATTGTGTTTAAAAGATGATTTAAAAATATGTTCACTGTATAATTATTCTTATGTAAAAATTAGACTCTCTCCCAAGCCCCCCCCTCCCCCCACTGTGGCCCCACCGTACTCCCAGGGATCATGATTTGAACAAACTTTAATCTACCCTACCTGAGGATGCTTCCACACAAGTTACAGCTTTTCTGGCTGATTGGTTTCAGAGAAGATTTAGATTTACTCTAAATATTTCTTATGTAAAAATTCGACCCCCCCCCTCCCCACTGTGGCCCCACCCAACCCCAGGAAACATGGTTTGAACAAACTTGATTCTATTTTTCTCTATATAAATGTATTGCTATGTAAACGTTCGACCCACCCACCCCCACCCCACATTGTGGCCCCACCCTACCCCCGAGGATCATGATTTGAACAAATTTGAATCTGGCCTACCTGAGGATGCTTCTATACAAGTTACAGCTTTTTTGGCTGATCAGTTTCAAAAAAGAAGATCTTTAAAGATTTCATATATATATTCTTACGTAAAAATTCGACCCACCTTTGTGGCCATACTCTACCCCCCCCCCCCCCCCCCAACCAGGATTATGATTTGAACAAACTTTTTACATTAACTGAAGATGCTTCCACACAAGTCTAAGGTTTTCTGGCCAAATGGTTTTTGATAAGTGTTTTTTTTTTAAAACCAACAAAATGTTCAATGATTTTTTTGTTATCTTCCCATATAAAGACAGCGTGGCCCTTAATTTTAACAAATCTGAATCCCCTTTATCTAAGGATGCTTTGTGCCAAGTTTGGTTGAAATCGGCCCAGTGTTTCTGGAGAAGAAGCCGAAAATGTAAAAAGTAAACGGACAGACAGATAAGA
This sequence comes from Magallana ariakensis, assembly GCA_020458035.1. Lineage (NCBI taxonomy): Eukaryota > Metazoa > Mollusca > Bivalvia > Ostreida > Ostreidae > Magallana > Magallana ariakensis. Next base: position 44,766,379 of record CM035817.1, read on the forward strand.
TTAGCTAAAAAAGCATTCCGTGTTAAATGAAGTTAAATTCGTTGATCTTAAAACTAAAACTAAGAGTCTGTGTCACTAAAGACAATTCGCAAAACGGGGCTGCGCACCACATGAAACCAAATTTTAAATATGATGGAAGTCATAGATAAGTCTAGGATGAAACAAACGAATTAAACATTTATCATGTGAGCAAAAGCAAAGAATGACAGATCCTTTGATAAGATTTAAGTGAAAATGGAATTAATAAATTTATAAGTATAAAACCGACTGGTTTTATTCCATGCCTGTAAATTTTTAATTTGTTTTAGTTGCTTTTAATTCAGGAATGAATTCAATATTTGTTTTCTTCGATATAAAATGGTTTGGGGCAATTTACGCTTTATAAACCGCGAAGCGGTTTATAAAAAAGCGTAAACTGTTTCAAACTAATAAATATTGAATGCATTGCTGATTATTTCATGTTTTTACTCCTTATTGTAGATAAAAACGGTCATTTGACCTTTAAAATTTTAGAAAATTCAAACGTAACGTCTGGCAGATTGATATTTTTTTTGCTTTAGTTTTACTATGACCTGGGCAACATTCTTTGTACGATATAAAATAATGTTAAATTATTAATAATTATTTTTTTTAGATGAGGATGAAATATGAAATTTTCATTGCATTCGTCGTCTGATACCGATCTTGAGCAGACAAATGAAATATTTGCGAAAAGCTGCAGGATGAAAAGATAGACGGTGCTGACTGTGTGCACACAAATAAGGAAAATTGTTTAAATCTTCCTTGTATTTTTGCAATATTAGTGAGAGTTGATATCGGTAAAATGTTAATTTCGCATTGAGAGAAAAAAAAAATAACCATTGTCAAAATTATAAAAGGGGTGTTCAATGAATGTCATTGTTGTTACAAAATTAACACAATAAGATATGTTTTGTTTTTTTTGATGGTTACCTTCAAAATACTCTCCTTTAACAGACACACATAATTTCAACCGATTTATCCAAGCTATGAATGCATTCATATAATGTTTTTGTGAATGGTATTTAGATACTGATAAATGGCAGAGTCCAAAGCATTACTTGAAGCATGTCTTCTTCCTGACAAGGCTTTTTTATTCAGGAAAAAGGAAAAAGTCACAGGGCGACGAGACAAGTCGGGTGAATAGGGAGGATGGGGCAAAACATGAACCTTTCTTTTTCCAAAACTGATCTCACAAACTGGATTTTATGTACTGGGGCGTTGTCATAATAAAGTCGAATGTTGCGAATTCCAGACTTTGGTCTCTTCCTTTCGTAATGTTTCTTAACATTCTTCAGCACATAAGTGTTGTTTACATGTCTGGTGATTGATCGGCCTTTTGGAATAACTTGAACTACAGAACCTTTACTATTAAAGAAAATTGCGTATACATACAATACTTTCTTTTTACTTTGGCATCGTTTTGCTACAACATGGCGTTTTGGCGTTTTAGTCATCCACATCTTATCAATTTTCCTCTGAGGTTCAAAACAATGCATTCATGTTTCATCATATGTTACAATTTCCAATAAACGTTGTCTCTTGCAATTTTTGTAGATTTTAAGTATTATACACATTTCAATCCGCATTCGTTTTTCTGTTAATAGATGAGATATCCATCTTGCACTAATCTCTCGGAGGCCGAGGTGTTTCTTTAAAATTTGTAAATACTGTCCCCGATGAAATGCCTACTAAAGTTGCTATTTGTTTAATGGTTAATCGACCATTATTAGTAATGATATCGGTCATTTTTTGCAAGTATTGCATCTGTTGAAGCCGTACGAGGGGCTCCAGGACGTTGTTTATCCTTAAGGTCTGTTTGGCAGTTTTTGAATTTTCTGACCCACCTGTAGACTTGTCTCAATGGCAAACACTTGTTTCCATACTCATCACACAGTTCTTTACACAGAGTCTTTACTTAGTCTGACACATGCTTTTACGTAGCCTACAATTTCAGCCTTATTGGATGATGACTTACCAGTCGTATTTTCAAACAGTGTCTCGAGTAGAGGTTATATATCAGCTTCTCAAAGGAGTATTCGATGATGAAACGTAGTCTGATTCCATAAATAGAATATAAATCATATCATGCGTGAAAAGAAATTCAGGGTCAATTGAACCCTGTATTTTTTGGAAACTGATAAGAGACATTATTTATTGAAAGCCCCTCATGTCACCATTTTTACGTACCTGTGACCGCTACACTAACTTGGTGATAAAAACGAGCAACGGTGCACAGATCTTTAAAATTTCTAACTAAATTGAATTTTTCAAATAAAATAACTTAAAAAAAAATAAGCTTATAAAAGCATATAACGCTACTTTCTTACAATGCTTATAATAAGTGAATTTCAAAAGGATTTGTCAAACTAAAATTTGTTCCCAAAAATGTTGATGTCTTGGATTTTAATGTCAATGCACATTTTTGTTTATAAATCGTTTGTTAAGGTTTCTCACTACATCAAGGCTAATTCTTTTTAAGACACTTCGTCACAAGATGGTGATTTTAATGTTCTGTTAAATTGTTTGATACTGTATCAATCAATTTGGTTGATTATCATCATAGCTCAGTGGTTAAAGTATCGGGCTTGTGAACCGCAAATCATGAGTTCGAATCTGCCCAGGGCTTTTGTTTATATTTACTGAATAAATTTTGAAAATCATAATTGTTTATCAAAAATTGCATATTTTTTTTCACCTATTCGAGATTTGAAGTACGATATTCCAAAAACGAGATTCGAAATTCAATATATCTAAATTAACCGTCCGTACACTTACTTACAAATAATGTCATATTATTTATTATTCAAGAAGTGTTTTGTTTGTCGCCTGAGGACTCATATCTTAAATATTAACAGTGATGACCATATCTTTATGGTTAAGTACACACATTGAATTACTGAAGAGGTAAAAATGGAGGCCAGGATTGTTTACTCTGAAAAAGGATTACATAATATGAGAATTAAAACGACAGAACATGAAAACAGTCCCTTTTCAGACTCTGATTTTGTTCTATTTACTTTCTTTTGAATTAGGCATAAACCATCAATGTATGAAGCTTTCGATTTTCATTTGACCTATACAAATCAACAAACAAAGGAGCCCATGATAATGTTGCATAGGAATAAAAGAGATTTATTGACCAAATTGTTCTTCTGATTTCAACAGTACATTAGAGTAGAAATGGGCCGCAGAATGTGAAATTAAATTCAATGCTTGTGATTCTGTACAAATATAACGGTTGTTAATATTGATCCAATATAACTTTGCAATTCACTCTGGTTGTTAGGTATATAAATTAAATGTTCGAACCGATTTTATTTCTATATAGTGCATGTAAACCAACAAATCTGACGGAACGTTCCATCGCAATGTTTAACATCTCAATTACTAATATAAAAGTTGATATCAAATGAATTTTCTATCATTAATGCATTTTCTTTTTTTTATCAGTGTGTTTTAAATTGTTTTCCTTGTTTTTGTTTAATCAACCATAATACTCAAAGTCACTAAAAGACAATCAAGATAATGGATAATTTTGATAATATATACAAGATCCTATATTATAAGAAATAGTCCACTAGTATATGCTATTCGTGAAAACCTTTGTGCGAATAACAACAGCTACCAGAATGTGCAAATTAAAGAAGTTCTGTAATTAGCCCCAATATAAAAAAATCAAATTTACCACAATAATAGGCGCTTTAGACGATTTATAGTCTTATATATTTATAAAGTTTACATTAAAAATATGAAAAAAGATTTGCGGCATTATTTTCTTTGTCTATATGTATAATCAATGGCGAAAAACCATTGCTAGCACTAGTATTTTTCGGAGGAGCATCAGTTGAACATATAGCAAATTTAAAAAAAAGTAATGTAAATAAAAATTAAAATCCAATCAAATTAGTATAATGCTTACAATGCTTTGCATCATCGCATATGTATTTAGCATTCATAATTAAAAAGGATTCGCACATCCTAATACAATATAATATCAACATCATTAGGTGTCTGGTCGTAGTCTTTTGTTTCGTCTGAAACAAAATAAATATCAAATAAGGTTTGATATTAAATACTACGATCGAAGTTGAAACATTTTCCTACTGTTCACACCATGGATGAAGCCTTATAAAAAGTAATATATCACCATGGAAAGCATTGACACAAGATACTTGTTACATAAAGATGATATATGCAACGCTTTAAATAAAAATAAAGGTACATCTGAAAAAAAAATAAACGAAATCTTATGGAACGTACTAAATAGAATCCTACCGAGTACCGACGTCTTCATGCTTATTTGAGAAAATGAAAGCTGTCTATTTTGATACTGTTAACCGATCATCAGACGGACGGGATGCAGTTGTACAATGTACATGTAACCAACTGCCAATTCTATAATCGATTGCCGTCCCAACAATATCATTGAAACACTGCATGCGAGCGAGTGATATTTATACAATTTATTGCTGTTGTTTTTGAGGTCAATATGGTGATTTAGCTACCCCAGAAATACAATGAATATTGTACTTCGAAGGTAGCTAATTAAATCATCGTATTGATAGAAAGAAACAGCAATAATTGTTTAATTATATGATTCAACGACGAATTATACAGACATATGAAATCAAGAGTCATCAAGCGAGGAAAACTTTATCTCCATTTGGTTTGAAGCCAAAGCCGAACAAACTGAGAAAAGCGATATTTCATTGAACTTCAAGAATAATGATTATCAATCGTAGCATATTGGAAATTCCCGATCTATTTTTTCTTCCAATGTTAAAACGAAAAGCCCTAGAATGTTATAACGCCAGATGCCGAAGGCAGAGGGCGACATACAAGTAACGCCCAGGGCTTTCCTGTCACCGAGGGAGATAAATTCTGTTTTTGTCACGTGCACCCGATAATACATGTTATATAACATTTTTAAACAAATAAAAGCGTTTTGCGAACGTATTTATTTGTTTAATAAGTGTATTTTTAAAAACATGTTTATATTTTACAAATCAGTGTAAAATATTCGGTAAAAAATCGATCGATGATTGTTTCAATACACTAAATAATGATAATGTACATTTATTTTGCTTTATTGGGGCTGGTTGGAATTTCGGAAGACTATTTTCTTTTCCCCCGATACAGTCGACGTTTGTTGTTTTAAGCACTCTCACGCTCAAGTTGATTACTCTTACTGTATTTATCAATTTTTTTTTCTAAACAAACAAAACATGTCCTTTGAATTACAAACGAATCATAGACGTTGTCCTGACATTTTAATTTTCTTGGAACTTTTTATTTTTCGTTTGCTTTACAACTGGCTCTTTGATTTTCGAATTTAATTTTTTTTCGACGAAATTAATATGCAGAATAGTTGCTCGCGAAGAAAAAAGAACAGTTTCAGGAGGGCAATATAACTACATGTATTCCTGTGAATTGCTAGTATAACTGTTTCCGGGAAACTAATAAAACTGTTTTCGGCGCGATTGTGCAGTTTTCGGGGCGTAATAATAAAATTATCTCATATGTGACATAAGAGAAAACTTATTCAAAATGTTATATTATAATTAATATTTTCTAGATTGTTGGATATCAGCCATTCAAAGAGGTAGAATTTTTAAATCAATCATATAATAATGAAAATTGTCACCGCCAAAACTATTGTTCACCGAAACGAAATGAGTGAGAGGGTGTGGGTCCCATACCTCCTTATGTACATCCGTTTGCTGTCACCACAATTGCTTTGTGGTAAGAAAACAAGGCATATAACAAGCAAGACAGAGGGTTTTTTTAATTTAAGGTTATATAACATGACAATAATATATATAATATATATAAAGTGTTTTGACGGTTCATAAAGTAGTCGATCTCTAAAATCTTAAATTATAGAATTAAAAAAAACCTTAAATTAAAAAAAAATTTTAATTCAAGGTTATATAACATGACAATGTTCGATTTTTCATCTATTTTTCAAAAAATCAAATCGACCATAGTTGTTAATTTGTTTATGAAGTAATTTCACATTAACTTTTAACAGTTTTATGAATTAAAGCTTATTAGGTCTTTCCACCTTTCAGGTGAAAGACCTCTTGTTTTCTTTATGTTTTTTATTAGGTCTTTACACCACAGTGTAAAGGCCTATTGATATTGTTCTGTTTATTTTTATTTTTCTTTTTCTTCCGTAAGCAAAAATGAATTTTTGTTTCGCGACTTATCGAAACACTTTCATTCACGTCGTACTGCTTTCGGAAAATTATGAGGGCATTTGACCCTGCGTCTTAAAAACACCTCACGTTTCGTTACTGTTGACGCGTGCGCCTAAAAGTTTGTTATCGCTACTCCTCGGAGGCCGTGACACTTGCAAGTTGCAAACCTTCGCGGATGATGTCGGTCTGAAGGGTAGTTGGAAATCTCCGAAAGACGAAAGGTTTCGCAGTCCTCTCTTAGAACGACGCTCTTTTAAATTTTTAAATTTTTACGAAAAATTTTTAAAAATGAAACGACTTAAGGTAGAGCCACGAAACCACTTGCTATGGCTTCTAAGACCTTTTTGGCTGCACCAAAGGTCAAGGTCAAAGGTCAAGGTCAACTAGGGTCGGTAAAGCTGTCTAATGCAAAGGTGTGTGATCTTTCGGCGCAGGCGAATCCCCTGAAAGTTGACCTTGACCTTTGACCTTGACCTTTGACCTTGACCCCTGGAGATATAGAGCCCTTTGACACGATTTCCAAGATTCTATCTTGTGCGACTCGTCCGTAAACCCTCTTTTCCACTTTTTGGGGTAACGGATGACCTTGACCTTCGACGTAAAAAAAAAATGTGCCAAAATGTTAGGTTTAGCATGCATACTCAGATTTTGGCTTTGTCGAATGATCTCGCGTCTTCTTTATTAGGTCTTTACACCACAGTGTAAAGGCCTATTGATATTGTTCTGTTTATTTTTATTCTTCTTATTATTATTTTTCTTCCGTAAGCGAAGTGAAATTTTTGTTTCGCGACTTATCGAAACACTTTCATTCACGTCGTACTGCTTTCGGAAAATTATGAGGGCATTTGACCCTGCGTCTTAAAAACACCTCGCGTTTCGTTACTATTGACGCGTGCGCCTAAAAGTTTGTTATCGCTACTCCTCGGAAGCCGTGACACTTGCAAGTTGCAAACCTTCGCCCATGATGTCGGTCTGAAGGGTAGTTGCAGATCTCCGAAAGACAAAAGGTTTCGCAGTCTCCTCTTAGAACGACTCTCTTTCAAATTTTTTACTTTTTACGAAAAATTTTAAAAAATGAAACGACTTAAGGTAGAGCCACGAAACCACTTGCTATGGCTTCTGAGACCTTTTTGGCTGCAACAAAGGTCAAGGTCAAAGGTCAAGGTCAACTAGGATTCGTAAACCTGCCATTTTGCTTAATAGTGTGACCTTTCGGCACAGACGTATCCCCTGAAAGTTGACCTTGACCTTTGACCTTGACCCCTGGAGACCAAGAACCATTTGACACGAATTCCAAGATTCTGTCTTGTGCGACTAGTCCGTAAACCCCCTTTTCCGCTCTTTGGGATAACGAATGACCTGGACCTTCGACCTAAAAAAAAATTGTGCCAAAATGTTCGGTTTAGCATGCATACCCAGATTTTGGCTTTATCGAATGACAAACAGTTTCGCAATCAGCGGCGAGAACTACTGTTCCTCGCTTTTTTTTTTTAATTTCGCGAAAAATCAAAAACATGAAAACGATAAGCCGTAGAGACACGAAACAACTTGCAATTACCTTGACCTTGACCTTTGACCTTGACCTTTGACCTCTGAGAACTGATGTGCTATAAGAATATGCAACATATATCAGATTCACAATTAGAGCCGAGCCCGCCCCGCCCCCCTTCTTTTGTGCAAGGATTGAATTCTTATATGAACTTGACCCTCGATATTTGGACTTGAAATTTAATATTTCTTTAAAAAAAAAAAAAAAAAAAAACACCTAGCAAAGTGTTAAAACCGTTTGTCAGAGTTTTTTAAAAGTCTGAAACTCTGACTGCCATTTTACTCCAGACGGCGTTTTAGACTACGCCTCTGAATAAAAATTCCAGCTCCAGTAAAACTCTGTAGAACTTGGCGAAAATTCATGGGGTTTTTCCTTACACCTGAATCTAATTGTCTGCCAAATTTGAAACGAAATGAACCATATTGAAGAAAGTTATCCACTCCGGCGGCATCAAACCATCCTCCCGAGAAACGAAATTTCAACGCTTTCATATTTGTTTCCAATAAATTCATGCTCAAATTTCACTGAAAATTTTGTGTTTACATTTTTATCAGCAACCTGTGACGATATTTGTTGAAGTTCAACGAAAGATAACTCTTCCTTCCCAGACCCCGATTTTATAGGAATTTTGTTTACATTTTCTCTCAGTTTGTTTATTTCCCGACTTGGCTCAAATACATGACTGGCCTTGATTCATTTCAGATTTTCCGTACTTGTAATCCACAAATGCATGTCAGTTAATAGATTTCTAAGCACGTGCATTTCAAATCAACAGGAGAATGCGCAACACTTAATCCAGCGTGACATTCCCACACCTTCAAATAGCCGCTCGCGACCAGAGTTTGACCTGGCCTGTTCATTTCTTAGCCAACGCTATTCGGCCACAATGTTTACAAGCAGCACTGATTTTTTATTAATAAATACTGTCACCTCAACCAATCGCTAATCGCCTATCTATTCTAAAGGTTCCACAACATTGGGTATCAACTTCAGATGGACGGAAGAACGCTGGATCTCTTCTTTCCATCCTCATCCAAATTCACTACACAACTCAACATTTTTTATCCCATCTCAAGTAACAAGCAATGTAGCGTAGAGGTAACGATCTGTCCTACGAACCTAACTGTTCTTGGTTCGATTCCCGTTAGTGGAGAAATTTTTTTTTTTTTTTTTTTTTAAATTTTACCGATTTCCTGCAATTGATTTGAACAAAACAACAGGACCAATATTAATGGTGTAAAGACCTTCTAATTGTTCTATGAACAATTAGTCTACTAGTTCTTCTTCTTCTTTTTTTCTATTTAGCTCGGAGTGACTTTTTTGTTATTAGGGTTATCCAAACAAATTAAACTTTATGTAATTGTTCCTTAAAAGTTATGGTACTAATTGACCCTGTGTCAAAAAACTCCCAGAACTTACAGAGTTATTGCCCTTTGAGAAGGAAATGCCTGTTATCACTACTCCTCTAAAACCATAAGAGATAGAGACTTGGAACTTTTACCAATGTCTTTAGTACACTTAGAGGGCTGTTCAATCTATTCATACCGAAAGGATCTGGGGCCCTCTTCTAGCAGTTATTGCCCCTGAAAGTATTTAAATTTCCATAAAATCACTTCCAACTTTTTTATTATTTATCACAAAGACGTCGGACCACTTGGGATAGAAGCGTCTACCTTGGCCGAACAAAATGACATAAAGGTCAAAGGTCAAGGTCATTTGGAAATCTGTTAATTAATGATTTTTCAGGTCTCTTTTGTTTAGGGTGGTAGAGAAATTTTTTTTCATGGATGTAGTAGGACATCTTAAGACATTTTAAAATACAGCCCCTTGGCTCATACCTTTGAATAATTACAGAGTTATTGCCCCTATTGTACAAAATGCTTGTTATCGCTACTCCTCTGAAACAATAAGAGATAGAGACTTGGAACTTTTACCAATGTCTTCAGTACACTTAGAGGGTTGTTCAATCTATTCATACCAAAAGGATCTGAGGCCCCCTTCTAACAGTTATTGCCCCTGAAAGTATTTACATTTCCATTAAATCACTTTCAACTTTTTTATTATTTATCATAAAGACGTCGGACCACTTGGAATGGAAGCGTCTACCTTGGCCGAACAAAATAACATAAAGGTCAAAGGTCAAGGTCATTTGGAAATCTGTTAATTAATGAATTATCATATCATTTGATACAGAATTTTAGTAAGGGTTTCAATAGCTTGCTGGATTGCGCAATAAGGTATTCAATTAGGTCAGCCAGGTATCGCATCAAGTCCTGTGGTTACTCAAGTGGAAATTGTTTTACAGTCAACCCATTCATATTATACAAAGACAGCTAGCCTCTAGAACACGCTCTTCTATTGTTAGGTTTTCTGTTTATATGCTTGTGTAAAGAATATTCACTTGGCGAGCAAATCAATTTTGTTCTGAGTAAATGGGAAAAAATTCAGAAAAAGTAATTCAAAAGATATCTACGATAAACAACGGAATTCTTAAAGCAATCATGGCTTGAAATACAAAATAATCTCTTAAAACTCATTTATGGCTTTGCAGTATTCTAATTTTCTAGTACAACATATAACACAGGTATACTATTTTTGTATACCTTTCTGAGCAATCTAGCAATTTATTAAAAAAATAGTAGGGTGGAAAGACCTCTAATTGTTCAAGAACAATTAGTCTACTAGTTTTTTATTAGGTCTTTTGAATTCTATAATTTAAGATTTTAGAGATCGACTACTTTATGAACCGTCAAAACAGTTTATATATATTATATATATTATAATTTAATATACATATACATTATATTTAAATATAACTAGATGCTGTCATTAGACAGTAATACCGCACCAAGTGTTTGCCCCTAAATAACACTGTTTTGTACTGGGCAGGTTTAGTAAAAATGAAGGTCACATGCAATTTCCGGTAAGAACTATATATGAGTCGAATTTGGCCCCATAATTTGCCATTTTTTTAAGTGCTTCAAATACATTAAATTGTTATTTTACTTTTACGAAGAGTTGATAAAAGATATATTTTCACCTATCTATTTACACTCACTGGCAGTATATGACGTCAGAAGTGACGCTAGTTTTATAATTCAATCAAAATCAGTCAAAAATTGGCATTTTTTTTTTAAATCGGTTTTCGAATGAAAAATATAGAGCGCAGCTTTGAACAAGCAAAATATTTTTGTCACTTATTAGTCTTGGATAGATACATCTCAAATAAAACTATTTTATTTGTTCAAGGATGCGCTCAATGCTTTCTGAAAGAAAAACTGCTAAAAAAACCACGCCGTTTTATGCTAAAAATGCGAAAATGGCGGGAAATGATTAACTTTATGATGTCATTTATCTAAATTGTGGGCACTTGAATCAAAATGGAAATTATGAAAAAAAAACTTTACATGTATATATCTACAAATAAAACAAAAAATGACAGTAAAATGATGATGTTTGTTTTATGGAGCTGTTTTAAGCTCAACTCATATATAGTCCTTTTAAAAAATGTTATTTTCGTAAAGGATGAGATCCCATCCCATAATACATATGAGCGGTCCTTTATGTACAATTCGGGGTTGAACTGTTTGCATGTGAATTTTAATCTAACCCATAGTCTTAACATTTCATGTCATAGAAAGTATGGTCTATATAATTATTACAAACAAATTAAATTATGCCCCCTCTCCTCGGCGGTTGCCGGCTTTAGATTTGCTTCTGTGTGCCAATATCATCGTGTGCACGGATTTAGAGAAGGGGTGGGAGTGAGGGGTCCAGACCCTCCTACCCCCTTGCAAAATTCATTTACATTAATAGTAAAATTACCAAAAATACACCACAGACCCCAATTCCCCCTGCAAACACAATTACATGTATTACTCTGACCCCCTCCCACTCTAATGGATAAATAAACATCAGAATATATTGATAACAACGAAAGCCTGTATACGTTGTTGCAACTTCAAAAATTGTAAACAGTGCAATATAAATGACATAATTAGATTGGGCATTTTTAGTGCAGAACGGCCAGGACAGAATATATTATTATAAGTGGTATAAGACACATGTCGATATTTATGTGGATAAAAGAGCGTTATAATCAGAATTCTTTCACGGTGACATATTATAATTTTAAAAATACAATAAATATATTTCGCAAAAAATTATTTTTTTTAATATTTGGAAACTTACGTAAAAAATAGAAAAGCCCCAGCAGATCTATCTACAGACACGTAGTTAACGCTCTAACTCATTGCGCTTCGTTGTTAGGTAATGTAAGAAGACTGAATCTTTAGAACCAGGTTTGATTGGGGAGTGGGGGATTGGAGAATAAATATTTAATTTTAATCATTTGTTGTTACTAATTTTCACTTGAATATTAGTTATTGATCTCCAAATAGAAAATAATACTTCTGATCATATCTCAATAGATCATTTGTCAATTATGCAAAGTGTAATGTGATTTTCTTTTTTTTTAAGAAAAACATTTCTTACTAGTTCATAAAACTTCTTGGACCCCAAATTATATTTTAGTTTTAATAGATCATTCGACATTTAAGAAGAGTGTAAATGTAAGGTTTTTTCTTTATTTTAAGCAAAAATAAATGCAAGGTTTTTTACTTTAAGGGTTTTTTTTAAAGTGATAAACGTCATTTTACTATTTGACTCTCTGGATGAAATTTAAATTTTTAAAAACTTATTGCACATCTATAGGACAGCCCCAATCACATCCCAAGAAATGATGTAGCTACTACAAAAGTTGTAAGAGGAGTTCTGGGAACCATACTTTTTTGCAAAAAAACAAAAACAAAACAAAAAAACGCGTCATTTTCAGCCACCAAATGACCCCCAGGATAAAATTGAAATTCGTGAAACCTTATTGCGCAACTATAGGACACCCCGAAACATATTCCAAGCGATGATTTGTCTATTGTTAAAAATGTAGGAGTTCGAGGAAGGTTTTTGTGAAAAAACGTCATTTTTACCAATTATTTCATCCACAGGACTACCAGAGACTTTTTGAAACCTTTTTACAAAACAACATGACACCCCAAATCAAACTCCAAGAGTTCAGTTTGCCGGTTTATAAGATGTAAGAGCAGTTTGAGAAAGTAAAATGTGACAGACGGACATTCGGACGGAACAGGGTAATAACAATATACGCGAACTTTCTTTAAAATGTGCGGGTATAAAAAATACTTTAATGATATGATGGGGTTTGTTCAATGTCTTTGCCAATTTTCAACAGGTTGTTACCTTAATAACAAAGCCGTTATTTAATTTCCGAACAACCCTCGTACATGGATAAGAATTATATCATCATAATATATCAATTTATTCCCCCAAACTTTGCTTGCGGGGGTATACATGTACATTTAATTATAACATTTCATGATGCACTCCTGTTACTAGCTAGCCTTTGAAATTGAATTAGCGTGAATAACGATCACAGTTTCACCCAAAGCTTACTTTTTGGTACTTTTTGGTACATTTTTATAGAAACATAAGTCGTTTTAGTTTAATGGTGAAGTTTATTTTGTCCTTTCTTTCACTTGTTTTATTTTTATCCCGGATAATTGAAATAAGGTTTTGTATCAATATCTAGCCATATTATATATTTCCCAAGTATCATGAATCATGAAAGTTTTATGGGCTAAAGAAAAAGATGGTTAGATAATTCTCAGAGTACAGAAACAATAACACCTGAAGTGCCAAGGGATACTGGACTACCGACGGGAAGATTTTAGTTAAGCGGAATGACGATAAACGGGTCTTGATCAGGACACAGGAAGACTTGGACGCTCTTGTCACTCGTGCAGCAACGATGCGTGACGCGAACGGTGAATCGGACATTGAGGAAGCTACCGCAGATACCAATCAAACGCGCCGAAGCTCGTATTCTGACAGGGTGAATAGTTTTCCTACACAAGATGACCGATCGAACGACAGCGTTAAATCCTAAATTAACTAAATGTGCCTCAAATATGTGAACTTTACAAATGTGTGTCTTTTACACCACCCTTGTGTGATTCTACGTTCGATAACTCACTTCACTAATTGCGGGACTGTGAATGAAGTGTATATATTCCTGTTTACACTATGTTATATTACTTTTTTCTCATCATCTTGCTATATTTAGCATTGTACTGGTCAACAGAAGCCGTCCAGTACACTTTTTGTTTTCTCCTTTCTGAGGAGCAATCAATTCTAGCCTTTTGTACATTTATTTTCGTTGTTTAATATTTTTCATTACACTACCTGTTTTATATAACTCATTTTTTTTTCATTTTCTGTCATATTTACTACATTCTAACGCAATTCGTTTATGCGTTATTTAACTACCCTTGTATATTGTTATTTACCTTTTGTTTTGTCATTGTGCACATACATTTATTATGTTATTTCTTTTACCCCTACGTTTTGTTTATCTCTATTACTGAGCAATGTTTTGTCAATTGTCATATTGAGGTATCGTCATTTTCATTTGAATACCTTCATTCAGCTGTATCTTTACTACCAGTGGTGTATCTTCCGGTTTTTGGTCTTAATCATTACACATATACGACACATTATACAGATTGCAGCCATCTTTTCCCCCCTATTGTTACAAAACAGTTAATCATTGACAATGGGTAATTCATTAGAACAATACCGTGCTGCAATCGGTAACTTCTATTTTTCATGCAGATGTGTATGCAAAAGTGTTATGGTCAATTTTTTTGGTTTTTCATTTTTTTCTAAGATCCTTAGGTTTCCAAGTATTGGTCTTTTTGCATTAGCTATGAAACACTTAAGCCGTCACATTGTCGTTCTTAACATGTATCTACAGTTTTGCATGTCTTTTTTACTTCCTTGTGGTGATATTGAGGTTAACCCGGGGCCTATTATGGCCAATGTCCTTGACATTTTACATTTAAACATTCGCAGTATTAGAAACAAAGTAGCGCATCTTAATACAATAGTACACGATTTTGATATACTTTGTTTTACGGAAACACATCTAGATTGTAATGTTACTAACGAAAACTTAATATTAGATGGATTTAAAACTATTTATCGTAAAGACAGAAATTGTTATGGGGGAGGGGTAATGATATATTTATCAGATTTATTACGAGCAATTAGGCGTCCTGAATTCGAAACTACATGTAATGAAAGCATATGGATAGAAATTGAAAGTCATACCTGTAGTTATTTTCTATGTTGCGTGTATCGACCCCCAAATTCCGATGGCAATTTTTGGACCAGTCTTTCTTGGAGTATTGAAAAGGTCGGGGAAATCACAGACAATATCATTATAATAGGCGATTTTAATGTCGACTTGATAAATATTCCACAAACGCATGTATTTCACGATATTATGTCCAACGTAAACCTTGTTAACAATATCAATGAACCAACCCGTGTCACAAACACTTCGAGCACACTCATTGACCTAGTTTTGTCAACACCGGCTGTAAAGGTACACGAGTCCGGTGTACTTACATAGACTCGTCCGTTAGCGACCACAAGGCTATTTATATTTCCATTTCTATCGACATTGAACTTAATCGTGCATTCGAGCGTAATATTTGGGTATATAAAGATGCAGATTTTGAAAAATTAAACTCTCTTATTTACAACTGCGATTGGGATAGTATAATTAACAGCGCTCCAAATATTGATGCGGCAGTTGTACAATTTACTTCAACATTTATGTCATATGTTCGTGAATGTGTACCCGAAAAAACTATAATTATACGCCCCCGCGATAAACCGTGGTACGACTCGCTGCTCCGTAAAACTATGAGGATTAGGGACCGCTTACGCAAAAAAGCTTTAAGAACCAATAATGATGCCGACTGGACAAAATTCCGACACGTCCGCAATAAAGTAAACAACATGAAAAAATACGCTATAACTAATTATTACGATAATATCGAATCTGCATTGCGTGACAGTAGTAGGAATGGTAAAATATATTAGAAATTGATGAAAGATTTATTCAATGTTAAAGCAACAACTGAAATACCCCTATTGCAATCTTTTGAAAATGGACGATCAAAATTAGCTTTCTCAGATACTGATAAAATAGAAACTTTGAATAAATATTTTTCATCAATTTCAAATATTGAATCTGCGAATCGTACATTACCAAATTTATACTTTATGTGCAATAAAAATTTTTCAGATATTCACATAGAGGTTCAAGAAGTTCTTGACATTATATCAATCTTGCCTGTTAATAAGGCTATTGGCCCTGATAATATAAGTCATAGAAAGTTGAAATATACAAAATTTTCAATCTCAAAACCTTTATGTATGCTTTTTAACAAATCACTTGTAGAAAATTCATTTCCAAATGATTGGAAAATAGCTTATGTATTACCGCTCTTTAAGAAAGATGATTCATCTGTTGCAAGTAACTACAGACCGGTGTCCCTGCTAAGCTGTGTCAGCAAAATTATGGAAAGGATAATTTTTAAACATGTTTACAATTTCTTTCACGAAAATAATTTATTCTATAAATACCAGGCAGGTTTTTTGCCTGGCCATTCCACGGTATTCCAACTATTAGAAACATATCACAGCATTGTCAAAAGTATAGAAGATGGGAAAATGTGTTGTATGATTTTTTGTGATTTGTCAAAAGCTTTTGACAGGGTGTGGCACGAAGCTCTAATTTTTAAACTTCAAACTTATGGTATAAGTGGACATCTTTTACAATGGTTTAACAGTTATTTAAGTAATAGAACACAAAGACTAATGTACAAAAACAAGTTATCATCAACCTTATGTATCAATGCTGGTGTTCCACAAGGGCCAGTATTAGGTCCACTTTTATTTCTTATTTACATTAATGATGTAGCAACGAATATGTTATCATTCTGTAGACTTTATGCTGATGATAATTCATTACAATATTGTGATTTATACACTAAAAAAATTGAAATTGTATTGAACCATGATCTGAAAATTCTCAGCGACTGGTCTGACAAGTGGTTATTGAAATTCAATCCGTCTAAAACAAAAGCTGTTTTTTTTCACAAAGAAACATGTAGAAGAATTTCCAAAGTTATTTTTTCAAGGGTGTCAACTGGACTATGATTCAACCCACATACATCTTGGTTTACTTTTTTCTAATGATTTAAGTTGGTCTCAATATATTAGTAATATAGTAAACAGTGCATACAAAAAATTAGGACTTTCGAAAAAACTAAAGTTTACTCTAGGTAGAACTAATTTATCAAAAATGTATATCACGTTTATTAGACCAGTTATTGAATATGCTTCTAAATATGAAAACACATTTAATGGTGTTACATAGAATTGTACAAGTTATCACAAGGGGAATAAACTTGGTACCAATTGCCAAAACATGCACAGGAAGTAAATGTAATTCTTGGTACAAGCTATCAAATTCCTCAACTTCCTCTTCATTTTTCCCGCCAAAGAACAGCCTTTGTTGAAAACTACCTCTGAAAAAATTTGTAAGCATCATGCCACCCGTCCGCTTGAGACAGTCCAAACTGTCAAATAAACAGGTCCAAAGGCAGAGGACCTCACCGGCCAGGGGAAGAGGGAGGCGAAGGACTCTGACATTTGAACCTGAAGAAGTAACAACGTCCAAAGACACTGTCAATGTGTCCATGTGTCTTTGTTCACACAAATAAAAGAGAGACAGCAACCACCACAGCAAGCCGATCAATTCAACATATTTCAGAGGTGTGAAGAATATTGCATATAGGTTACCCGTATTGTACGGATAACTCCTCCTACAGTTTTCAAGATAGAAAGTTGTTGTTCTTGCAGATCAATTGAACATATTTCAGAGGTGTGAGGAAGTTGTTGTTTTACAGATCAATTGAACATATTTCAGAGGTGTGCATATTGCTAGGATTTTGATTTCTGATAATTTATTTTTAAAAAATACCAGCTGTTGAACTTACTCATTTTCTCGCAGAATATTGCATATAGGGTATTCAATTTCCTGGATATGGTAGGTAGTGTTTATCAATTCAGGGTTGACATGGATTATGGATACAGTCCACATTAAAGAAAACCCGGTTTGCTGTCTTATTGACAGCTTTTCACTTGTTTCCAGCGTTATGCTGGAGAAATATCGTACAAGAGCACAGGAACTGTTGCAACATATGCGGGATATCCGCATTGCGGCATCTAAACCCTCTGGTTGGTACAAGTACGATGAATAATTTAGACTGAGGAAAGCGTCTGACCCCCACCCCTCATGGGGTCAAGTCAACACCGAATTGTGGCTGCTGTTTGTCAGTAACGACAGTCGCCTTCCAATTCTGACCAGCCTCAAAATCCATACACCCTTCCCATCAAATATCAACATCGGCCAAATACACTAAGCAATAACTACTACTGCAACTTGTACACCAGCGGTAAACAATGTCGTTTTTACCCAAATTGCGCTTTTAAACACAGCTGCAAGTATTGTGACGGAACCCATACAGTAATCCACTGCGATTAATTTACACATCACTGTCACACAACTCCAAACTAGGCTATATTACAGCTTTCAAAAAATATCACCTTTTCCTGGATCTCTAAAACCTCCCAGACATCTTGCCCATACCTACTGACACATTACTCAAATTAATTGCATACCTGTCAATTCAAAAATACTCAGCTAAGACAGTGGAACTCTAAGTATGTGCCCTTTCATTTAATCATAAACTAGGCACAACACCGCACTACTAAGTCTTTTCTTGTATCCAAAGCAGTCAAAGGTCTTAAACCCAGCAAGGGCAAGACAGTTGCCACCCGAGGTCCAATCACTCACCCCCTCCTGAGACCTGAGGGGCCTGAGACTACTAATTTTATCTCTTCCAGCAGTCTTTTCCTCACAATACCAGGCCATACAATCAATACTATAAGATTTGGGAGGGGCCTTTATTTCACACCGAAACATTTTAGCAAAGTTTACGCAATTATTTAGACACGACGGCACACACCTGTCATGAACAGGTAATAAATTGTACCTCCAAAACTTGGAGTGGGGCTTGTTCACATTTTTATCCAACACGGCCAGGGAATTCTCCTAAGACCATTTTGGTTTAACAACTCATCTCATGGGAGCGGGGGGGAAGAGGGGCGTAATTGTTTCTTTTCTGGTTTGTGTGTGTGTGGGTAATGGCGAACATTATATCAATGTTCGTGGCGGGTCCTGGGGGACCTAATGGGAGGTCTTTTCGGGACATGTCTGGCCTGTGTGTTTTCACCCATCTGTCAATTAGGCGGAGGGCCGGTGTATATGTGTTGGGAAATTGGCATCCCATGTGCTAATGATTGGGGTTCACAAGTAGTACGCCATACTTGGGACCCCCTCCACCTCCTAACAAAGGGGGGGGGGGAGGCTCACCGGGTGTACTCAAGGTTAGCAAGTACGAGTATATACCAGGGAGCAATCACCGGAAAACAGGGTAAACAGTCATGTCTCGAGTCATCCCCGTCCACATGTCATTTATCAATTAAGCATGGGACATCTCTGGCACTTGTGATCAACACAAGGCCCCCGTCTTGCCCGTTATGCACCTTTTTGCGTGTTGGTATTTCGGTGGACCCCCAGAAATTCCATAGCAGAGCAAGGACAGTGTGGCCTTTCTCCAACCTCCATGGACTTTGTGATCAACATGTTTGTGCTTTTGTAATATACATTGACATTTATCTGTATATTGATTCTGTGCTGGCAGATAATAAATTGCGAACTGTTGCCTAGCTTGTACTGTATTCAGTAATAGTAAACAAGCAAAGCTGTGGAAGCGTGTATTGATGAACACTGGCGGAACTCCATAAATAGCATGTCACAGATAGTCACGCAAAATATCATGGGCATTGTGTATCATGACTGTTCAATTAATACAGGTTATTGATATTTTAATGCTCTTTAATGCTAATTTCTACGGTAGATGCCATAGGACATATGCTTGAGATATATTTTTAAATTCGTGGCCACGAAATAAAAGTCGTGGCCACGAAATAAAAGTCGTTCCCACAAAATAAAAGTCGTGGCCACGAAATAAAATTCGTTCCCACGAAATAAAAGTCGTGGCCACGAAATAAAATTCGTTCCCACGGATTTTATTTGTTGTAACTAAATGAGAATTGAATGTGTTTAACAAGCACTATAAGCACTACGTGTTATACATTACCTAAATGTATTTCATCTTTTCAGATGGTCAATATACAAGTTATATATGAACCAGCTTATTATTTATTTATTATGACTTGTATTTATTACTGTTAAAACTTCAGATAGGAATAAAAAGTTTGTTGAAAAATATATTGAAAAAATCTCTCGTTTTATCCAAATCCATATTTGATAAGACCCGTAAAACACATGAAAAACCAACTAATTCTTGTTAAAATTTAGCTCAAATGACTTTATCAAATCAATATAAATCCCACTGAAAAAAGAAAGAAGTGCTATATCAAATGTAAAATATAGACAAGGCTTTAAAATGTTACAGTAACTGACATCATGAGCACAACTGTTTCATTTTTATTTGGCTATTATCTAATGTTAAATTCTTTGCAATTTGATAATGAAAATTAAAGGTTCTGTTTAATATATTTTGTTACAAAAATGTGTTGCCTTTATAGATACAATGTTTATTTTGAAGGAATTATAAAATATATAGAAGATGAAACTTTTGACGTATTATTCGATAAACTTCTTTAATTGTAATATCATTTGTGTATATATTTTTCGTGGGCACGAAATTTATTTCGTGGCCACGACGTTTATTTCGTGGAAACGACTTTTATTTCGTGGCCACGACTTTTATTTCGTGGGAACGACATTTATTTCGTGGAAACGACTTTTATTTCGTGGGCACGAACGACATTTATTTCGTGGGAACGACTTTTATTTCGTGGGCACGACTTTTATTTCGTGGGAACGAATTTTATTTCGTGGCCACGAATTAAAAAAAAATATCTCAATTATATGTCCTATGGTAGCCACCGTAAATTTCCTTGACAATTCCCAATTAATAATTCAACATATGTCAATCTTAATAACAATATTCCTCTAATAACAACGCCGTTATTTAATTTTTAATTCTTATAATTGCCGGTGGGTTCGGTTTCAGCACAGCAGATTGGAATTTTTTATACACAAATCCAGGTGTGGGTTGAAATACAAACTTTCTGAGTAAAACTGAAAGCACAGTTTTCATTTCCATCATAGAAAACTTGTGGCCTATGCACATATAGGGTCCATATGAGAAAGGGAGAAACGTCATTGGATCAATGCTTTCTGCTTCCAAGAAACGGCCAGGATCAAACTCATCTGGATTTTCCCAATTCAATCTGAAAAATAATATCGATGTCATTTTTACAGGCAAAGTTAGATCATATTATCTTAATATTTTATGAACAGATTCGTAACCCTTGTACAAAAATATCAGTAACTAGAAACGATCTCGTTACGAATAACGAGTAGGTCTTCCGTTCAATTTGTTAAACGATACGATTAATATATTAATGAAATTTCAGAATTCCCTTTCAAATCTTTCCTTTCAGATAATGTATACGATTGTCAATATCCTGTACAATGCTTAACAAAGTGTTTTGCTTTTTCATCTACAGCACATTAAAGATTTAAGATTTTAATTCCCTAAAATCCCAATTACGTCATCAATGGGTGTGGTAATGAGTTTTACAAACTGATATTGTTAGGGGATATCTGTGATAGTTTTAGGAACAGAAAATTGTTATCCACATACTCAGTGATGGCATGGTACTACTTTAACGGTTATAGTTCAATTCGTCTAGTAATTAAAACATAATACAAAGCAGTTTCTGTCAACGTTTGCCTGGGCGGTTTTGTTTGCATTCCAATAATGATATTTCTTATTTACTTTCCTAAAAAATAGGGGGGTCTAACGCAAGAGTTCACAGAGTGCTGGTGAACTGAAACAAACTCAAAGTCACATAAAACGTCCGTTACACATGATGAATTACAAACGGACTTCCTTGTTAATTGCCCGCTAAACCCTAAGATTGTTTATGATACCAGACATATTATTTAGAATGATAAACTACAAAGTACGTACACAGTATAACCACCACTTCGTGTCTTAACCAATCTGGTCTATAATAAGGAACTTGTTTCAACAAAGTTTTTACAGTGCACAGCAATAATTTTAGTTGGAGATAAAATAATAAACTCGATATTGTTCTTTCAAATCTTTCCTTTCAGATAATGTATACGATTGTCAATATCCTGTACAATGCTTAACAAAGTGTTTTGCTTTTTCATCTACAGCACATTAAAGATTTAAGATTTTAATTCCCTAAAATCCCAATTACGTCATCAATGGGTGTGGTAATGAGTTTTACAAACTGATATTGTTAGGGGATATCTGTGATAGTTTTAGGAACAGAAAATTGTTATCCACATACTCAGTGATGGCATGGTACTACTTTAACGGTTATAGTTCAATTCGTCTAGTAATTAAAACATAATACAAAGCAGTTTCTGTCAACGTTTGCCTGGGCGGTTTTGTTTGCATTCCAATAATGATATTTCTTATTTACTTTCCTAAAAAATAGGGGGGTCTAACGCAAGAGTTCACAGAGTGCTGGTGAACTGAAACAAACTCAAAGTCACATAAAACGTCCGTTACACATGATGAATTACAAACGGACTTCCTTGTTAATTGCCCGCTAAACCCTAAGATTGTTTATGATACCAGACATATTATTTAGAATGATAAACTACAAAGTACGTACACAGTATAACCACCACTTCGTGTCTTAACCAATCTGGTCTATAATAAGGAACTTGTTTCAACAAAGTTTTTACAGTGCACAGCAATAATTTTAGTTGGAGATAAAATAATAAACTCGATATTGTTCTTTCAAATCTTTCCTTTCAGATAATGTATACGATTGTCAATATCCTGTACAATGCTTAACAAAGTGTTTTGCTTTTTCATCTACAGCACATTAAAGATTTAAGATTTTAATTCCCTAAAATCCCAATTACGTCATCAATGGGTGTGGTAATGAGTTTTACAAACTGATATTGTTAGGGGATATCTGTGATAGTTTTAGGAACAGAAAATTGTTATCCACATACTCAGTGATGGCATGGTACTACTTTAACGGTTATAGTTCAATTCGTCTAGTAATTAAAACATAATACAAAGCAGTTTCTGTCAACGTTTGCCTGGGCGGTTTTGTTTGCATTCCAATAATGATATTTCTTATTTACTTTCCTAAAAAATAGGGGGGTCTAACGCAAGAGTTCACAGAGTGCTGGTGAACTGAAACAAACTCAAAGTCACATAAAACGTCCGTTACACATGATGAATTACAAACGGACTTCCTTGTTAATTGCCCGCTAAACCCTAAGATTGTTTATGATACCAGACATATTATTTAGAATGATAAACTACAAAGTACGTACACAGTATAACCACCACTTCGTGTCTTAACCAATCTGGTCTATAATAAGGAACTTGTTTCAACAAAGTTTTTACAGTGCACAGCAATAATTTTAGTTGGAGATAAAATAATAAACTCGATATTGTTCTTTGAATAGACAAAATAACATCAAATTACACCATCATAGTCATTGCAAAAAAGTACTTTAAAAATCAAAGTATCTGAGTGCATTAAAATTTTGAAAAAAAGCCTTAAAAGATGATTAAGGAGTGATTAACATTACACCTTTGATCACACGTCGATTCAATAAATAAAGTTACAAAATACACACAGGCCGAATGGACCATAGAGCTTAGCTTGTGATGAATGTTTCCATTTATAGTCATTTAATTATTTAACAAAACTGGTTTATAATAGAGCTGAATTTTGAAAAAAGAGAAGTTCACTCAGCTGATGAAAATGTGGGTGCAATGTTTTAACGAGGCTGGGGGGTGGCTGCCATTTTAAAGCATTTTTATCTCTACACAAAAAAGATTTTCACTTTAATGTTCTATAACTCTTACATTGTACTGAATTTGTCTTTTAAAGAAATGGATATGATGGTATTGAAACATTATTTAAAGAGTCAATTGATGGTAAACCAAAGGTTTCAAGATGCAAAAAAATAATTTCGGCTGTTTTTCAGCATTTTCTAACTTTTCAAAGGGAGGTAACTTGTAAAACTCCAAATATTTTGTTCAAATATTTTCCTTTTATTTTTTTTTTCTAAATTTCACCATCGAAAATTTTTTTTAATGCTCAATCTTTATTACACATGTATTGATTATTATAATGTTAAAATTTAGAAATAATCTTGTGGCTACTTTTTTTTTGTCTTACATATTTGCATTTTTGTGACATATATATTTTTGGTAAAATTGTGATTTTTTTTTATAACAAATAATGTTAAGTTTTTATTATTGTGTTAATTTTTGTGATGTTATTGGTATGTTTTTTGCCTTTATTTATATTTCATATATTTTTCATAATTATTTATTTTTTACATAACGTGCAATTTCTTCAGACGCAATACATGATAAAATTAACGATGATTGTGATGTGGTCTTTCACATTAAAATGTAAATTAAGATTATGTGAAACATTTCTGCAAATTTTGTGAATTTTGGAGAATTTTTTTTTTTGACCCCCCAGCCTCCTTAAAGCGAATTGATTTTGGCATGTTAAAGTACAAATGAATGATATAAGGAGAGATTATTGTAAAATAATGAGCATAATACCAATTTAAATTTCAAAATCAAAACCTGTTTGTCCTTTTTTAAGCAAATGACTACTGGTTTTTTGGAAATTCAATTGATGGTCAAGAAAAATTTATTTTAGACATTTTATAAGCATACACTACTAAATATCGTTTATCACTAAACCCCATCTGGTGAAACATTTGACATTTATCTCATTTTTTCTTGAAAAAAAATCCTTATATGGTTTTTAAATAAATCAAATAAACCTTCCTGGTTCATTTATAAATGAAATGGTATTTTGGTATGTTATGATTAAGGACATCTTGCATAAGAAGCTGTTCAAAATATTGATCACATTGACTTAATAATCTGGGAAGAGGTGGGGACTTCCAATTCACTTTCACAAAAACTCTGTTGATCATTCTAACAAACATGAAACCAATTAGACACATCGTTCAAAGATGTGTTGACATTACAAATTCCATTTAAACTCTGTCCCGAGTTTTTGCTTCCACCAATTTTTGCTGGATATTTCGATAATCATAAATACCTTTGTGCCCAAACTACGTTCATCCATTAATATGAAAAATGTCCAGATTATCTGTTTTGAAACGCCCCCTCTCTACCGCTTCAGGTTTCAATACACATCCCAAAATAGAAAGTCTACGGAAATTTTGCATTGCATCAGCCATAATTAAGCCCAGATGATAACGTTGAAAAATTGCGCGAGGTGTCCCGAAAACTTCCGAATGGAGAAAAGATGTAAACATTTCCCATTATAAATCTCCGTAAGAAATTTGTTTTCGTTCCTGTGAACTTTTATGGCTGAAAAATGATAATTTATCAATGAAGATATCTTGGATATTTTTCCTTTTATCGTTTTCAACAGCATTTCTTTCGTTCCTGTGAACTTTTATGGCTGAAAAATGATAATTTATCAATGAAGATATCTTAGATATTTTTACTTTTATCGTTTTTAACAGCATTTCTTTCACAGGTATGTGTATTTTTATTAAAAATCATCAAAAAGTGATGGAAGCAATAACTTGGGACAGACTATAATCATGTATGAAAAGTAAAAAATAAAATAAAGTCTAATGGATATACATATATACAAACAAATCACCTGCAAATTTACTTTTAATCTTTATCTTTTAATTCAGGAAATATAAAAACATATCAAGTTCTCTACTCAGAAGTATTAGAATTTATTTTTTCTAGGGTTTTTTTTTCAATTAGGTTTTTTTTGGTCGTGTTTTAATTTGTTCACAAACAATTATTGATTAATTTTGCCTCTTCGTTTGTATACTTATTTTAAAATGATGCTCATTGTTCTGGTAGAGCGATTGTTATAAAGCTTTATTGTCTAGCTAACACAAAACACAGTATATAATTTTACACAAACTGATGACCTCAGTTATAATAATTTTTAAAAGGTATTAATCGGCAAGCAAGAAGCAGGGTAGTTATTCCCTTTCTTTGTTTCAGATGACAACTTTTAAAATGAATAATGATCTCATTGTCTTTTTTCCATCATCACATAGAGAGCTCACCTATGGAGGGCACCAAAATGCAAGCCCACTATTGTTCCTTTTGGGATGTGGTAACCATTTAAATTGTCATCTGCTAATGCAGTCCGGAATAGCGTGGGTATAACTGGGAACAATCTATAATGTACCAAGGTCGCATTTTAGAACAATTATGGAGTATTAGCAATATTAGTCGGCATCAACAAAAGAACAGCATCGGATCGTCAATTTTTTTTTTGTGGAACTCAAATGGTGAGGTTTTCGAACTTAATCACATCAATAGGTTATCAAGGGAAGTATTCTGTGTCTAAAGATATCGTGATAACCATTTATTCTCAGAAGTTATGATTTGTTTGATTCATTATTGTTTTTATACTGTTAGACAAAATACAATTTGTCTAACAGATTTTGTTCATAATACATTAATTCTCTATAAGTATAATACATGTATCTTAATTCCATTAAAATGCACATTAATACAATCATACCTCTGTGTTTCTTTGATAACGGCAGTTGTAAGTTTCAATGCATTCAGGTCTTCGTGTGCTGGGGTTTTATTTACATCCTCTCCCAGTACAGACATAATTTCCTGCCGGACCTTTTCCTGCAAGTCGGGTCTCTCCGAGAGCTGAAGGAGAATCCAGGTCAGTGCCACACTAGTGGTCTACAAAGAACCGTCTCAACGATAATTCTGATATTATACACATAATAATGTGAATACAGAAAAATGATCACTTTAAATCTAGTATGGGTTTTGTTTTTCAAAACAAGAAAATGTTTACGAAAGTTGAATTTGTATAATTCTTATCTAAACAAAGCAATCGTACAAACACGATTTATATGCGTTTTTTTATGATATGAAAAAAAAAACAAATAATATTTATTATATGAACCAGTGCATAATCATTCCAGGTCAACGGTTTCTAAGATACCCTTGACAAAAGAACATGACCACAATCATGCATCATTAGCATTCAGACATTCATGTACAGGTGTACGCATTTGTTTGTGTTTATTTTTTTTAATAAAACCCTATAAACGCATGTTGACAATCATTGCTCTTGCTCTAAAAATACCATCCACAAGTATTCATACTTATGTTGATAGGATACCTAGTCAAATATTTTTTTAATCTGACATGTATCGTGCGTGTGTACATTCTGTGCTCATCTATTTGTACACACGACATTGGAAATAGTTAATACTTATAACAGGTCAAAAGGTCTTAAAATGCTTGTGGTTTTGTAAAAAAAATTATAAATATACAATTATTCAAACCTTTTAAAATTTAATGAATTTGATAAGATTCTTGATTTGAAATACATACGTCTTAATTGCAATGCTATTAATATAGTTCAGTAGCAATCTGATGTTTACGGAATAGCGGAAAATTAGTTTAATTAAAAATGATTTTTAGTGGACAATTGTAGACAATTGACGCTTCTAATGAGTAAACACAAGATGGTTAAGGGTGCCTACATCAAATCCAGCCAGAAGAAACCCGAACACGTGATCAACCAGTTCTCGTTTTGAAAGATGAGTTCCTTCAGCATCACATGCTGTGGTCAGCATTGTCAGTATGTCTCTTCTAGAAGATTCTGAAACATTATGTTGTAGATGTGTCGCAAACAACGCCAGAAATCACAAAGTATTTGATTTTTTTAATACGAACAAGAACTGCAGAACAAAAACAAAACTTGCAGAATTAGACATAAGCAGCGTATACAGACGAGTAACATTATGAAACATTTAGTTTTGTTTGAACTCGAACGCAATATCATTTCATGCCAATCACTTATTATTTGTTACGATTCCAGCTAGCAGTAAATTTAAATCTTTATTTGAGAATATTGTAAAAGACCAAACGTTTCCACGTTCTCTGAGCTCATGTCAAATCTTTGAGAAAACAGTATTTATTTCAATTATTTTCGATGCAGTCGGTTCCCCTTAGCTGTTTTTTTAATCTGATCCTGTATACCAAAATGTTACATCAAAGTGAATTCTGATATACGTCTTTTTTACCATCTTTTTCCTGAATAGATTAAGGAATCATTCTTTGAGTATTATGAAGTGATAATTTCGAGCAGGGCGTGGTCAAATCTAATAAAGCCCAAAGGGCTTTTATGATAGATTTGATCATACATCGGTCGAAATTATCACCTCATAATATTAAAGAATGATTCTTTATTATAGTTATCTAATTTTCAGCCATTGTATGATTAAATATTAGGGTATTGACATATTTATATAATTTCCATTTCTTTTAACTATGCAAAACCCGCTTGTGCCATAAAAATACGTCATTTATATTTATTGGGCTGTGTATAACAAAACCGATTTGTAGTGTTTTTACAAACAAAAACACTGAAATATGTAAATATATGTAATTATAAGTAAACCTCTGACGATTTGTATTTATGTTTATTCTGTCCCTCATGTACCAAATTACTAGTATTTGGTGTGAGTAAATAAACTAAACTGAAACTGAACTTAAATAAATCTTCATCTACAGAGTATATATGACATTGTCTTGTAAACGCTACTAACTGGAATTGTTCTGCTGATTCCTAATTATCTTCTCTGTTAGTTCTTTTGTAAATTGAACATCTTTGTTCATCTTCCTTCTGGCTTTAGTGGGGAAGTACTTTGAAAAGGGCAAGAAATCCAAAAACCTAAGCAAAAAAAAAAAAAACAAAAATGAGATTAAGCCAAAACTTAAAAGGTTTCAATGCGCATTCTTATAATAATTCAAAATTAACATGCATACAGCATACATGTATTCTCCGATTATTTCATTTAGAATACTATTTGTCAAGCCATTACTTTGGACCTGCTTTGTTTAAACATTTGAAATTTTACATGCATGATCAGGTCTCGCAAATTGATTCACGGTTCTATATGCATTTAAAGGTAAATGTTTGACTGTTACTTAACTATTTATCCAAATCATGTATTTCAAGTAAATTTATGAACAAGATTAAATTTTACCGGACCCCTTGTAAAAATAGACCTTTTATTACAAATATGTAATGACCATACTTATTTCAATCTCATCCTCTATCTACTTCTAATGGGGAACTAGTTCAACAATTTAAACATCTAACGTTTTAAAACTTACATAAATACATGTATTATTCCGCTGATCTAAACTTGCAGTGTTCTTAATTTCAAGACAATGTATTTTAATGTCAAATTTCAAGGTCACTTCTCAAGCGTCATCCAACGTATACTGAAGATCGTTCTGGAATGTCACATTGATTACAATGACTAAATATTGTTAGTTTAACAAGACCATGGACCTTGGGAGTGACGTAGTCCTGCCTTTTTTCTTGTCGGCTATGGCTATTAATTTTAGTAACAAGATTTGCTGTGCCTACATGAATCTCTGTGTATGATTTATTTGGCATCAGCGTCATGTTCAACTTTTTTTTATTCAAAAGGTAAATAGTTACACCATATAAAAAGTCCAAAGTCTTGTAACGAAACTCTGCTGAATGATACCTGAAAATCGGAAAGTAATTATACTTTTACATAATTTAATAAATATTTCCGCTAAAGATCAAAACCAATAAATTAGTGATAAAAATTAAACAATGT
The DNA here is from genome assembly GCA_020458035.1 of Magallana ariakensis. Taxonomy (NCBI): domain Eukaryota; kingdom Metazoa; phylum Mollusca; class Bivalvia; order Ostreida; family Ostreidae; genus Magallana; species Magallana ariakensis. Next base: position 44,795,915 of record CM035817.1, read on the forward strand.
GAGAAAAAATAAAAATAGGTGGTTTCAAATAAATCCTCTGCGATAAGAACCAACCTTTGATAGTGCAGAGATATACGGACGTCGCGCACGCTATTGGTGTCAATATTTATAACGTCAAAATGACGTTAAAAACGTAACGTCAAAAACATCAATTTCTTTTTATAAATTATATGTCAATAGAAAAAACGTTCTTGAAATCCTTTCTAAAATAAATTTATTGGTAGCTAACACCAATAGCGTGCGCGACGTGGCATATCATAAATAAAACGGAAGTGTTTGACTCTTATGGGCAATTGAAATTATTTTCCGTAAAAAAATATTTTATAAAACACAACCCCAGTGCAGAAAAGAAACGATTACACTACATAGACACATTTTTACATTAGTATTCTACGCTATATATATTCTAACGTAAGTCAGTTGCTTCGTTTTTTTTAAGGAAATAAATACAAGTTCTTTTCAGGAGAAAAACGGAACAAAATAACCAAATTGATTACAATACTAATTTTAGCTTCCAAAATTAACATATAAATCATTTATGAACATTTTTTAAAATCATTTTAAATTCATTAACTCAACTTGTTTACTGATCCATTTCAATTCGTTTAGAAACTGGGTATCAGTTATTAACAGAAATATACTCTTTCAGTTATCATTATCAGAACTTTCCTTGTTTCAATAGAAAAACAGATTACTTCCCTTGGTTGCAGTTTCGCAACCCTTAGCATCATCAAAGAGCACTAAAAATGGTTTTACTTCGTTCCCATTAAAGAGCAATGGTCACGATTTTGGTAAAATTCTACTTTTCTGTTTTTATTATTTACAATGCTTTAAGAATGAATTTCTAATCAAATGAAATTTGGAGAGTCAGTCGTTAAAGGTCATGTGAAACGATTTTTAACACTATGATTTTCTTTCATACATGTAAATACAAAGCCAGGTATAAACAAATGTTAAAATACGTGTAACATAGACAAGATACAGAGCTTACAATTTTTTGTCATGTAAACAAGGCTCGTGCCCTGTTTTGTTTACATAAGTTCAATATACCAGTAAAAAATCTTTTTCATGCTGATTTATCGATCCTCTTATTAATTTTAAGCATAAATGGACAGTTCCTAACGTTTAACACATTTATTTTAGGTCTAATTTTCACTTCAACATTTAAAATGTAAACAAAAGCTTTCAAATTGTTTACATAGCAAAGAATTGTAAGCTCTGTAATTCGCTTATAACTCAACAAATGAGACTCAAATTTTGATTGCTTATTTAAACTGCTTTACTGAAGCATTAAAATCGGAAATTATTGTTCCGATTTTAATGCTTTAATAAAGCATTTTTATTCTGTATACATTCAACCCATTTGAAATTATAATTGTTGTGTTGTGTTTGGCTATGTAAAAAATTATTCAATATATGACAATTTTGATTCTTTACCTTTCAACAATCTTATCCAAATGTAGATTGGTATAATGGAATCATTCAAAAATAAAGAAAAATATCCCTGAGGATAGCATTATTCTGTGTATAGATTTTTCAACAGCGTACGATTTTTACTTTTTCTCTATGTTATTCTTATAAAGCACTACTACAAAGCTTCATTTTATCAAAACGTCATAATAGCACATTGGCAACGCTCACATACCGTACAACGGAAAAATCGTTTAAACAATAAAATTTTTCTTTAAAAATTTGAATATTTTTATCTGTATTTTGTTTATTGTGTTCAATTTTATAAATGATATCAAAAATATTTCATAAAAAGTGTAAGTACACTGTATTTTACTAGAATGCGCAAAAAACATGCGCAATGAAAACTAAGTTGGCCTCCCTAAGTCAAAAGACATGGGACAAATAACGTATATACTAGATAGATTTGAAAAATGATATAATCAACTTGGGATTTTCGAACCACATTTCACACCTTGATTGCATTTAACAAATAGTTAGATAAAAACATTTTTCATATCAGAGCTGGGTCAAAATGGTTTCTATATTCGATAATAACCTTGAACCAAGTTTCCAGGTTTAAGGTTAATGTCAAAGCAGATTTTCTGAAAAATTCTTGTTCAGATAATACTTGTATATTCTCTCCCCTTGGTTCAATTTTAATCTGGCTCATACTTCTCCCCCAGAGTGCCATTGGTTAAAGGATGTGCAGTGACCTTGCATGACATTTCTAGGTCAAGGTAGTTTAGACCACGCCAAAAAAATCTGAGCATATTTTATTTTCCCTTAGCCCTATCTGACTTATACTTCACATGAACAGAGCTTTTAGGTAAAGGGTGTGCAGCGACCTTAAACTAAGTTTCAAGGTCAAATGCGAAGGTCATAGCAAATCTCTTTAAAATCCAGTTTTGGACAACAAATATTTCCCACTGGCTTTATCCACCTCATATTAAAACCAAAAAGCCTGTTGGTAAGGAATAAATAGATTGACTTAAAGTTCTGTGTCAACCTGAAAATTGTTAAGTCATAAGTCAATGTCAAAGCAAAATCCTCTGAAATGCTTTTATCCTATTTTCCATTATTTAAGTGGGGCCCTTTGGGATAGTCACCATCTCAATGATGTTCTTTTCCTTTGTAAAATTTGCCCCCCCCCCCCACAATGTGGCCCCACCCTACGGCTATCCCTGAAAATTATGATTTTGACGAATTTAAAACTACACTATACCTGCAGATGCTTACACACAAGTTTCAGCTTTTCTGACAAATTGGTTTTGAGAGGATTTTTAAGAATATACTCTTTAAATTCCTATGTAAAAATTCAAATCACCCACCCCCTCGCTATTGTGGCTCCATCCTACCCCCTGGGATCATGATTTGAACAAACTACACTATCTGAGGATGCTTCCACACATGCCACAGCTTTTCTGGCCAATCAGTATGTGAGAAGAAGATTTTTAAAAGTTTCTTTTTATATTCCTACATATAAATCCCCTATGGTTGCCCCAGCCTACCCCTGGGGATTATGATTTGAACAAAATTAAATCTACACTATCTGAGGATGCTTCCCCACAAGTTACATCTTTTCTTGCCTGTCGCTTTCAGGAAGATGTTTTACAAAGTTTTTCTCAATACATTCTTATGTAAAAATTATATCCCCCATTGTGGCCCCATCCTAACCCCAGGAATCTACACTACTTGCATATGCTTTGACACAGAGAGTCAACTTTTCAGGCCAGTTGGTTTTTAAGAGGATTTACTCTTTATATTCCCATGTAAAAATTCAACCCTCCATTGTTGCCCATCATATGACCGGGATCATAGTTTGAACAAATGTGAATCTATACAAATGAGGATGCTTCCACACAAGTGTCAGCTTTTATAGCCAAATGGTTTTTTAAAAGAAGATGATTTTTGTGAAAAATGCCAACAAATTTTCAATAATTCTTAATTATCTCCCCTTAAAAGATTGCAGGACACAGCCCATCATTTTAACAAACTTGAATCCCCTTCACCAAGAAATGCTCTTTTGCATGTTCGATTGAAATAGGCCCCGTGGTTTTGGAGAAGAAGACAAAAATGTTAAAAAGTTTTCAGACAGACGACGGACAAACAGATGCTGGACCAAAAGTGATCAAAAAAGCTTTCAGCTCAGGTGAGCTAAAAAAAACTATTCAAAAAGTTGATCTGGTCCGGGCTCATTCATTTGTGATGTGCATACTACTGTATTTCCGGTGATACATGTATACATGTAAAGGCCCAGTGTGTGATCATGTTAAACATCTATCTATTCTTGTTTAAATTATAAATTTATCATGTCAATATAGTAAAAAAATTTTTTTTTTGGGGGGGGGGGGGCGGGGGGTATTGTTAAAATATTTATTTGATTTTCAAAATGTTATAAACTGAAATATTTTATGCCCTTATTTTATATTTTCTAATATTTGGTATCGCTTTCAATATTTAGGGTAATTTATACAATTTGTCATGAATGCTTCGCCATTGATAGAACATTTTCAACATGCCCAATTCTCGCTTAATTTAATACAGCACGTATGTTCAATACATTACTGATTAATTTTCTTAATGAATTTTTTGTTATTTCCCGTTTAAATTCATATCCAGACACCGTGTACATACTACTGATAATTATAGGGTTGTTTTATTTGCTGACATTTTATAATAAACATATACATGTAGTAATATGTCAGGTTCTGGGAAACTTGAAACAAAGGATGGTTGGGGTACACATGTAGTGTAGCCTATTCCCTGGCCTACCGATGTAGGGCCTATATATTGACTATACAGAGAATTATGGGTAGGCCAGGGCAAGGACGTATATACTAACTTATTTAAGTCCCTGGCCAGGGACACAGGCTTATATATGGTTAAAAAGACTGACTTGTTTCAAAATAACACCTTGTTGTCATGTATCTGAATTTTTATGAAGTGCAAGGAATTTATTCGTGTTTAAATTCCTCATTATGTACTTGTATTTCTTTCAAGTTCAACGTTTCTGAAATTGGTTTTTTTCAACAACAATAACGCAATAGAGACTAGAATACATGTAGGTCAGCGTTCATAGGTTCTTGATGATGGGATGTCAACAATGTTCATATTGTTCAGACATTTCAGAAATTTCAAATATCAATTAATGATTAATTTTTCGATTTTCCTTTTCAAAGTGTCCAAATTGTATCCAAGGAATAAGTAATTTTCTAGTTCATGCAAGGTTTCACATTCAATTAATTTACATCCGAGAAACTATAAATTTCAAAGTGTTTTACCTTTTCAGTTGCTCTTTTAGTAATCAATAACCTAACGGTCATACATTATGCAATAGAACAGGATGGGTTATCCAATTACATGCACAACTGAATCATATAAAATACCCATGGGAATCATCACTCTATTTTAAAAGCATGTTTTTCTATTTTTTTAATTATTTTCTTAGTTTATAAAATCCTGGTTTATATACAGAAGATGATGCAGCTCTAATTAAAATATCAATTAATTATACATAGATGCATACAGACATCTCATTAAGAGATATTGGCAGCTATAAGTTGTCATTGGCTTTAAAAGATTGAATTACCATTACAATTAATACATTTCATTCTAGTGCATGAGCTAAGGTTCATGCAGATTGTGTGACAAATTTTGAAGCATGAAAGTGTAAAGAAGCTTAGCATTTTTAATTGTTAATGACTCCAGGGTGAGAAAAAACAACTACATATATGTTTAATTGTTTATGAAAACCTATATAACATCTTTTAAATTGTAGATTTTGAAATAAATCTAATTCTACAGAGGGTAAAATTCTGTAAAGAAATACAGGAGTAGGTAGTATAAAGCAAGTCATCAGTAATATTTCCTGAGTCAAAGGGTACAAACTTATTTAATTATCATTTTACACCCCTCGTAGCTTTTCAGCTTATTCAGAAAATACACCTTGAATGTTTATCGAATCTTTAAGGATGCATGAACGAGGGTCATTCATTACGGTAATTCTCATTCCTTGAGAAAGCTATTAATAACCTGAAGAACTCTGAATATAAATGAATACCCTTCTCTGACACCACTGACAACAGATCGTATTCCATCTTCATCCTCCGAGGAGGTTTGACTTTTTAAAAAGTCAGTGTCATAGCCAAATCCACATTTACAGATAACATCTAATGTCTGTAAAACACAAATTATTAAAAAAGAAAGTTTTATATGAGAAAAGAAAACTACCTATATAAAAAAATTTACACATGCATAGAGATCAAGTATTGTAGACTCACCATTGTTTGAAGATTTTTTTGCATTTCCACATCTGAATAACCTGTATTAGCACTCTCCTGTAACTTTTCCCATTTTGCACATAGATTGATAGCCTTTTCTTGAAATACAGGAATCATATCTGATAAAATAACAAATTACTAATAATTATTATTCATACAAATATCAGCATTTACACATATATTTTATTATGTAAATAATCATAACTGGATTGAGTAGTCATAAAGCATGCAGGCATTGCATGCATGCCTATGTTAAGAACAATAGCCTTCTTCATTACTCTAACAGATACTACAGTACACAAGCTAAAATTATCTTTGATTAAAAATTGACTATGTCTTTTCAGGATCATCGTCTTAATTCAAATTAGAGGACAGATCAGAGGAAAAAATTGAATGTTACATATATAAAAGTTTTGAAAACCTCAATGAGCTCATGATCCTTCAAAGGAAAAGGGGCACAAATTTAGCTCTTATTAAACTTTGCATCCAGCCCTCCTTTTTAAAAACTTTTTTGAGACTTAACGAGGCTGAGAACAGTTTGAATATACATGCTTTTCACAGTGTTTCATTTGCAAATTTGATAAGACCCCTGGAACAAACCAGCTAGGAGGTAAAATCTAGGTTTTTAATATTTGCATGATCATTTGATGGCTTTTATCAATAACTTTCATATGTGGAATGGAAAAAAAATTTCATAGGGCAGAAGTTTAAAAAAAAAAAAATGTGTAAAATTGATACATTTCAAGCAAAATGTAGGGTCCTATGTTAAAAATGAAAATTTGAGATGATCCCCTAAACAAAAGATGTGGTAAAGTCTGATCTTTTTTTAACTTAAAATAATATCAGTAGAAATTCATGTAAAAAATTTCATTAAAAAATCTAGGGCAAAACAAATTAGACCTGGCCTTGTTAATTGAAACAGTAATTATCAAATAATTTTGAAAATGTAAAAATGAAAGCATTCATACATACATATATTTTATAAATATTTGCGGATTGGCTTAATATGTAGAAATCCAAAATAAACTAAAAAAAAATCCAGATTTTCCAACAAGGTTAACTTAAAAAAAAAAATAGAATCTGCCAAATCTCTGTGTAAATTACTTTTAAATCTAAACTAATCAGTCTCAAAATTTAGCTAAATTAATAACTAGAATTACCTTCACTTATCAAATGTAAATAAAACGCTTTAGACATGAAAATCAATACAACTCCATTTCAAAAATTAAGATGCAGCCTAAACAATAATAAAAACACAAAACAAGTTACATCATCTCCACTCTCCAGAATGAGAAAAAACAAGAGGCTTAGAGGCCACATCGCTCACCTGAGCAACAATAGCCTTAACTCTGATCAAATTAGCATTACAGTATCAAAATCAAAATATCTTGACAACTAAGTACAGTATATCTTGCTCAAAAAATTTAAAACATCTGCCGATTTTTATCCAAATATTTTTATGGTAAATACCAAGCCCCTTTTGTTGTTGTACCTGTAAGAAGATTTTTCTCTATTCCTATATAACCCCCCCCCCCTACTTTGTGGCCCCACTTTTCTCTAGGGAATCATGGTTTGATCAAACTTTAATCTGCAGAACCCGTGCTTTCACACAAGTTACTACTTTTTGGACTGAAAAGATTCCCTGAATATTTTTAAAGATTTTCTCTATATATTCCTATGTAAAAATCCATCCCCCCATTGTGGCCCCGCCCTACCCCCGGGGACCATGATGTAAACAAACTTGAATCTACACTACCTGAGGATGCTTCCGCTCCAATTTGAGCTTTTCTGGCTAATAGTTTTTAAGGAGAAGATTTTTAAAGATTTTCTCTATATATTCCTATGTAAAAATTCATCCCCCCATGGTGGCCCCACCCCACCCCCGGGGACCATGATTAAACAAACTTGAATCTACACTATCTGAGGATGCTTCCACTCCAATTTGAGCTTTTCTGGCCTAATAGTTTTTGAGAAGAAGATTTTTAAAGATTTTCTCTATATATTCCTTTGTAAAAATTCATCCCCCATTGTGGCCCCACCTTACCCCTGGGGACCATGATTTAAATTAACTTGAATCTACACTATCTGAGGATACCTCTGCTCAAATTGGAGCATTTCTGGCCTAATAGTTTTTGAGAAGAAGATTTTTAAAGATTTTCTCTATATATTCCTATGTAAAAATTCATCCCCAATTGTGGCCCCACCCTATCCCCGGGGACCATGATTTGAACAAACTTGAATCTACACTATCTGAGGATGCTTCCACTCCAATTTGAGTTTTCTGGCCTAATAGTTTTTGAGAAGAAGATTTTTAAAGATTTTCTCTATATATTCCTATGTAAAAATTCATCCCCCTTTGTAGCCCCACCCTACCCCCGGGGACCATGATTTGAACAAAATTGAATCTACACTACCTGAGGATGCTTCCATACAAGTTACAGAATTTCTGGCCTAATAGCTTTTGAGAAGAAGGTTTTTGAAAAATACCTACAAATTTTAAATAATTCTAAATTATCTCCCCTTTAAAGAGGGTGTGGCCCTTCATTTGAACAAACTTGAATCCCCTTTACCCGGTGATGCTTTGTGCCAAGTTTGATTGAAATCTGCCCAGTGGTTCTGGAGAAGAAGATGAAAATGTGAAAAGTTTACAACGACAACAATGCCAACGCCAACGACGACAGACAACGGACCAATTTTGATCAGAAAAGCTCACTTGAGCTTTCAGCTCAGGTTAGCTAAAAACCAAGAGAGCGAGTTACAAAATTCTCTGGTTTTTATATGACCAAAAACATAAATCCATACATCGCAAAAGCGAAACATAGAAAAACATATTTTCTTTTGTCTTTTGAGAAGTGGACAAGGATAGCCTACATCCACTAGCTAGGCTATACCACAGGGGCTTGTGTAGAAAAAAAAATATCGTTAAAAAAATGGGTACCTCGGAGGAAAAATAACCTCCGAGGTACCCACTTTTTAACAATTTTTTTTTCTACACAATCCCCTGTGGCTATACCTGTCCACTTCTCAAAAGAGAATAAGAAAAATACAGAAAAACATGCGGTGTCTGCATAAATCACGTGACATCAATAGAAATTATTACAGAAAATCTACACAGAGTTCTATTATAAAAATCTCGTCGATTCTCGTCTTTAAAATAAGAAAACAACACAATCATAACATTCGCATAGAAAATATATTAAAGTTATATTCTTAAAATCTCGTATACATTTTACAAGACTTTTATATTTCCCGCACAAAATCGAAATCGATAAAACAAACATTAAAAACACTTCATAATTCTTCATAAATTCAGTATACACACAAGAAGTGCAAAACGAAAGTAACACATGTCATGTCAACAATGATTGTACGAGACGAAAGTAAGTTATTACGGTTCATTTTTAACCTATACCGTTATAGTACAAATATTCCTCTCCATATGTTCATTTATAATAAAACTGCAATATTAGTTAATCACCGAAATCCTACCAAAATCTAGCAAAATCTAACAAATGTGGGCATAAACTTTAGATTATTTTTTATATTTAGAAAGAAAACACTATTATTCTTAATTTGCATTGATTTGAACACTTTTTATGCAGTCTTTTCTACACAAATTCTTGATTTTTGATCAGTGAAGAAAATAGGCTGCCATGACTAGGATTGAAAAAATAGCGACTACCGCGTCCGATCGTTTTTTCAATGTATTGACGGTTTTATAAAAAAAAGTTGTTAAATGCTCAAAGTAAATAATAAAATATTCTTTTAACATATTAATGTAAATTTTTTACAATTTTATTCTTATCAATTTTACATCTTCTATAAGCTCTATAATGCTATATTGACTCTAATTCAAAGTGTCATTTTAAGTTATATAATGTATCAGCAGATATATAACCTTGACAAATAATAAATGTAATCTTGCTTCAATCGGGGTATCTAGATATATTTTTCAAAAATTATGACAGACAAAAGTGTATAAATTATTTTATTTTTGTGTCATTTAAGTAGAAAATTCCAGTTTCAAAGTAAAAAATTGCTCCATGAAAATTGCAGCTTATGTTGCTTAAAGACAATTTTAAGACAATCAGACATTTTTTTAAAAGTCTGAATTGAAATGGTGTTTATATATCATTAATTCAAAGTGTATTTTGGTGGGGTTTTTTTTTTGTAATTAAAACTACAGTGTATTTGAAGATTGTGGATTTTCATTATTGATATAGTAGTTGAATTATGATCTGTACTGTGATGAACTCAATATTCATGTTCACAACATCATAAATTCCATGATATACAAACTTCGTCGAATACAACCGATGACTGATCTCCGATGTATTTTTTAATGCCAGTGGAAATTCATAGCAATCTAATTTTATTTTTCATGATTTTATGTGGTTACTATAAATAAGAGAGAAATAGCTATAAATTATGTTACTTATCATAAAATGTCATAACTTATATGATTTCATTTTTACAGAAACAGCTCACAAAACACATAATACAAGCATACACTTATAGTATTTGTCGAACACTATTTGCGATGGTAATTAAATTAAAGTCTATAGATTCGTAGCATTTTCATTTTAGAGATTTTTCTCGGTAGCTAAATTGCTGGCATATTCATTTTTTCAAAAGCATTTTATTGCCTAAGTTTACATGTACAGTATATACATGTATGAGAACAAAAATGATTGGGTCTTGATTATCTCTACTGAGTATGTTTTATTTTTTTTTATGAAAAATCGACAATAAAAAGCCTGAGGAAATTGACAATACATTTAAACAAAATCTGTTTACACCAGGAAAGTATATACGTCCTTTTGATCTGCACACACCCCAGACACCCACATCCCTCTTGTGTATATACACAAGATTTCACGTTAGACATCGTTAATCACAGTCTATTGTCTACATGACTGTTTCATTCACACCTTTTGTATATCATGTATCCACTGTCAATTGGCCTAAACTTTGAGTACACGCAGACTTGAAGAAAGCAATACAGAAAATATGAAACTTTTAGAAATTTATCGTATGTTAGATTTTCATTTAATTAAATATATTAATTCAAAATATATCCATAATTAAATCAATTTGGAACGGTTTGAATATTATGATATAACTTAAGCTGTGTAAACTCTGGTACTAACTGAAACTGTATTCAAAACATTCAAACTATATAAAATGCAACTACAAACAAATAAAATTGCCATAATGTGTTCTATGCTATTATAATAATTCAATATGGAAACTTCTGACTATGCATTTATTTACATGTATATTCTTCAAAGTGAATTTGGTCCTAAGGGCTGACTCCCATCAAAATTATCAAATGTAGTCTCTCTGTGTGTATATTTACGTGCATAATGAAAAAGATTTCAATGCAATGCCAATAGTTCGAAAGTTTAAGAAATTCTATCAATAATGTAAATGAACAATATACTCTTTTTATTTTGTTTTTAATAAAGCATGAATTTTCTTTTCTCACGGCTGATCCGGTACTAAGTCTTAGTTTCAGACAACAAACTTGGGTAAGTGGAGGATCAGGCTTCGGGATCATGAAACTGTCTTAAATCTTGAGTTTGACTTAAGATCAGAAATCTGCACTTAAATTTTAAAAACTGTCCCAATTTACCCAATAATTGTACTTACATGGACCTATGACATGCAGATATTCAGTGAAGGGAATTATTGGGCTACGGTATGAGGTGATCGTTTTTACTGGTACATGTAGTTTGATAGTACGTTTCAACCAATATATTCACCGGCAGTGCCTCTCGGCTTGCAGACAAAGTTAACGACCTTGTATAATATATAGTGAAATTTATGGAACCCTTACATCACTCATACAGGAAAAAGACAAACATTTATATGATATTTTAAAACTTGGAAAGTGGAAAACGTAATTATCAAATTTTGTAAATATCTTTTAGGAGCACAAATATTGCAATTATATCTTAACTGGGTCGACATCATTTGTATTTTTCAATAATTCAAAGTATCGTAAAGTACAATGACTTGGCATAGATTGGAATTAAGTGCAGAACCTAGTAATCTTAGTTTATATATCCATTGTTGTTAACTGTTAGAAGTCTATTTCAGTAAGAAAATTAACATTCATTATCTGAGTGTAAAAAGAACATTTATTCATTCATTTATTCTTAATTTCCTCTTTCCAGAGATTGTGAACACATACATATCAAAAATTCATTAGTAATAGGGAAACATACAATATATTAAAGTTAAATTATGTACAAGTACATGTATACATATTATAATATTAATTACTTGACAGAAAAGGTGAAGAGGGACTGAGCTCTGGAAAACGTGATACTTAATTTTTAATTTTTTTAGGAAATTTTTAAATGGAAACATATATGTTTATTCAATCTAATGAAGTAAGATTAAGAAATTTATCTGGTTTATGTCCAATTTCTAATTAATGCTTAAAAAAAAGACAGATTCTGAACACATTGAGATCTAAGTAAACTAGTGAAATACTTATATACATGTATATCATGATATCATCTTCATACTTGTATTAGCTACTTTCCTAGATATGTATATTGTTAATATGTTAATGGCATACTGGTATATATTTACCAAACTGCTGCACGTTCATATTCATATATATGTATGGACAATTTTGTATGTGTAATCTGACTAATCTCTCATTTAGGAATTTCTCCCTAATAAATGTAAACTTGTATGCCCTCTGGACCCAAAATTGCAAATAAAATTATCTTATAGAGGGGATACTTTTTGTTTTTGTTTTAGGTAATTTTGTGCAATGAATGTATAAATTAGATTAGAAATATGTCATAAAAGGATAATTTAATGAAAATAAGGAGTACCGGTAAAGTCCCGGGGTTCAAGATACTTGGGGGTGGGGGATGGAGGGGGATGGTCAGTCCTGTCCTCAAGCACCTGTTGGCTAGATATGATTATAATCCATATAAATAGTCGAATAACAGGAGTATAAGATGGTCAACAATAAATAATCAATCTTACATTATATAGAACAATTTTAAAAACTTTTGGCATATACATGACTATTACACGAGCATGACGACAGAATTATTATCATGCATAACATGCAGAAAGTTTCATCATGCATATTTTCAAATTGATCTTAAGTTAATGAACAGTTTACGGTACATTAAAAAAAACGCATATACATGTACCTTTTATGGTCTCAAAGAATATTTTATTATTTCATTATATCATGTTAAAAAAAATCAACTCCAAAGAGGTAGTTGCGGACCACATGTGCTTGTTGAGAATAGGATCACACCCCCCCCCCCTCCTTCCATCCCCATCCCTCCAAGTATAGACCCCCGATACTTTACTCTAATTTTTTAAATTTTGAATTATCCTTATATGACATATTTCTAATCTAATTATACATTCATTGCACAAAATTACCGAATCAATCATTAAGTTAAATCCGTTTGGACCCTCTATACTTATATGAATATCTTACTAGACAGATTCAGAAGAAGAAAGTAAACAAATGAAACAAGATCTACGATTAGAATTTTTATACCCCCGCTCCGAAGGAGAAAGGGGTATACTGTTTTACCCTTGTGTGTCTGTTTGTCCGTCTGTAACAAAAATTTCTGTCTCATTTATCTCAGCAAATATTTATCGCAGATGCTTGAAATTTTAACACACTATTTGTTAAGGCATGCCATATCATGGGATATATTTTTGTACCAATCGGACGTCAACTTCCTGTTAAATGACGACTTTGCTTATTTTTTAACCAAAATTTTCAAACAAATTTTCGTCAAAGATTTCTCAGCAACTATTTATCGCAGATGCTTGAAATTTTAACACACTATTTGTATGGGCATGCCATATCGTGGGATATATTTTTGTACCAATCGGACGTCAACTTCCTGTTAAATAATGATTTTGTTCATTTTTAGCCAAAATTTTCAAACAAATTTTCGTCAAAGAATTCTCGGCAACTATTTATCACAGATGCTTGAAATTTTTGCACACTATTTGTATAGGCATGCCATATCGTGGGATATATTTTTGTACCAATCGGATGTCAACTTCCTGTTAAATGAGTACTTTGTTTATTTTTAGCCAAAATTTTCAAACAAATTTTCGTCAAAGATTTCTCAGCAACTATTTATCGCAGATGCTTGAAATTTGTATAGGCATACCATATCGTGGGATATATTTTTGTACCAATCGCACGTCAACTTCCTGTTAAATGATGACTTTGTTTATTTTTAGCCAAAATTTTCAAACAAATTTTTGTCAAAGAATTCTCAGCAACTATTTATCGCAGATGCTTGAAATTTTAACACACTATTTGTTTAGGCATGCCATATCGTGGGATATATTTTTGTACCAATTGGATGCCAACATTCTGTTAAATGTCGACTTTGCTTATTTTGCATATTCACATCAGAGCGGGGGTATCACTAGTGAGCATTGGCTAACAGATATCTTGTTTGTAATATTTGTTTATTTCGCTATTCTCTGTTGAATGAAAAAACCCCAATGTTACACGTACAATAATGATCGGGCGCGGGAGTCTCTTTATTTTAAATCCTAGTAATGGCTGCGATTTTCTCTGCGTATGATCAGAAATTACGATTAATATGTTTTAAAAATGCTTTAAAAGTATTCAAATTATGAATATATTTGTATTCTTTCTAAATATGAAAAATTATTTAAAGTAAATGACCACATTTGTTAGATTTTGCTAGATTTTTGGAGGATTTTGGTGATTCCAGGGACATATATACGTCCCTGGTGATTCCCATGGATTTCGATTATTCGATACACCCCAAATACATGTATAACGTTATATCGCATATTTTTAAATCTCATTTTTATTAATTAGACGCATGAAAACTATATTGGCATTCATAATTTAATATTCTCGTGATTTGGTGAAAAACAGTTGAATTGCAAAATTAAGTACTTGCATAAAATAAGGATCAGTCTACATTAATTAATATTGCATTTATATTCATGCTATTATCTTTATAAAACTTATGTAAATATACACAAATACTTGTTTATGAAGGACCTTCAGTAAAACTCCTTTTGAGCCATTAATTGACAAAAGAAAATAATATTGATTCAATTTAAAATGTCACTAACCATACAATACAGAAGGTGAGAAAGCTGGGTTGGAAATCTTTCTTATCACATGATGAGCATCCCCAGACAACACAAACAGAGGAGCTGTACCAGTGTATTGCTGAAAACTGTACAAAAGTTCGGAAAATTTAATTACTTAATATCAACTACCCCTTAAAACTGTAGACCAGTTTAGAGAATTCAAATACTTAATATCAACTACTGCTGAAACTGTTCACAAATTCAGAGAATTTAAAATTACTTCAAAACATCAACTACAGCTGAAAACTGTACACCTATTTTTTATTGAATATACCCATGAAAACTTCATGTACACAAATTCAGAGAATTCAATTACTTAATATCAACTACCCGTGAAAATTCAAATTTTATCTATGATTGCTGCTAAAAACTGCATGTATAATTCAAATAAGATATCCAATTACCCCTTTTTTTTAGATATTTATTAATCTAGTACCACACATCTTCGCTAGCCAAGGGTTTCTGATCCGCACCGCTTCTCACGAACCCTTGACATATCATGCTATCAAAAGTCAGGGTTTTTTTCCTGGATTTTGATTGGGGTTTACTGAAACCGTTCGACCATGCAATCAAAAAATGCAAAACATATCTGATTTAATCGACAATGTTTTCCTACTGTTTATTCACGAGTGTCTTTAATTAAGAATAGCTCAAACCCTTATTTTTCTAGTCTTTCTGTTGGCATACTCTAAAACCTGGCCTGGCCTGGCCCCATTGGCCTGGCCTGGCCTCAAAGTTGGCCTGGCCTCACTTTTGGCCTAAAATTTGGCCTGGACCCAAATTTTGGCCTGGCCTCAAATTTTGGCCTGGCCCCAAATTTGGCCTCTAGAAAAATTTTTGGCCTCATACTCAACTTTTATTTTACTTACATTTTCAAAGAATTTTCATAGAATTTTAATTTAATGTTTAATGTTTAAGAGATAATTATATGGAATAGTGACCTGACTGATTGAGTTTCAATTGATTTTATCCATGTTTTTACACACAATAAATACATACATGTATGCTATGCATGCACAATTCTACTCTTACTTATTGCCAAAGAATGGATTATAAATATTATCCATATTAAAGCAATCAGCTTTAAAATTCAGAGCTGCAACCTACTCCCCCCCCCCCCCCCCCCATCTCTTCAAAAAGTAGATAAAATATAGATATTAGAATAATAAAGAAAAAGAAAAGAATCATTTTAAGAGACTGACCTTTTTGAATGATCAATAAATATCTCAGAAATTTGTATGCTGGTTCATAACATCAAATCTCTTTCCCTGTGTAATGCACTTTAAAAATGCCAGTTTGCTTGCGTTACCTGTCAACACTGATCAAGCCCAAATTTCCCTTCCCAGCAGATATTTGATATCGGCCTCCTCTGTCACTAATCTGCTATATTGGGGTCAGATTCATTGCCTGCACTGCCGTTTAACATTCACATGGTCTAATTTAATTAATGTCATTTGTGAATGACTGCAACATTGTATCCTCTGATAACTTGATTCAGTGATGGTCATTAATCATCACCTCTTGATTATAGTAGAAGTTTCATACATGTGTTGTTTGTATATTTAGGAAACAATTTTTATCCCATGGGGGAACTTCCATATCAGAATTTAAACAAAGCATACCATTTTGTGACCTTTATTGTTGGTTAGAATAAACAAATTGGTCTCCACCATTATTTTTTTCTCAAATAAGTATTTGATATAGGTATTGTCTAATCCTTAGATCAGTTTGAGCTTAGATCAGTTTGAGCTAAGTACATTAAAAAAAATATGCCATAGTAATACAATGGCAGTAAAACATTCTTAAGTACTTTAGAATTTAAAAACAGTTTGAATCAAAATCTACAAGAATCAATCACTTATACCTGTAGTCATATATATGTTTCAGTAGAACTATCACTATAGGACACTTAAAGCCATCTAATGTGATGTTTGAATATAAATCAATAAACAATCAATGAAATCATCAAATATGTCAAGAAAATATAAAAATAAAAATTGAGGCCAAAAATTTCTGTAGAGGCCAAATTTGAGGCCAGGCCAATTTTTGAGGCCAGGCCAAAAATTGGGGCCAAGCCAAATTTGAGGCCAAAAGTGAGGCCAGGCCAACTTTGAGGCCAGGGCAGGCCAGGCCAATGGGGCCAGGCCAGGCCAGGTTTTAGAGTATGCCCTTTCTGTTTTAGCCTTCATGATGCATGTATCATTTAATGGTGCAATAACAAGTACACCAGATTGTGTATCAACAGAGGCATGCACTATTTACCGCTCCCAGTCTTACACAGCTGTTACACCTTTCAAATGAATCTATATGTAACATTTCACATTATTCCTATTTATTGAATACACTAGGCATTTAAAGTTCTTTCAACTTGTCAATATCATTGTCTATAGAGGCTGTCATTTCTGCACCAGCAGGTACGTTAAACTACGGCATCTTTCATTATTTGGCTGATTTAAAAATATGATAGGAGGTCACGTGATGAAAAAAAACCCCCGACTTTTGATAGCACAATATGCCAAGGGTTCGTGAGGAGCAGTGTGGATCAGAAACCCTTGGCTAGCGAAGATGAGTACCACAAAACGACTACACAAATTCAGGGAATGTTCAACTACTTTTTATCAATTATACTTCTGAAAATTGTTTACAAGTTCATAACTTTTAATTGAATAATGAATATCTAACAGCTACCTCTGATAACTATAATAGTTCAGAAAAATCAATCACGACCAGCATATCAATTACTGCTATACTTACAATAAGAGACAAGAGGCCCATGGGCCACATCCCTCACCTGAGCAATGACAGCCATGATAAAATTAGCTTTATGATGTCATATTAATAAAAAAATATCTGAACAGTGTAGTAAAACAGATCCTGTAGAAAAAGATTTTCAACATTTTCTCCGAATATTCTTACATTGAGCCTATTTTGAAACTGGATGATTTCATAGTCATATTACATATTGAGCATTGCAGTTCTCAAGAAGATCAAGATCAAGAAGAATAATTCAATGACATATAAACATAAACCTTCATCAAACTCATCTTCGCTATCCAAGGGTTTCTGATCCGCACCGCTCCTCACTAACCCTTGGCCTATCGTGCTATCAAAAGTCGGGATTTTTTTCGTCACGTGATCTCCCTATTTATAAATCAGCCAAATGATGAAAGATGCCATATTTTTAAACGTCACTGGTGCAGTAATGGCAGCCTCCATAGGCATTGATATTGACAAGTTGAAAGAACGTTTTAATGCCCAGTGTATTGAATAAGTAGGAATATTGTTAAATCTTACATATAGATCGAATTCATTGGAAGGTTGTAAGACTGGTCCCAGGAGCGGTAAATACTTCATCTATGATCGAGTGCATGCCTCTCTTGATACACAGAATAGGTGGTACTTGTTATTGCACCATTGCAAGCTACATATGTATCATGAAGGCTCAAACAGAAAGACTTTAAAAATAAGGGTATTGAGCTATGCGTGTTAGAGACACTCGTGAATTAACAGTACAGAAACATTGTCGATTAAATCAAGTATGTTTTGCATTTTTTTGATTGGTCAAACGGTTTAAGTAAACCCCAATCAGAATCAAGAAAAAAATCCTGACTTTTGAAAGAACGATATGCCAAGGGTTTGTGTGGAGCGGTGTGGATCAGAAACCCTTGGCTAGCGAAGATGCATCAAACTTTGAACCCCTGTTTTGCCAAAGAATTGTCCAGGGGCCACAGTCTAACAACTGAGAATTGACAAATGTAAAAATGCTTGCTTATAAGTACGGTAATACCATATATAATAACATGGAGTTTTTAAGAATAATCAAATTTATTTCCTGTGTAAAGATTCAACCCCATCCACCACAGTGTGGCCTCAATCTGTACGTTAAACTTCAATTTCACTATTAATTATCTTCCTTTCAATTCAATGTTTTACATGTACATGCTCCAATAAAAGTGGGGCGGCCAATCCAATCTTATTCACTATTTTCATTATGTAAATTTAAGAAAAATGTTTGCTGCAAGATGCAAGAAAAGGAGATGGGCCAGGCCCCCCCCCCCCCCCCCCATGCTACGTGCCTGTACAGCTTGTCTGGCCAAATGGTTTTTGATAAGAATATTTTTAAAGATTTTTTTCTTTATATTAAATCTAATGTTAAAATTTGACACCTCACTGGTTTTTGAGAACACGATTTTTGAAAAATACCAACAAATTTTCAATAATTTTGAATTATCTCCCTTTGCAATGGGACCTGACCCTTCATTTAAACTTGAAAGCTTTTCACCCAAGTACATGTATGTTTTGTGCCTCGTCTGGTTTAAATCAGCCCAGTGGTTCTGGAGAAGAATATGAAAATGTTAAAGTTTACAACAACAGTGAACAAGACGAAGACGACAGACAACAGACAAATTTTGATTAGAAAAGCTCAGCCTTCAGCTCAGGTGAGCTAAAAGGCTTTTTGTCAATCAACATATACTTACATTGATAATACTGTTGGGCGTACATAATTCCGACTGTTTGTGACCAAGATTTGACGACAGATGTTTGGATCTGCAACCAGAAGTCTCTCCTGTCCTCCAAAGTAATAGAAACGAATGATCTTTGAGTTGTACCTCTTCATCCATCTATTAATGGATAACACTTTTAAATTAGCTGTTTTAAAACCATATAACCAAAGGAGCATATGATTGTGGGAAATCATAAATTTACTAATTTGTTTTAAATGTACATAATTTTTGGGTTATGACTATCATTGTCAAATGAATCCTGCATGTACACAAATAATTATAATTTTTAATTTACATGCACAATATCAGTACATGATCATGATACAATTTGCAACAATAATACAAGTGTAAGAATATTAAATGCTGTATATGCAATGAACAATGCTGGTAAATCCAATTTAACTTGCAAAACACTATATTATACATGAATGTATATAAAATATAATGTCTTCATTGCTGTTACAATACATGTATATATTTTTTACTCTATTCAATTCAATTACCATGTTATATTTTGTTATTTTAGGTGAGAAAAGGTGATCACATAAAATTAAACTTCAGAGGTAAATTATACAAGACTCATGAGTGATAGAAAAACTATGAGGGACTGTGCATAGAAACTTGAGTTTGTAGAATGTATGATGTAGGTTTGACATGTACCTGATAGCATTGGTCATAGGCTCTGCTTTTCGTGCCTCAAGCATGTTTCCAACGATCGGAATAAAAGGACATCCTGGAATCTACATGTAGAATTAAACAAACTATGCAGTTACTAGCAGGTTTGTTGTAAATTGTTGACCATCAACTTTTCTTGCGAAACATAAATTATGTTCATTTAATTTAAGGTAAATACGTAAGACAATTTTGTGATATGGACATGTATATATATAGATAATTTTGTGATATGAACATATATATATATATATATATATATATATATACACACCGGTAAATAAAATGAATGACTAAATATATGGTATACCAAAAATTTAAATGCACTGCATTTGTGTATATATACAGTACCAATCAGACCCAACCTAACACCAGAGTAAACCAAAACTAAACCTCAGGTTTTACTTTTGGGGTTTACTCTGGGTTTACGTTTTGAAAATTTGGGTCAACTCGGGGTTTACTCAGGGTTTACTTGGAAATTGCTTTTGAGGTCAACTGTATGCACTGAAGTGTGAAGCAGACCCATCTTTTATCTTACCATACTACTGCCTGTAATTCATGCCCCTTGTATATTCCAAATACACAGTTAGTTACTTCTTTCAGGGGTATGACCGGGTTTACTCTGTGTCCACTCTGGTTTACTTTGGGTTTACTCTGGGTCCACTCTAGTAAACCCGGAGTAAACCCAGAGTAAACCCAGAAAGTAAACCCATGCAGGGTTTAGTTGGGGTTTACCTTCTGTTAGGTTGGGTCTGATCGGTACTGTACATGTTCTATGAATGATTCTACATGTAAGAGACTTGAAAACTTATAAATGTATGAGTAGCTTACAGGTGAAACAACAGCATAATTTAGTACTATAGTTATTAGGCTTCTATATATACAGTTCACTATGACAACATATATAATACAATGTACTTTTAGGTCTGTCATCAATGCATTACCTTTCTAAGTGGTGAGAAGAGGGGCGCTAATAGAAGCTTGTATAGGTACCACAGCAGAAGAAACAGCCCACCTATCAACAAGGTATCCAAAAACAGAGTCTGACCTTCGGTAAATACCCCCATCTGTAACACAAAAACAAACGAGGATCTCTGTTAAAAAACATATACCATGCACTGGAATATGTGATAAGTCATACATATAAAAAATAAATGTATGAGTAGTTTACAGTTGGCGTAGTATACAGGTATATGGATAATCATCATTTTACTAAGTGTCCAATCAATGCATTCATCTGTTAATGTGTAGGTGTGAGTTTACAGTTGGTGTTGTCTATGTTGTAACCCCTCCTTCTCTTAAAAATGTTCACAACTTCACTATACTACTATAAAGCAAGATATTCAATGACCGAATTTTATAATTCGTACATGCATACCTATAAATTCGTTCTGTTAACTGTTTCGAGTAACAGTAACTCCTTCTTGAACTTTGTTTACAATCGTAATGGCAAGGTCGAAGATCGAGCTTGTTCAAGTGGCGGATCATTGGGGTCAAGATAAGCGAGACTAGGAAATGAAAGTCTTTAAAATGCCTACAGTTTTATGAAATTCAAGATATAAATTCTTTAAATGGTGCTTCATAACAACAGCTTTGTTGAAAAGGGTGTACCGGGGCTTAATGTTTTGTTAAACACAATGAAAAATCATGTTCATGTACAGTGAGGGCAGTCCTACTAAACAGAGAACTCTCAAGAACTCTAGAGAACCCTAGAGAACTCTGGGATTTTTTCATTTAAAAGAGCTAATAAATGTTTTATTTTGTCTATATCTGTTCAGTTACATGTTATACTACATATATAAACTCATTGAAATTGATTTTAAACTAATTAAAGGCAATTTCCCGAAGGAAATCCAGTCGGCGTGATCGTCAATCTCCGATCCCGATCTAATGCGTAATATCAGATGTACAATTGACCAAAAAATGATGCCTGGTAAGGTACATATTTTATATGCTCATTTAACATGTTTGATAGGTTTGAGTATGTAATTTCTAAAAATAATTTTTTTTCCCGCCAAATCACTACGGGGCTGCAAATCATGCACGGTCAAATACTTTGTTTCTTTGACGAAAACAAGTGTAATCACGATAATTATTAAATAAAAAATTCCAACATATTTTAATAATAATAACCTTGTGATATTAATTAAATTCCTTTATTGATATCTTTTTTTTTATATTTTCAAGATTTTTTTTTCACAATGACCATGATGACGTCACGCGATTTTAACCACCACCACCACCACCACCACCACCCCCCCCCCCCCCGGTCGGCCGTCGCAATCATAATCTAACGCATGTTCCCGCTATCCGGTAATTTTGCTGTTTTTTCTATTCCTTTACGATTGAGAACTTGTAATTTTAGAATTGAAAATCTAAATTGTTGAGTTTTTTCATTCAACAACAAATTGTTTGCACGAAGAATATTGTTACTATTATAACGAAGTCGCGAATTGCAGGTCACATCAGGCGTGTAAAGCGTTACGAACAAAGTGTGCGGGAACCGTGTGAAATGTTTCATCAGAATTCATTTCAAACCTCTTATTTGTAGAAAACAATATACATAGTATTATCTTTTTATCGAAATTGTATTGTTTTTCAGCGAACAAAAGAATAAGTCAATTTTAAATTGAGACTGCCAATAAAGTCTGTCTATGATGTCTCCGTACCGGTAAAACTGTGAAATCATGCTTTATACAGTTATAAAAAAATATGACTTTTATAGAAAAAAAATCCAAAGCAACTGTAAATTACGCTGTGACGTTGTAATTAGCATGGATTTTTTACACGACTATATTGTGTACAATTGCCACACATAACATCGGGCATCGGTTAACTGGCTGAACCTGTCAATCAAATTTTGAGTATGTGATTTCATTGGATGGTGACACTTTATGTCAACAGCCAATTGGAACGAATTGACTTTAAAGCAGCCGGAATCAGTATTTTAAAAATAGTATAATTTGAATGATAAAAAATCCAGCAATTTAAATAAGAGTTTTGGAATTTTGGCGAGCGTTCGCTTTGTTAAACTCGCCTCTGATATACGGTGAAGGTGTTGCGTAACCATTCCGTCGTTAAAAAAAAAGAAAAGAAATAACACACACTCAAGCACAACAAATATTTAAAAGAGATTGTGTGATAACTAACGAACATCATTTAATAATGTAGGAATTTGATTATCAAGCGTGCAAGGCGACCTATAGTGAAAGTAAAAAAAGAAAAATCATTAGCCATTGAAGGCTCTCTTAACTATGGAGGGGTAGTGGGCAGCCAATCAGATCGAGGTTCATATCAAGGTTCTTAAATCTAATAATACCTTACTATTATACCACGTATAATTCAACTGTATTATACTAGAATGCGCAAAAACATGAGCAATGAAATCTTAAGTCGGCCTCCTAAAATGTTATCGAATACTATAGTACGATGTGAATGTTTGAGCAACGACTTCAAGACGTTGTTGTGGCATTATTCATTTTCTCAAGAAATAGATAAAGTACAGATTTGAATTACCAAAGAGTCATGGAACAAAGCATAGAAGTACAATGAAATTGCAGTCATCAAAATCTGATATGCTATTGTGGGACAACCCACGTACATTATAACCAATATTATTTGAGGTTTATGATACTAAACTAGGGGTAACTAACTTTGTTTATTATTTAATCATGATTTGTACAGTGGCATCACCCTCCTAAGCTTCTTATCAAAAAAATATTTAAGTTCACTTACCAAATTAAAAGAAAGAAGAAAAGGAGTTATTTTAAGTTAACTTTGTAATATTAATATTCGATCAGTGCCTACTATCTATTCAACTTATATTACTATAGTCATGTACTCTTTACACAATTGCGCTGAAAAATATAGTTCTGTCCATGATCAGCATATACAACATTACAATAAATGTTTAAAATATCGATGTATATGTAATACGTGGAAGAAAACAAAATTAACGTAAAACTATTTTGAAAAAAAAAAAACACACCACCCCAAGAAATGTAAATGTGAAGTATTCATATTCCTAAGCTAGCTGCCGCCTCAGTCTTTTTCACGAGAATATAGGTCATTCTTCGATTGACAATTGTTTCACTAATGAATATTGCCTATATTATTACAATAATTATATTACTTTCATGATTACTGTTCGTTAGTTATCACACAATCTCTTTCTAAGAACTTTGTTTTCTCTATACTGACCATATCTAAGAACCTCGTCTTCTCTATACTGACCATATCTAAGAACCTTGTCTTGTCTATACTGACCATATATAAGAACCTTGTCTTGTCTATACTGACCATATCTAAGAACCTTGCCTTGTCTATATTGACTATATCTAAGAACCTTGTCTTCTCTATACTGACCATATCAAAGAATCTTGTCTTTTCTATACTGACCATATCTAAGAACCTTTTCTATTATATACTGGCCATATCTTAAAACCTTGTTTTCTCTATACAGAACCTTGTTTTCTCTATACTGACCATATCTAAGAACCTTGTATGCTTTATACTGACCATATCTAAGAACCTTGTCTACTCTATACTGACCATATCTAAGAACATTGTTTTGTCTATACTGACCATATCTAAGAACCTTGCCTTGTGTATACTGACCATATCTAATAACCTTGTCTACTTTATATTGGCCATATCCAAGATCCTTGCCTTGTTCGCTTGTATAGCGAAAACAAGGTTCTTAGATATGGTCAGTATAGACAAGACAAGGTTCTAAGATATGGTCAGTAAAGAGAAAATAATGTTCTTAGATATGGTCAGTATAGAGAAGTATATAAGATGCAATTTTTGGAAAAATCCATACATATACCAAATGATAGACCATTTTCTAGAGACTATATATTAACCACTTTTGCTTTTAGTGTGATTTACCTGACAGGTGAGATATTTACCTTTAAAAATTAATATCCCATAGGAAAATGATAATTCCCATAGGAGAAACGATTCTCCTTCAGAAAATATTGACAATCCTATAGGATTTTCTAAAAATCCTATAGGAATTATATTTCCTTTAGGAGAAAGCTATTTCCTGTAGGAATTTGACTCAGACAGGTAGTTTTCCTAGGAATTTTTATCGAATCCTATCGGAATTTAAATTCCTACAGGAAGTTCTTGTATTCCGATAGGAAACATTATTTTCCTGTAGGAATTTAGTTTTGAAAGGTAAATATCTCACCTGACAGGTTAGATACAATGATAACATAGGTAGTTGTAAACTCTTTAAGCAATGGTCTATCATATGGCATATTTGAATTTTTCGATATATGCAGCTTAGACGGGTGCAAATATGCCACATTGGCACTGGCATAATTATCCGACACAGTGTTATAGGTATCGGGATTACTTTCCCCAGGATTAAATATAGAATTTCAGGAAACTGTTTCATTTTCTACATAGATTTCTAAATTTTGTGCGTAATATTTTTTCTAATATTAAGACATTCAGTATAATAAAATAAATAGTGCCTCCTGTTTGAGATGGTAACAGTTGAAATTGACACCCCTCGAAAACCATTGTCAACCGACGCGAAGTGGAGGTTGACACTGGTTTTCGAGGGGTGTCAATTTCAACTGATACCCTCCTAAACAGGCACTATTTTTATAGTGTTACTAATCAAGGTGCTTGTCAGGTAGCAGAACTTCGTGAAGTTTTGCGAATGGTTTGGTTTGGATTGATGAAAATGTGTGTTATGGTATTTTGAAATTGAATGCATTTTGTAATAAGCGACTACTTGTATCGGACGTCAATGCAAAAAATAATAAATATTATAGAAAAATGGGGTGTTAATGTTAATATATTTTATTCGAGATTGAAGTACATTAGAACATGTATAGCTGCAGAACTGCTAATCCATACTTACATTGAAATTGAGCAAAAATTAAAAATAAATTGCCATATTGTGTGAACTTACACTGTAATTAATAACCTTGATTTCAATTGCAATTAAAACAAATTGAATATATCCTAATATGTCAGACACATAAATAAAAGGGGGAGAGATCTGGCAGACTTA
Source organism: Magallana ariakensis (assembly GCA_020458035.1). NCBI lineage: Eukaryota > Metazoa > Mollusca > Bivalvia > Ostreida > Ostreidae > Magallana > Magallana ariakensis. The sequence continues at coordinate 44,822,005 of CM035817.1, forward strand.
CTCTAAATCTTGACAAGTAAACAAACAAAAACCACTTCGCCTATCTCCAAAATCCTGATCCGTGACTGGTTTTCTATTATTAAATTTTAACATACTGCAGTGTGTGTGTTGGGGTGGGGGGTGGGGTCAATTCTTCCAAAATTCAAATTTTGTATATGTAAGTTTAAGAAAAAATTTCTGTTTCCAGAAAAAAATGGGTGTGTGGGCTGTAGTTTTATAAACATCTGAATCCACGTACTCTCATAGCTTATGCATACATGGCTGGTATCATAATATATAATGATAAGCATTTGTTAAAAGATGATTGGTCACTCATAAAACACATAATAAAGGAAGCTTGTATCGATGATCCTATGCCTTTTTGTCTTATATGCTTAGAGTTTCCTGTACAAGGCTGTGTAGTCCACATTGCATGAAAAAAAAAAAAAAAAAAAAAAAAAAAAAAAAAAAAAAAAAAAATATATATATATATATATATATATATATATATATATATATATATATATATATATATATATATATATACACGTTATCATTGAGAAAATAATCAATTTTATTGTGAATCTTACATGTTATCTTACATGTTTACATTGTGTGGGACTTCTTTAAATCGAAGGTCACAAGATATTCTAGCGTGTATGATAAAGCAGCATGCCATTATCTTTTTTATATATAGTCAATCAAGTATACTACATGTATATGAGATTTGTTCCTATTTTTTTTTATTTTATTCTTTATTTGATTATGTAAGTAATATACTGATCTAGTTATGTAAAAACATACTTCGCATATACATATTGGTATACATATATATGATCAACGCCTTATCTCTAGATTCGTGATCCTTCGTCGCCCATCGTGATTTACAAGCTTCTAAATACCCCAGAGTTCCTCGACCATGATTAGGACTTTGTGTTGTGTTTTGGTTTTATGTTGTGGTGAGTTCGAATGCAATTCTTTAATTGAGTTCAGCTTTAAGCATATGTTGCATTTGATTTTGTACTTCTAAACGTGTGTACTTGTAATTTCTATTTTTATTATTTTTATTTTGGTTTAAGGCATAGGGATGAAAGCGTGTTAGTCCGTATTCCAGAACCCGAATATTATGATGTTTACTGTACAATTTGGTTTTGTTTCCCTATCTTATTTTGGAGTTTTACAATTTTACAATATCTTAGTAAAAGTATATATTTATAACGTCCTCTGATGTAACGAACTCATGGATACTAACTCAGTATGTAAGTGTACCGAACGGTTTTTCTGTTAAGGATGTCAGAAGTGAGATAACTGCGTTAGTGGACGTATTTTTCAAACTAATTGTTGTTGGATACTGTTGTTTCGAGCACAAGATCCTCCTTTGTTCAAATAATCTGCCGTTTTTATTGTATAGAATTATTTGATGATATGGAAATTTGACATAACATTGATTTTAAATTGAAGAAAAACTGATGACATCAATTAGAGCAAGAATACAAAACCTTCATTTATAATTTATTTGAAACGCGAAACACGGTCCACTTAGTTTTATATTGTATATCATTAAATACGAGCTCTGTTGATTTAAATGATTGAACATTTATTGTCACGTTTAACGCTAAAAATCAATTTATGTCTTCATTTTACCTTATAAATTAGATATAATTGTGAAAATTATTGGGAACGGTATTTGAACTATCAATATTATTTTATACGCTTTTAAATTAATAACAAGATGACTGGTTGTGTAACAAAATGCAGTAACACATAGAAATAACAGAAATATATAACATACATGTATAACACTATTTGTACATATTTTTACGACAGTATTACCACTAACCTACAGTTCATGTGGTCACCCAGTCAAAAACCCCATCCAACACCACAGCGACCACTTCGACCGTGTGGTTGGGGGTGAGGAAGCTCGCACGGGGTCCCTGCCATGGATGGTCAGTATACTGAGAAGGGGAGGGGTAACCAACTTGGCGTCAACGTCACCAACATTTTTTAAGATTTCAATTCAAAACCATGAATGAAATAGTGCATGGTTGTAGGATAAAACCCCAGATTTGAGACCGGGGATTAAAAATGAAGAAAGTTGGTGACGGTGGGGTCTGTGTGGGTTTTCAATTCGTGTTAAACTCGCACATCAAAAATGAAAAAGTTCCTCTTTGCTCTCAAAGGTGATGTTGACGGAGAATGGGGCCCAAGTATGTGGTGGATCAGTCATAACAGAGAGACTCGTGTTAACGGCGGCCCATTGCTTTGAAGAGTATGTTATTTTCAAACCATTTTGAAAATTTGAAATTATTTTTAAAATCATTACTTTTTAATATACAGCATTAAATCATTTCTTTTAAAAATACATCATTACATTCCATTATCCAATAACAAACTAAAAGCTTTAAATTCATTTTGAATGTGTGGTCACGTTGGCTATTGCAGCCCAGACAGTCTTGACCCAAGACGATGGCTTGCCTATGTCGGAAAGCACCATCTTCGATACCAAGACTTAACTGAACAGAAACACACGATAAACCAGATAATAATGCACGAGGGATACGACAAGGTTACAGCCAGGAATGACATAGCGATACTTATTTTGAACGAGCAAGTGATGTTTAATAGCTTTGTCATGCCCATATGCTTACCTGGATTTTCCCTGGGTTCTTTACTAAGTCACCACTCTCATTCTAATAATGTTTATGGCATCGTGGCTGGATGGGGGGACACACGAGGTAAAATGGAGAGAGAGAGAGAGAGAGAGAGAGTCGGTTACAAGTAATTAGTTGATGAACATTGCTATATATATTTTTACTCCGAAGACTAATTATATATAATGTATTAAACATTATTAATGATATATTTCATGGATTAGAGGATAACCCACGATTTGTATTAAACCAAGTGTCACTACCAATTCTTAACGACCGAGTGTGCGGTGCCCACAATTGGTATGGGAGCGAATTTCTGCCACAGACCACTTTTTGTGCGGGGTATGAACAAGGCGGGAAAGACGCGTGCTTAGTAAGTTTTAATAAATACATTTACAACGTTTAGAGCCATTGTAAACATTGATATTTTAAAAAACGAAATATAGATAAAATAGAACTAGATAACTTACAATCAAGAGCACCACCAAGCGGAGAATACCCTATATACTCAGTGGTAAGAAACATTTTTGAATAATTAGCTTTTTTCAACCAGCATATACTGTAAAATTTAGTTTTTCCCTGAGTCAATGCATCGAATAAAGTTGACTCGTTTGACAGTTTGTTGAGTTATTATATATTAGTATTGTCTTAAATTTATTTTATTTTAAATTTTGTCACATATCAATAAAATGCGTATTTATTCATTGTATAAAATCTGCATGCATGAATTGTATATATTTTTCATTATACAAATGTAGGGTGATAGTGGAGGTCCGTTTATAATAAAAAACCACAACGGATTATGGGTGCAAGTCGGTAAGTAAACTATATATCAAAATGGTTCCCAACATTTAGTACATATATGTATACCTGTCCGTTCAGGACGTTATTTTAAGATCTACATGTGTCTACCGGAAACTTCCAGGTATCACGAGCTGGGGGTACGACTGCGCTCAGCCTCGGGCTCCCGGAATTTACACTGACGTCACAATGTACATGGCGTGGATCACCCAGAAAGCACAGAAGTTTAATATATACATTCCATATTTGGCTACTTGATACTTCAAGTTTTTGTTTGCTTTTTCAAAGAATCTCTTACAATCAAAGGTTTTCTTGTATAGTACATAAGGACTTTTGCAATTGAACTAAAAAAATATAAAGAAACTGTGCAAGTTTGAAAATTATGCCTCATGATATTGTGTTAAAATGGTAACAGCAATACAGATTACAGTTTTTGTGTTATAATCTGCATATTTCTCTTTTCTACATTATCAATGCTTTGTTTAAATGTTTTATAATGTAAACGTCACAGTTTAGTGCATTAAATAATATTTATTTTTAAAAATGCTCTTAGTTTGTTCTTTACTTCTACTAAATCAAAGTTTATAGTTATTTTAAGAAATATTTTATGCATAATATAAACATATAAACATAAGTATATAAAGTAAATATGAATTAAACAGCAGGCAAAGTAGCCTATATTTGTTCTTTCCATTAGAGATCAAGAAACAAATACATGCATAATAACAGTATAATTATAATGTTTGTAGTTTTACAGAGACCTTTTAAACTAATATATTTAAGGAATAAGGAATCATTCTTTGAGTATTATGCGGTGATAATTTTGGTCGGGGCGTGATCAAATCCAATAAAGCCCGAAGGGCTTTATGATAGATTTGATTACGCCCAGACCGAAATTATCACCTCATAATATTCAAAGAATGATTCCTTATTACTTACATTTATATCATTTTAAGCCATCGTAAGATTAAATATTTAAATATAAATAAGCAAACCCCGCTGGGGCCTCATTTGAAGTTATGGGTTATATAGTACAAAATCGATACGTAGTGTTATCACAGGCAACATTATATAAATAGTGCCTGATTGGGAGGGTACCAGTTGAAATTGACACACCAAGAAAACCATTGTCAACCGACGCGAAGCGGAGGTTGACAATGGTTTTCGAGGGGTGTCAATTTCAACTGGTACCCTGCCAAACAGGCACTATTTATTTTATTATACTGAATGTCTTAATTTTATAGCAAATTTGAATGCTTTTATATAGAAAAGACGTAAGTTCTACGGCGAACCGTACGCGCATAATTTACGCGCATGTAACAATTCGTTCTATCGGCCTGTTGCCAAGTGTGTTGCTAACGCTGAGGGTATTTGAACGGATTGTCAACTGCGTCTAAACCAATCAGATTTCAGTATTTGACATGAAAGTATAATAAAACAGAATGTAGAAGTGTGATATAAAATTGAAATGAAGAATAACAATCAATTACAGTTTATATAGAAAACAAAAGGAGGAGATAATGAATAAATTGAAAAATGTAACCAAAATACCACCCTAAAACAAAACAACCACAAAACAAACACAAAAACAACAAATTAAACAAGAGGCCATTATAGGCCTTAACGGTCACCTGAGTACCATCCCAGATAGCAGGACGTCATTGGACCTTTGTTGGGCCAACAATGTTCCTTATGTTGGGCCACCGTATGCATTTAACATTGGACCAGCGGCAATTTGCTCATCGGCCCTTAATCAGACCAACTTGTTGGCTTATTGTTGGGCCAATGTAACAGACAATATTGGGCCATTGTTGGGCCACTGTATTCTTTTAATATTGGGCAAACGTCACTTTTGTACGGTTGGGCCATTGTAAGCAATTAACATTGGGCCAACCGCAATTTGCTCATCGGCCCTTAATCGGACCAACTTGTTGTCTTATTGTTGGGCCAATGAAACGAACAATATTGGGCCATTGTTGGACCACTGTATTCTTTCAACATAAGACAAAAAATACCAGAGCAAAAAGAAAAGAGTAAAATATAATTAAATTGTAACATATTTTATTGCTCATGAATGCACTTCATGAAGAAAACATATTTATAAAAAAACAAGAAGTTAATGCTCACTTGTAGTATTATATGTATGGTGTTATCCCTGCTCTGGTGTGAATGCACAAGTTCAGTACATTTAAGATATCAATAAGCAAGTCTAAAAAAAACAAAGAGGATAAAACCGCAGGTATGCCATAGTATTTTTTAAATATTAAAAATTATGCACTGCCACTTTCCATCTGCTCCCTCTCCCGAGTCTCCTTCTCCCTTCTTTTCTTCTCTGCGGTAGTGCCCGTTACTTCCTTCCCCCTCTCTTTGGCATATCTTTCCCATTGATATTGTTCTCAATGTCCTTTGTTTAAAGAATCAGCCGTTGCTTTGTTTTTTCGAACAATCTCTAAAACTGTAGTATTTAGTATTTAAAAACATTTGTTACTTTTCTCAGTAAAGAGTAAACATACAATACGATTAAATTTATAAGTACATGTATATCACTATATGTTTAAGCTTTCAAATAAGAATTTAACAAGAATAACAAGTCATTGAGTTTACATCATTCTTGCTAAAGTAAAGATGTTTATACTAAAATAACTGGTAAGTAACCTTTTAAATTCTACTTACTTTCAATGACTGTCCTTTAAGACAATCCTTGGAAGAAAAGTTTTTCCCTTTCTCATAAATACTTATGATTTGGATGCAGATATGCAAGGTATCGGTCTCATTACTCTCATGTCAAATGAAAAATGGCGCAGGTATATGTACGATATTACGAATAGTAGCCCGGATGTTGTTTACCCATGATGCTTAGCCAGATTCATGGCATTGGGCCAACCAAGGGCCGATGTCAACCCCGCAACAAATACTCTCTCTAACTAAAAGAGTTTTATGATATTATGCCAACAGTTAGCCCAACATTGGCCCCATAATACATAACCAACTATCAATATTTCATGTTGGACCACCGTTGGCCCAATAAAGATAACCCAACGGCGATGGTACAACCATATTGTGAGATTGGGCCAACGGTGTGCTGCTATCTGGGATAGCCCATACACAAACTAGTCGAGGAGTCTCATAACTTTCATTCTGGAGTAGAAAAATTATAATTTTGTAATGATGACCACCTCCCTGCCTGAAATCCTTCAAAAAGGACTATGAAACCTTTAATTTTAGTGAAAAACTTAAAGATCATAATATAGTGCATGACCTGATATTGAAAAGTTGCAAGACTGATAGAAAATAATTTTCCCATATTTGTTAACTTTCAAGATAGGTTTCATGTGTATATGTTTTCATAGATAAACAAAACCAAGGTGGCTAGTATACATGTTTTATTTAAAACAACCTCCCATCCACCATCCCCAGGGGCAAACAGAAACTCTCATGTGGGCATTTAAACAAAAAAAGCTTTAAAAGCTATAAAATGTTTGTCACTTCTCCTGTTTCAGCGTTTGAACATTCAACCTCTGTTAACATTTTATCACCATTTGTATAATACCAAAATCATTTTACATGTACTGATTATCAGTGATTTTGGTTAGCCAAGTATTACTTTACTATTAACAAGTTTACTTGTTTATTTAGAGAGTTCAAAAATATCAATGATTAAAGCTGCATGGTCCGATTTTTTTCGTTATTACAGTATCAACTAATTTTCCATACAAATCAATCAACTTATAAAGTTATAGACTTTTGCCTATTTACACCAACAGAATCGGTTTTCTTTCGAAGTCAGAAATATTCCAAGTAAATTAAATAATTTCTTTATGGGCATACAAAAAACAAACCAAACTGCATCATTTGAATGTTTAGAAAAGGAAACCGTTTGGTTTCGTCCCCCGAATGATTAATAGGTTTATTCAACCCGCATGTTATGCATCGATTGTAAACAAAGCAAACTTCAGAAATATTAGTGGACAAAACATACACAGGTTTATTTTTGATTTGCCAAAACATTACGACCTTTATCTTTAGCGATGAGGCGAAATAACGCGATACCCTTAATTTTGTGTCGTTTGTTTACAAAACCACAAATTTTGTACATCAGTTTTTCATTGAAATATTGCTTAATTGACAGGGAAAACTACTGCAATGTCTTTATTATACACACTCTTAGCGTAACCATCGTTAAAAGGCGATCACAAAATTTGATGGTCCGATAAGTAGCTTTAATTACTAAAACAAGCAAAGAAAGATAACTCCATTATGAAGAAGCAAGGGAAGATAACTCCAATAACGCTTGGGCTCTTTCAAAATGCTTTCACAACATCTTATAAACTTAGATAGACAACTTTATTCTTTCTATTTTCTAAATACTAGTATGTGAATTTACTTATTTCTTTCATTGAAATTCCTGAGCAGAATAAAATAATAAGACAAATATATACCCCCCACCATCTCAGCCACATATGTAAGTGACATGAAATATTATTAAAGATGACAGCTTAATGTTTTGGGTTTTTTTAATATGCAGTCAGTTTTTATTCTGTGTCAATAGATGTTTTTTAAACATTATATACATTAACACTAAATGACCATTTTGGCCACACCCTATATTAAGAACCCCTTCCCTATACACTATATGAGTGTTTTGGTCCCGCCCTAGATTCAAATTTCTACACTGGGAGACATGAAATTTAAAATTAAGATAAATGGCTTTATTTTCTTTCTTTATATGCAGTCAGTTTTTATTCAGTATCAGCAGACGAAGACGATTTTTTAAAACATTAAATGGTAGTTGTGTCAAACAGCAATTTGACGTAGGCATGTCTATTTCATTACTGCGCCCACTCAGCCATTGCTCTTTGAAATCAACAAGATTCGTCTGGCTTTTGAGCTGCATATATTTTACTTGAAACCAGCGTCATTTTAAACTTGTTTTGACGCAAGAAATAGATGGTTACGTCCTACCGAAAGTCCAACGTCTTGTTAAAATGGTTCTATTGCTCATGTTTGCAGCATAATCACGCCTGGATTTGTCCAGGAAATTCGTAATAAGGTCAGACAACACGTTCCTCGAAAAATGATGATTATTATACCACCCGCAAACGAATTTTGGGGGGTGTATAAAATTCATCTTGTCCGTCCGTCTGTTCGTCGGTCTCTCCGTCCATCTGTGCAAAATTCGTGTCCGGTCTATATCTTTCTTATGAAGAAACATTGAAGTTCTTAATTCACACAAAGATTGCTTATGACCTAAGGGTGTATCATGACCTTGACCCAAGGTTATTCGGGCAAGGGCAAGGTCACTGGCAGAAAAAGTGCAAAATTCGTGTCCGGTCCATATCTTTCTTAAAGAGAAAAATTAAAAGTTCTTACTTCACACAAAGATTGCTTATGACCTGAGGGTGTGTCATGACCTTGACCCAAGGTTTTTTTGGGCACGGCAAAGATCACTGGCAGGAAAAGTGCAAAATTCGTGTCTGGTCAATATCTTTCTTATGGACAAATATTGGAAGTTCTTAATTCACACAAAGATTTCTCATTGTTTTAAAAATGCTTAAGGTAAGGTTTGCGGCTTCCATTTTTTAGAAGTTGTACCAAAGTTACATACCATTTCGTTCACTATACTAAAGTCCTTTTTCAAATGAAATTCAAATGATTTCGCCGGACTCGTTTTATAACTACAAAAGATCAAATCTTCATAATTTCAAATTTTCATGTTGATAAAATGTAAATAATTTCGTGAAAATATACACATTTTATATATGTCGGTAAAATAGATTCATCCATTATTTTCTATAATAGAAAAAATACTTGAGTTATTATTAGGTCACCTGAGTAAAGTCAGGTGACCTATTGCTATCTGTTTTCGTCCGTCGTCGTGCGTTAACAATTTTACATTTTTAACTTCTTCTTAAAAACTACATGGCCAATTGTTTCCATTTTTGGTGTGAAGCATCTCTATGGTAAGAGGGTGCCACAGGTGGGGCCAAATATGCAAAAAAAGCCAAATTTTCAAAAATCTTCTTCTCTACTCCCACATGTGTGGAAAAAACTGATTGCATGGTTATGATGTCCATGAAGCTCTCGACCAACATTGTTAAATTCATGGCCCCTGGGTCAGGGGTTCAGGCTCTAGGGTGGGGCCAATATGGCCATATAGTAAAAATGTATTAAATCTTAGAAAATCTTCTTCTCTACTCCCATAGATATTTGTTAAAAACTAAAAACATGGTTATGATGTCCATGAAACCCTCTACCAAAATTGTGAAATTTATGGTCCCTGGGTCAGGGGTTCAGGCTCTAGGGTGGGTCCAATATGGCTATATACATGTAGTAAAAATGTATTAAATCTTAGAAAATCTTCTTCTCTACTCCCATATATAATTGTGAAAAACTAAATGCATGGTTATGTTTTCCATGAAGCCCTCTACCAAAATTGTGAAATTCATGACCCCTGGGTCAGGGGTTTAGGCTCTAGGGTGGGGGTAATATGGCCATATAGTAAAAATGTATTAAATCTTAGAAAATCTTCTTCTATACTCCCATATATATTTGTGAAAAACTAAATGCATGGTTATGATGTCCATAGAGTCTTCTACCTAAATTGTGAAATTCATGACCCCTGGGACAGGGGTTTAGGCCCTAGGGTGGGGCCAATATAGCCATATATTAAAAATGTATTTAATCTTAAAAATCTTTACTCCCACACATGTGGGCAAACAACTGAATGCATGGTTATGATGTACGCTAACTCCTCTACCTAAATTGTGAAATTCATGACCCCTAAGTCAGGGTTCAGGACCTAGTATTTGGAAAGCATTTGGAAAGAGGTCAAAGGGGGGAGGGGGTAACAGTTAATGGAGTTATTTTCCCTTGCTTCTTCCTAATGGAGTTATCTTCCTTTGCTTGTTCATATTTAGTTATTTATCATTGAATATAATGTAATTATAAAGAAGTTGTATGATCAAAAGAGTTATGCAAGGATTTTTATCATTCGAAACAAAAATAGTTTTTGAACTTTCAAAAATAAACAAATAGACTTGTTAATAGTAAAGTAATAATTGGCAAACTAAAATCACTGATGTAAAGGTTAAATGATTTTGGTATAAATCCCAGATGGTGATTGTAAACGAAGATTGAATATTCAAAAACTGGAACAGGAGAAGTGAGTAACTCATGATGGCTTTTAAAGCTGGTTATTTTTCGTTTGTTTGAATGCCCACAGGGAGAGTTTCTGTATTCACCAGGGAATGGGAGGTTGTTTTAGATAAAACATGTATAATAGCCACCTTGTTATAGCTTTTCTATGAAAACATATACACATAAAACCTATCCTGAAAGTTAATAAAATGGGGAAAATTATTTTCTATCAGAGTCTTGCATCTTTTCAATATCAGGTCATGCACTCTTTCATGATCTTTTAAATTAAGTTTTTCGCTAAATTTATAGGTTTAATAGTCCTTTTTGAAAGATTTATGGCAGGGAGGTGGTCGTCATTACAATTTTTCTACTCCAAAATAAAACTTAATTAAATGCATATATGAGACTCCTTGACAAGTTTGTGTATGGGTTATGCTACTCAGGTGACCGTTAAGACCTATTGGCCTCTTGTTTTTTTTAGCGGGGGGTATCTATTGTGAGCTATTGTGAGCTTGCTCACAGTACCTCTAGTTTTTACAAATTTCCATCTGCCTCAAGCATAATATACCAAGTGAAATTATCATTATTTATTATCATTAGTATCTTGAACAGATGCCAGTTAAGGTACCCTTATTTTTTTTGCAAGAAAGCTTGTTATAATAGCAGTAAATTAATAACAAATTACTGGAAAAAGTTATATAAAATTGAGGAACGTGTCGTCTGCATGACCTTAAGGTATGCATTTTTTTGGAAAAAAGATCAAACTTTCTTTATGGACACTTTCATCTTTCATTAGCCATTGTGTGGTACAATCATATTGGTCTGCGAACACTTATTGTAATGTGAGACGACCACAGTTGTTTTCCGTTGAATAATCGGACCACGAATCTGGAATGACGATTGCTACTCTAATCCGACAAAACTCGCCCGAGCCATGCCTGGGGATCAGTCCGCTCCACCATGTTTAAGGTAACAGTAGTCCTCGCCGTTCTCTGTCTTGCTTACGGTAAGAAAAACCCGTTAATAGACTTGAAATAGTTTTGTTATTATACAGTAGCTTAGCGTATATATGATGTATTTACAAAACACTTTTCTTTGCCGTTCTTGTAAACAATTGTTTGAAGTAAAACGCATTAGACTTTTAAAAGTGTAATGTGAGAGAGCCGTTGTTGTTCCATATCTTTGCAACTTAATCACAAAAGCATTTGTAGATGAAAGTAACCCAGAAACAAGTAAACTACTTTATGACTGCCTATAAAAAAATAATGAATACTAGTCATTTACAATGTATAGTTATTTCCACCTTTAGCCAAGCCGAGTCACAGAAAGCCCCATGCAGGTAATGGGCACCACACGGATACCCAGGTAGCTCAGACAGACCTTACGGCTGTACTGCAGTCCATTAATCAAGCAGGGTGCGGCGGAAGTCGTATCAGTCCGTCAGTCTCCTATATCGTCGGTGGAACCGAGGCTCGGGCAAACAGCTGGCCGTGGATGGTATGTCTTTAAAAATTAAAAATTAGCAAAAAATATGAAATTTTCTAGCCTTTATACCGTCGATATATATATATATGTTAATCGAAAATAGGATGTAGGGTTGTTTTTGGTTAAATAGGCTTCCCTGGAGTATAATGGTATGCACGTATGTGGCGGAAGTTTAGTTTCTGACAGATACGTCATCACTGCAGCTCACTGCGTTGAAGGGTATGGTTTCATGATATACATGTATCACTACATTTATAAGGTAATTATATAATTGTTCTCCAGTCTGACTCTTCCAGTTGCTCCAAGCACGAGAAATAAGGTTCAATATTTAATTTGTTACAAACCAAATAGGCATGGAATGAGTAGTAATTTTTTATTCGACAAGTGCTCGAAGTAAAAGTTTTAGATCTCGATAGCGTGTCCTTCATCGGATAATTAAGTTCAAGTTGCAGGTCGTTTGAAAGGTTTCAACTTGGGGTTTTTTTCTGGTAGTGCTATGGCTACAGCTTCTAGATGGCGGGTTAGATTGGGAAAACATGACAGATCAAGAACTGAATCCACAGAACAGAATCTCTTTGTCAGAAGAATTATCAGTCACGGTAGCTACAGCAGCTCCAAAATTAGTAATGACATTGCTTTGATGGAACTAAGCTCCACTGCAACCATTAATGATTACGTTAGCCCTGTTTGTGTTGCTGAGCTTGATGTTGCCGCTGGAACAAACTGTATTACCACAGGCTGGGGGGACACTCAAGGTAATAGAACTGAATTCTCTCTCTCTCTCTCTCTCTCTCTCTCTCTCTCTCTCTCTCTCTCTCTCTCTCTCTCTCTCTCTCTTTGTATGAATATATATTACAGTATAAATCTGACTTAATTCCAGGCACTGGATCAAACTCTGTTCTGAGACAAGTGACCGTCCCAATGATTGATCAAGCCACCTGCGCCAGCCGTGACTACTACGGTAGATACATGGACACTACCACCATGATCTGTGCTGGGTATGAGCAGGGAGGAAAGGACTCTTGTCAGGTATCTATCTTTATTTATAGTGTGAGGGCAATACATTCAAAATATATCACAGACGGTTTTTGTCGCTCCAATTGTTACATTTACTTGTATCAAAAACAACGTGACCATACAGATATCGTTTATTTTTTTCATTTCGACCATTTTCACAGGGTGACAGTGGTGGACCCTTGGTCTGTAGCTCCCAGGGAGTGTGGCATTTGACAGGTTGGTAATACTCCTAAAATTTATTGAAAAAAAAAACAACATAAATTTATGCATTGTTACTATGATAAAAAAAAATAAAGATTTCTCTATGAAATTCTATGGACTAATGTATATGCTGAAGTTTAGAAAGATTTTATGAGATTTGGTCTTGATTATAATGAGAAGGAATTGATCTAAACAGTGACCAGTATTATTTAGAAACGAAACATGAATTTTGAGAAAAAGTAATTTGCAATGTTTAAAAATTCAAAAACATATTTAGTATTCAGTTAAACACCGTCATTTACCGCCGGAGAGTTAAACCAAGTACGAAATTATCATGAACCGTCCATCCTTACTTTCTACCATAGGAGTCACAAGCTGGGGCTTTGGCTGTGCTGAGGCCTTCAAGCCTGGTGTCTACACGAGAGTTGTTAACTATGTCAGCTGGCTTGGAGCCAATATGGCCTGACCGTCCAACATCGCTGTATCCCCGGTGAATTTACAGTTTATTTTTCTATAATATAATAAAATTATACCAACTAAACTAAATATTTAGTTTTTATGTACAGCATTTCAGTCAAATCAAGGGAAATCAGTGACTATTTGTATGACCATTTTGATGTTTTTGATATACATGTATTATGGTTCTCTATTCGGATTTGAAATTAGGGAATCAACTCCTCTTAGCAGATTTTGATTCAACGTTTTTTGCTACATAGTGAGCCAGTTTGCGATTAAAGTGACTGACTCAAGAAAGATATTTCGCTCCTCGATTATGAGAACGACAATTTGCAGATGTATAAGAAATTTAAGTTTAAGGAAGGTTCGACATATTCTACATTATCCCGTCACAATGTAACAAGACCGTGAATGATATTACACCCTTAACACATTCGGGTTGATTTTAACAATTATAAGTGTCATATGATTGAATTGCTGTCAAAAATACTGACAGATAGAATTTGAATTACATGTAATTTGCTAATAGTATACAGAAGTCTGCTTTTAAAATGGGTGCATCTTAAAAGGTAAGATATAAAATAATATTTGTTTTGAAACAATCAAAAATTGTCATGCTGCAATACTATCTTAAGCTGATAAATGTACGTTGACCTTTCTAATTCATCAAAGTTCATTCTTTCATTTGAGAAATGAGGGAATCATGCATAATCTCCTTTTCCTTAAATTAATGGGTTGTGTATCACAATGTTACTTGAAAAATTATTTCCTTTAAAAGTATTTTATATCCGACCTTTGTGTACAAGTGGGTCGTCGTTGAATTAAGATTTATTTAACTACCACCAGTACTTTTAGTACTTTGATTTTTATATTTCTTTTAACAAATTAATAAAGGATACAAACTATTTAAGGTTACATTTTTAATCATTCAACAAATATCACATAGAGATTAAGTAATGATTACCTAGATAAAATTAATAGATAAATATATAACAACTGGATTTTAATATCAGTCCAATAAAATATATAAACATTTTTGCATAATAAATTAATTTCCTTTTGACAAAATATTTTTATTGCAACATATATTAGCAATCACGATACCAATCAAGATCTTTTTGATTAGATATTAATTTGAGACTTTATATAATATTTATGGAACATGAATTGAATGAATCATTCAAAAATATTTTACGAACTGGAATATTAGACAAAATGCACGAAAATGGTACAATAAAACATGTTTATACATTTGCCAATTTCACATTGTGTGGATTTATTTGGCTTGACGAATCCTCGTCACAAAAATACCACTAAGTAGAAAATAGACAGTTGTGACAACAAACAGAATGATATATCCCAGACCTATCCTACAGTTTACACTTTCAAAGTAGTCTAATATCAGGCCGCCTACGGGAGTAGCTAGTGCGTTAGGAAGGATAAGGGCCAAATGCCAAACTGCAATGTCTTTTGCTTTATCCTTCTCCTCTGGTAGTACATCCATGACTAAAGCGAAATCCACCGACTGGAACGAACCAAACCCAATTCCTGCAACCAAACAAATACCGCATAAATTGATCAAATTTTATGTGGGTTAGCGAAGCATTTACAACAGGCTTTTAGAAATATCTGTTAACTTTTGGTTGGTTCAAAACCGGGATGAAAAACTTACCAAAGAAGAAGGCCAAGATGACGGCGATGTAATAAGCAGAAGGTCCTTTTATATATGTTAAAGTTGAAATGCATATGCACATGATAAAAGCTAAAAAATAAAAGAATGTGTTAAAGGTTTGTTTGTTCTGTACATTGTGTTATCATTATAGTATTTACTGGCTCATATAAGATTATCTTAAACTCATACCGGCTGCTATAACTATTGGTTTTCTTCTATTAAAACGATCAGAGAGAATTCCAAATATAATGGAACTGCAAAGAAAGAAAAAGTTTTTTTGTAAATTAATATATGTTAATACATGTACATCTATGGAGGTTGATTTTTTTTCTACCGGTATTCTTTGTTTTCTAGTTAGGGTTGATATAACGCCAATATTTCAAAATGGTATTATTTCATATCATAAAGATTTATAACCTGATGGCGGCAGCAAATAACATTGGCAAGAGCATGATGGCAACGCCTCTTCCCGCATTCCAACAGTCGGGAAGTTCTATCATGTCAGAGAGCCAGTACTCCAAAAATCTGCGAACAAAATGTCAATTGTACAAATAGATATAGGTATCCATTGCTATCATCAGACAAATGCAGGTGAGTATAAACTACGCCCAGTTTACGCATTGGGTCGTTATCTTTCTTAATGCAATCCTGTTTTGTTTAATATACACGGTATTGATTGATCTTACCCTGTTACCGTGGAAACGCCTTGCTGCATGAGGAATCTGGTAAAAAAGACCCAACGGAAATCGTGTTCTGTAGAAAATAAAAAGAAATTTGACTCCCCTTGGGTTTTTTTTTATAAATGTATTAGTTTTTAGTTTTTTTTTCTATTTAGTTTTTATTCAAGATTTTTTTTCGCATTATTGCAATAATGTTTAACCTAAATTTCAATCTTTGTTTTTTTCTTTTCATTGGAAATAGCCAATTAAAATAAAAGTGGCATTATGATTTTTTACCTTTGAATGGCTCCCAAAAACCACAAAAAATCTGAACACAACCTGTGAAAAAAGAAAAGTAACAAATATGAATCTCATAATAAGTCTTTTGTGCAGACAACCTTAATAGTATTCGAAATTATCATGCTTTGTTCGGATGACTTACCAATGGGTTCAAGATTTTGTTTTCCAGGCTTTTCGGTTGTCGTAAACACAGTTATGCAGACGCTTACCATCACTACCGCAATGGCGGTTCCATAGGCTCCTAAAACGCCCATTTCCTGTGAATATTTAATATCTTTAACTTTAGTTTATTCACAATATCAAAAATATAAACGTTTCATCTTTTCTTTAATTGTTATGACTGTATATCATGTTATATACTTTATTGAATCATCGCCATCAACAATGTTTCAAGATGATGCTTACAGATAATCCGATACCAACGGCTGCTCCACTCACGTTACCCAACAAAATCATACAGCCCATTACTCCAGAGTTAAAACCTAAAGAAAACAATACCAGGTTTATTACTAGGTTGCAACCTGTCATAACATAAACCATGAAATTATAAGAAAAATTGTAGCACTTCGCTCAATTTTCCTTGAATTCTTTGATACCCTTTCTCATCTTATTTACATCTTAACGAATTAAGAAGCTCTTAAGCTTAACTTTTGTTAATACAGTTATTTAAATGCCCCAACGAATGTCCCTACAAAATCAACGAAAACTGGTTTACTGCTGTATAGTCTAAGACTGGAATTCAAAAAGTTAATTCAAGATATAAACGCATGAAATAAAAATACGTAGAAAAATAGTCGTTGAAAAGACTAATACAAGCGTATTTACATGTAAAAATCCAATACCTCTCTGGGAATAATGTGATTTGTCCGCAATCAAGGCATTGTATGGAACTGTTATCATGGCGAACGACACGGTGACAATTAGATAGAAAAAGATGTAAAGACCTACAAAATAGAACGGATGTAAACCTGTTTATCATGAATACAGATTTTAAAAAATTGTTAAACATGTATAAAATGATGTTGAAACTAGAAGTACTTCGATGCAGAATTTATTTTTTAAAGTGGGTTATCTCCCGTAAATTGGCGTAAAATACTTGATTAGGGTATATTGTTCGAATATCAAATTGTCGCAGTTATTTTATGTTTAAATTAATTTTAATAGTAATTCCACCATTTATGTCTAAGACAGAAGAAAATTGAAGGTCTAACAGATCTTAAGGTATTACCAAGACTTCCTGAACTAGTATCCTCCTCCTCAACAACCTCTCCCTTTTTCTCGGGGACCAGAATAGTTCCAGGCTGGGACCCCCGAAGAATTGTAGTCTCGTGCGAATTCTTAATTGTTTTGTTTGCATATGGAAGACATCTCTGAGCTTCCAAATCGCTGTGACACTACAAAGTTCAAACAATTGCTTATATATTTACTTCTATCGTTGGTGTTATATATATATACATGTATCATGTCACACAGGCAATATAATTGCATTGTCTTTAAAAAACTATACTTTTTTGAGCGAGTGATAATCAATTGACATACCATTCCTTCTGTGCCATTCTTGTAACCTGAGTCTCTTCGTCTGAAAATATAACCATGCAAATTAATCATCAAGATCTTGACCAGGCACGTAGCCAGGCCCCCCCCCCTTCCCCCCCCCCCCCCCCCCCACTTTTTCTCGCAGAGTAGATTTTTCTTAAATTTACATATAAATATAAAAAATCGAATTATCATGGAGTTCGGCCCCACTTTTTTGGGAGTTTGTAAAACATTGAATGAAAATAGGGAAATTAATAGTAAATATGAAGTTATAGGTACTAGAACACTACCCCGACCCCGGATTAGGATTATCTTTGTTTTGGTTTTTTGGGGTTTTTGTTTTGTTTTTTTTTTCTTGTCAAGATTTTTGGATGAGTCTGCCCCCTCCCCCCTCACTTTCAAAAACGATACTACGTGCCTGCCTTCGTATTCACCTACCATGAGGCAAGATGAAGGAAAATGTATCAAGTTACTTACGGTAGGTATAATTTAGAGGAACTTAGTGCCATTCCTATCAATCCAATGCTGCAAGATAAAATATTATTTTTAAATACAATTTTTAGTGAAAATATACCTAAATTAAAATTGATATCCTGTCTTAAATTTCAAATATACATAAAATTCTAGAGATTATCATAAAAAATATGTCTTTTTGGAGTTATTAATACCGATAAATGATATTTTACCACAGAAAAACAGTCCCTGCCATCATAACGGGTCGTCTTTTACCAACCTTTAGCGTCACTCGGTCACTACCCATGCCGATCAAGGGACTAGTGAAAAAAGTGAGAGCTGAAAATAAAATGAATACAATTACCTTTACATTGATCTTTAATTTTGTTCTGGAAAGTTAAAGGTCCCGCCGAAAACTAAAAAAATCTAGAATTTTGTAATTGTGTTTCAAAAATTTTGTTCCAACCAAAATGGAATTCAGAGTTATATAAGATAATTGATCGGCCTGGTCGTTTGTTTTTAGGTGGGTTTTTTTTTTAGTGTTTTAGGTGTAGTTTTATACGGACAAGGTAAAAACAACGGTTTTTTATTACTGTTTTAAAAGCATTATACAAATACATAAGTTTTCTCTGATTAATCGAATATGTAAGAGGACTGCTCATTAAGTAGTGAAACTTGCTGTATACCGAAAATTGTGGGGTTTTTTTCCCTTTCCTTTATAGTTTATTCATAATCCCTCAAAATAATAGCCATGTAGTAACCCCTAATGATACAGTATCTACTAATGATAATGAGTTGCAGACGTGGTCAGAATCCTGACCATAAATGATATAAATTAATCATTAACAAACTATATATACATGTACATGTACCTAGTCGTCCATTGATGATACCGTTTCAAAATTATATCATTAATGGTAAAACTTCACATTTACTCACTAATAATATTAAAGAAAAACCAGAAATAAGTGCATCATTAAATTGCCCTTTAATGATATACTTTTTATTGCATTAGTGGAAGAACGTCTTCCAAAATTGATACAATTATGTATGAAAGAGCGGTCATCTGCGTATAAAAAAAATAATAAATCAACAAACTAAAAGCTGAATTGATTATTCATAAATCATGAAATAAATCAAAGGTTGTTCACACCTATCGAGATATGCATGTGTGTACCTATGAAAAACTCCTGATGGATATATGCTCCATCAGCAGCAGGCGACATCTGGGCGTGCGTGCATTAGATATCGTATTGACAGTCATGTCCATATTGATTAAAACTAGTTTTTGTTAGATTTTTTCAGGTTCAGATAGCTTAACTCATCGTTATAGTGACAGCAACAGATTTATCGACTTTTTATGACGCGGTAATATATTATGTAAAAATAATGAGATGAATATCACATTGATGTCGTCAGAAATCTATTCCAAGTTGCTACTCTATAACACAAAGGTGTGTTTTCAACACAAATACGGTCGCCATTGCTTCAACATCTCAATTGTTCACCTCGATGGTTCCTCTCAATTATGCACAATTCAAGAATCGATGAATTCTGATGTGCGTTTCCATTTTCAAAGGCTCTTGGTTTCCCACCAATAAATTTTTAATGTCGCTTACTGCATGGATGTCTGTAGTTGTGTAATGGTATTAACATTGATGTAATGAAGCTCCCTGTCACTTGGCTTGTATGCACCATCTTGGTAATTCAGTTATTGGTATCTTGTTTTAAGATCAAGTATACGTACCAGCACCAACTGCCACCATTCCTCCTAGCCATCTTCCTTTTTCTGCCTCGCCAACTAAAGAGCGAATCTGGGCTGGTACAACTGAATAAAAAATTAATACATGCATGTATTCCCTTCTAAATTTGCAAGTTTATTACTCATTTATCTCTGAATATCATACAGAAAATATTTCTAAAATCGATTTTCATTCATTTTTTTGGGGGGGGGGGTGTTTAGAGTGGTATGAATATGAACGTGGGTACATACTGGCTCTGTAAAATATGGTTCTATGGTAGAGAATCATCGTTTAATTATGTCGGAAAATAAATATTTTGAGAGGGATGCCGTAATCTCCCAATTATATAGTGACTGAAAGGTTTTTGTTGTTGAAGAACTAGTAGTACTACATGTTCATCGAGCCCTAGTGCATGGACCTACCCTCTACAGACAGGAGGAGAAACATCAGACTGAGACCAAACCAGGACAGGTTCAGCAGGAGCACCCTGGGCTTACTGAGCAGTGTGTTGTCCTCCCGTATAATATCCTCATCGTCAGCAGTTGTACTACAGATAAACATAAAATCTAAACATATGTGCTTTAATAATTGCTTCTGATATTGTTTGTAAAGTTTGCAAGTTAATCAAGATCAAACTTTTAAAATGCATTTACCTGGTATTTATAAACGAAACGTTTTGTTTTTAAATTGTAGTAGGCGCATGTATACTATATACATACCACTGACATCCAATATTGAACTATCTCAGTTTTATTTCTTTCATGTCGTATGTACATGTACATAATATAACGAGTAATACCAGTACTAGTGTCTTCAAATTAACAAAACTTAAACTTCTAAAAACGCAAGCCGATATGTTTCATAAGTGCTACTTCGATGAGAATCAAGACAAGTACATTTTTTTTAACAACACAGAGTAAAATGATCCGGTCTCACTTGTAGGGCGTGAATCCGGTCAAATTCGGTAAGTATGTCAGTACTTACTGCTCCTCCTCCTCTGTGTACAGTTTCCCTGACCGTTGGGTATCTAGGCTGTCCATCTCCATCCTACCCACGGCCCTTCTCTAACATAGGCTGTAAAGATTTACACAGTCGTTCTATTTCTCATTTTATTACAATTTTCTATTTCAGTACATGTAACAATGCATCCGTTATATAATGAATACTACATGAAGATTGTAGACCTACATGTGATATAAACAATGAAAAACGTACTTCAACAATCACATGCTTTCGGATTTTTTTCTTGTGATTTTGAGTCGGATAACATTACACTTGTGTTTTACATAGAGAGATGAAGGACTGCACAACAACAGTAACAATGCCTTTAATTGTCATTAAAGAATAACAAATGATGATGTTTTTGCAATGCAGATTATATAATTATTGCGGTTGAATCTCCGTAGATTAAGTCATATAATAGACGAGCATCACAGTATAAAGTCTACAGATAAACATGTGTGCATCGAAACACTTCCGTGAGGAAATTTTTAGAAATATTGCCAAGTCAATATGTGACCTACACGCTGTGTCGCATCCTGATGGAAAGTGCAATGTGCGATCAATCGACAATGACAACAATAGTGTGTCCTATCTCCTTGTACATTCTGTGTATACAATAAAATATGTTCAAACCAATTAATAGTTTAGACTAACATATATAACCATTTTCTATGTTGACAATATTTTGCGTACAACAATTGAGGTACATGTAGGATAAGGTATCAAATTTCATCTTTGCACTTAATAACGACTCTGTAGCAATCTGAAGCATACGGAGAACGGGCATTAAGTAGTCAACAGGAAAACATGTTCATAAAATATTTAGCCAAATAAAGACAAACCCTTGATCAAAACTTAATGCGACGTTAGCTAGAGCTCGAGCTCCATTGTTTGTAAATTCATCTTTTTTCTCTCTCTTCAAAAATGTTTAGCAAAGTGTCTTGCTCGACAAGCCATGGAAGCAATGACAGATATAGCAAATGCAAATTGAACTTTCTGTTCATGATGTACTTACGGTCAACAATAACAGAGAGGCCTTGTCTTTGAATCTATTACTCCTGCCATATATAAAGAAGAGCTCACAAAGCCAGGAGAAGATCAACATAGACGGTCGATCGATGTCAGAGAAGGCAAAAGAGTGCGTGATTTCTAAACCAAATCGATTGGCGTGCAGGCAACAGGGAGTTGGCCACTGTCTTTGTAGTCAAGCTATTTCTAGATATACGACAAATCTAGCGCTGTTTCCATCCGCATATCAAGTGGCGAGGTATAATCAGGTCTCTCTCTCTCTCTCTTTTTCCCTGTTTTTATACTGTTTTATGACAACTTCTAATTGAGCTCTTGTAAATCATGTGCAAAGGAAACTTCCGGCATTTAAATACATCAGATTTCTCTTTTCCAATAATGTTTCAGGAAGTGGACAGATGGGCGGGAACCTGTTATGACTATTTGTAGCGAGTGTCCACGTAGTGTGGAACTGCATGGACATTGAAGAAAAATTTTAAAACACTCGACGGCCATTAAATCTCTTTCTGGGATTTGCTTTGATGTTTGTGTGTGTGTGTGTGTTTTTTTTTGGTTTTTTTTTTTTTTTTGTATTTTTTTTTTTATTTTGGTAAAGAAAAGTTATTTTATGAAAATTGTTTCAGCTTTTATAGTTCTTTAATGATAACAGTATAAAATATTTCCAACATTTCTTTTTATTTTATAGAATGCAGAAATACATATTCAATTTCGTTGCTTGAATTATTTTTGACTTGAAAGCGGGTTAATGTTTATTTCATTTTTTTGCACTAAAAATGAACATGTTTATTCCAAGTAATTTTAAAGTTTCTCACTTTCGTTTTCTTTCTTCATCATGTGTTTATTGGTCATGAATACAAACTCCTTTGAAAATAAAAGAAAAATGCTTTTACAGCTAGCTATGGAATTCCATATACGACAGCCAACTGCCAGCTGCCAACTGCTTACTGCCAACTGTTTATTGCCAACTGCTTACTGCCTACTGCCAACTGCTTTCTTTACCAACTGTCAGCTGCCAACTGCTTACTGCTTTTTGCCAACTGCTAAAATACTGCTTACTGCCAACTGGTCTTGTCACAGAAATAAAGTCATAAGTGGAAGACATTTTAATTAATTTTTCTGACTATATTATTATATTTCTTGTAAAGAAACAGGCCTGTCAGACTGGTATGGAATTCCATATACGACAGCCAACTGTCAGCTGCCAACTGCTTACTGCCAACTGCTTACTGCCAATTGTTTTCTTTACCTCTTTATTTGGGTTAAGCGCATGTGCAGACATTTATTTGAGGATTGAGGGATTGAAGGTTGATAGCGTTAATTTTATTTTACACAAAAACACATACATGTATTAACAACCATCTGTCAGCCCTAAATCACCGCATTCCATATCATCTGCCATTTTATCTTAAATCACAACTGGCAAGCGAACTAAGAGTGCCACGCCATATGTTGTTAAAGGGACATGGTCACGATTTTGGTCAAATTCTATTTTTCTGTTTTTATTATTTACAATGCTTTAGGAATGCATTTCTAATGATCAAATGAAATTTGAGAGTCAGTCGTTGAGTAATAAGCAATATACAGCGCTTACAATTCTTTGTCATGTAAACAAGGCTCGTGCCTTGTTTTTGTTTACTTAGGTTCAATATACCAGTAAAAAATCTTTTTCCAGCTGGTTTGATTATGTTCTTATCCATTTTAAGCATAAATAAGCAGTTTCTAACGTTTAGCACATCCATTTTAGGTATAAAACTGGAATTTTCGCTTCAACATAAAAAAATGTAAACAAAAGCTTTGTTTACATAGCAAAGAATTGTAAGCGAGTTACTCGCTTAAAACTCAACGAATGACACTCCTATTTTGGTTGCCTATTAAAAATGCCTTACTTGAGCATTGTAAACATTAAAATCGGAAAAATATTTTTTGACCAAAATCGTGACCATGTCCCTTTAATATAAGGAAAAGGCTAATTCACAAAATCATGAAATTTCTAATCCTAATAATCGGGGGGGGGGGGGGGGTGGTAAGGAAGTAATACCTATAACTCAAAAAATAAATCTTAGCAAGCAGAAAAACTTTCCCAATTAAATAAATCACGAAAATCCTAATCCGTTGGAGGGGGGAGGTAGTATACCTATAACTGCAATAATCAATATCACTTTTAATATTTCCTTATATTCATTTAAAATTCTTACAAGTTACCGCAAATGTGGGGGCGGGGGGGGGGGGCAGCTTCCTGATACTTCAACTTTTTATTTGTAAATTTAAGAAAAAATATGTTTGAAGCGAGAAAAAGTGGGGGGGGGGGGGATGGCCCCTCACTGATGCTACGTGCCTGATGGCTAAGTCTAACTTTGCAAAAAAGTGGGGGGGGGGGGGGCTAAGTCCAGCGCCTATGCAGATTGTTGTCAATATGAGTTTTTGTGTAAAATAAAATGAACGCTAACAATCTATCAATTCCTCCATCCTTAAATAAATGCACATGAGCTTAACCCAATAAAGAGGTAAAGAAAGCAATTGGCAGTATAGCAGTTGGCAGTAAGCAGTAAGCATTAAGCAGTTGGCAGCTGACAGTTGGCTGTCGTTTATGGAATTCCATAGCTAGTGAATGCAATTTTGAATCACTAATACTTAGTATCTTAAAAAATATTAAAAATTGGGGAGTTTGATAACATTGCTAAGTGTATATTACATTTAATTGTTGTTTTCACCTGTACTTATAGCACCCTGTCCTGCTGCCATTTTTACAGAGATAAATTTATATACAGTATAATTTATAATTAAATTGAAAAACTTTAACTTGCCTTAAAATAATGAGTTAAAGCTACAAATGCGCGATGAATAAGTGTATCAAAAAATACAGAAACGACATCTCCCGAAAACTTCCTATACTGCGCTCTACAAACTTTAAAAAATATTGGTTTTCAAATTAATAATAAACACTTGATATAAATGAAAATGTGAGTAATGTAAATGCAAGTTAAACGACTGTCGATGTAAGAAAGTGTTTAGTTCGTTGTTATTTAACATGATGGATCGAAGAATTAATAAGGGGGCAAATATGTTTTTATTTTTTATTATTTTTTTTTTTTTTAGTAATAAACGAAAAAAAAAAATTTTCTGTTCCATTTAATTTGATTTTTCTGTATAATTTAATACAGCGCTGTCTTTTTTTTTTTTTGTTTTTAAAGAGGTTTGAATAATTACGTACCCTCCACACTGTTTTTAGAATACTTTTTGGCTAGAAAGAGGGATCTGCCATTTAAATACTTATAATTCAAAATAGAATAAAAATGCAATTCTCGGTGTTTGTCATAATTTTGAATAAATTTAATAACTCTGAACTTAAGATAAAACAGTCATAAGGCTTTTGAAAACTTAATTTTCATGTATATTTTTCAAAGGCAATTTTTATTCAATAGTACTTTTGATCTTTGAATATTCTTCCAGGATTAAATGGTATATACCCGATTTTAAAATTGAGCCAGTTCACCTTTATGCGATATGAAAATAAAATATTCCTTTGTGTATGGGGGCCTTAATCTTCTGTTGCATGTTATACCGGTATTACATTGATCGTCGATAATAATTAATCAATTGTCGACGCAGACAGAGATTGTGTTCCATGTCTTTGGAGGTTAGAACTAAGAGAAGTAACAAATTTTGAATAAAATCATACTTTATATGCAGACTATTTGCCATGCAGTGTTAAAAGATTGACCTGCTGAAATGTGCATGTCAAATTGCGGATTTGCACACCAATGTTTGGATGAATGTGATTTCAAAAATAAACTTCATCTTTCGATTTCATTACATTGCTGTTTAATGTCACAGTAAGAGTATTACAACAAAGTCGATTTTGGCGTCATTGACCATTAAACATAGAGGCAGGCAGTTAG
This sequence comes from Magallana ariakensis, assembly GCA_020458035.1. Taxonomy (NCBI): domain Eukaryota; kingdom Metazoa; phylum Mollusca; class Bivalvia; order Ostreida; family Ostreidae; genus Magallana; species Magallana ariakensis. The sequence continues at coordinate 44,848,024 of CM035817.1, forward strand.
TACTCAAAGCGCAATGTCTTGATGTTCAGTTGTCAGTGGAATGGACCGCATTTCAATATTTTAACACTTAAAGTTTTGATAAGGAGCAGTCTTAATGCAGAAAAAAAAATCGAAACAAGCTCATTGATCCTGCCCTCTAACCTGCTGTGTTCGTAGTTCGGGTGTTTAATTTTCCTTTATATTAGGAAGGGTGTTTTGATATAGAGTTTATTATGAAAACAAAACATTTTACGTACTATTTAAACCAATAACTCAATATGTGATAGTGAAACTGCATAAATATAGATACGAGTGGTACGCCATTTGTCGCCGTATCCCTGTTATAACAAGAATCGATGGCGATCACCAACTTCAAATATTCGTATGTCGATTGGTCAATTCCCAATATTAAACTATAAACGTCGCTACTCCATTCCTCTTTATCATGAGAGTGTTCGGCTAAATTAGATGCAATGAATTATTGATTGCATTCCCGACGACAAAAGAAAACTCCTTCCGAAGAAATTAGTTTACTAGTCAATATGGATGTAATAAATCCTGCATTTGGAAATTAATCACATTTTACTGAAAACAAGCAATATCATTATTTTTTCAATTTTTGGTATATATCTTTGAATACATAAAGAGTTCGAAATAAAACTTCATATGTATAAAATTGAACTGGTGCATTTGGATAATTAACATCAAAACAGTCAGGATTCTATAATTGACATGGGACAATCATAATACGTTAAACCTTACTCAATGCAAAAAGCAATAGAGTAGTTTCTGAATGAGCTGTGTTATCGGCTTGTCAATAAATTAATGTAATGTTTTCCAATACATCACTATAACTTCATAAGCTTTCAATAGTGTATCAACTGAAGCTCGGTGAATTCTATTAAAGATGAATTGCTATTATGGCTATTTTAAGTATGTAATGCATCTACAAGTTACACAACAAGAGGACAACAGAATACATGTGGAATTCAGTTAATTAGAAGAGAAGTTTTGGTGGATCCAACATTAACACATTACGTAAAGGACTGTGTAAATTTACTGGCAAGTGCTGATATTTTTTTTTTTTTTAAATTACTTCAAAATCAAATTTTATAAACACACATTCTTACCACATTATTTTATTAAAAAAATAGGCAAGAACATCTCTAATAAACAATATTTAAATCAGAAATTTTTTTCAACAGTACAAATATTCTTGATTTTAAGAAAGTTCAAATAAATGCATTCTGTATTCTAGTAAATCCATTCTTCATATCATGTCATCAGATTTTTGGTACACTTGTTTCCAGCTTTTGCCGTGTACCATCATGCCATAACAATAATATCATGACATCAGTGAACTATGTCCAGCAAATTCAAATATTTCACTTCATCACGTTATCATGATCAGCTGACTGAGGACGATGCAAGAAAAGCTAGATGACCCTTTGGGCATTTATTTGCATAATGTCCTTTCTCTCCACACTAAAATACAAGAAAATAGTTATATCATAATACACAGATCAAATTTAACATATGTACTATGAATTTTGTACTTTAAAAAAAAACACACTTTGTATCCATTAAGACCACGAAACCTTTTCTAAGGAGATTTTAAATATCAAGCTTTTGTAAATTTCCATATGAGTAAAATCATCCAATGTCAGATAACTCTGTCTTTCACTCTGTGTACCTTAAAACAAGTCACTTGGTCCAGTGGTCGTCTTGGGTCTATGTAGTTATCCTGACCAGAGGGGGGCTTGTAGGGGAGATGTACATGTACATGGTGACCATATCCGGGCTGAGGATAGGGGGCATTGTGACCACTGTCCATTGTGGTCTGTATAACATTCTGAAAACATAAACAATCACACAGTTCTTATTGCAGGAGTTAGAAATCAATCTGCATAATACAAATTGGCCATTTATGATAATTGACTTGATTAGATGATAAAATCTTCTGGAATTTTTAAAACAACTTTTATGTATATTCATGATATGCCACTTAACTTGTATAACCCAGCATCATTTGTACATACTGTAAAAGCACATATATTCCTTGGGTTAAAATTTCGTTGTTTTTTTAACCAAATAAAATTTCGTTGGGATTTAATTTCATCATATCGTAGTCTCTAAAATATATCATGTATCAGCTCTGTATCTATGAATGCTTACGTTAAAAATTCCTTGTGGATTAAATTTCGTTGATTAATACATGTACTACCAACAAAAATAACGAAATTAAATCTTCAACGAATATTTCTGCTTCTACAGTATAACTTTATCATAATTTAGACCATCAAGTATGTTTGTTATACATATATTGTACATGTAATTCTGCCTCAGCATTCATGTTACATGTACATATAAATGTAGCACGGTAGAAATATTGAGTGCCACAGAAGTAGATGTAATTTGATTGAATTTTGCTGCAATTATTAAAGATAGTTAAAACAAGAGGCCAAATGGCCAAAACGGTCACCTGAGTAGCATAACCCATACACAAACTTGTCAAGGAGTCTCATATATGCATTTAGTTAAGTTTTATTCTGGAATAGAAAAATTTTTAATTTGTAATGACGACCACCTACCTGCCTGAAATCTTTCAAAAACGACTATTAAACCTATAATTTTAGCGAAAAACTTAAAAGATCATAAAAGAATGCATGACCTGATATTGAAAAGGTGCAAGACTCTGATAGAAAATAATTTAATAATAATAACAAGGTGGCTATTATTCATGTTTTATCTAAAACAACCTCCCATCCCATGGGGCAGACAGAAACTCTCCCTATGGGCATTTAAACAAACGAAAAAAAACCCAGCTTTATCGATAAAAGCCATCATGAGTTACTCACTTCTCCTGTTCCAGTTTTTGAATATTCAACATTCGTTGAGAATCACCATCTGGCATATATACCAAAATCATTTTACCTTTATATATCAGTGATTTTAGTTAGCCAATTATTACTTTACTATTAACAAGTCTATTTGTTTATTTTGAAAGTTCAAAAACTGTTTTTGTTTCAAATGATAAAAAGCCTTGCATAACTCTTTTGATCATACAACTTCTTTATAATTACATTATATTCAACGATTAATTACTACATATGAACAAGCAAAGGAAGATAACTCCATTAGGAAGAAGCAAGGGAAAACAAGATGTAATTATAATCGGGGCGATTATAAAGTCTCCCAAACGAACGAGGCTATCATATAGAGTAGGGATGACCCACAGAGTTTCATGTGGTTCCCAGGGGTCCTTAACTATATATCAGGTGAACTAACATAAACAAGGAACAAGAATATATATGGTTTAGGGGTGGGGATATTAACCGTTTTCAAGATATTCAGGCACTACCTGTTTGAGAGGGGTCAGGACCACCCCAAGGGCCCATGACCTACATACCATATGATGCCCCTTGACACAAGGAACAAGAATATATATAGTTTAGGGGTGGGGATCTCAACCGTTTTCAAGTTATTTGTGCACTTCCTGTTTGAGGGGGGTCAGGACCATCCCCGGGGCCCATGACCTACATACCATATGATGCCCCTTGACACAAGGAACAAGAATATATATGGTTTAGGGGTGGGGATATTAACCGTTTTCAAGATATTCGGGCACTACCTGTTTGAGGGGGGTCAGGCCCATCCCTGGGGCCCATGACCTACATACCATTTGAAGCCCCTTGACACAAGGAACAAGAATATATATGGTTTAGGGGTGGGGATCTCAACCGTTTTCAAGATATTCGGGCACTATCTGTTTGAGGGGGTCAGGACCACCCCAAGTTCCATGACCTACATACCATATGATGCCCCTTGACACAAGGAACAAGAATATATATGGTTTAGGGGTGGGGATCTCAACTGTTTTCAAGTTATTTGTGCACTTCCTGTTTGAGGGGGGTCAGGACCATCCCCAGGGCCCATGACCTACATACCATATGATGCCCCTTGACACAAGGAACAAGAATATATATGGTTTAGGGGTGGGGTTCTTAACCGTTTTCAAGATATTTGGGCTCTTCCTTTTTGAGGGGGGTCAGGAACCACCCCTGAGGCCCATGACCTACATACCATTTGATGGCCCTTAACACAAGGAACAAGAATATATATGGTTTAGGGGTGGGGATTTTAACCGTTTTCAAGATATTTGGGCCCTTCCTGTGCCATATTGGCCCCACCCTAGAGCCTGAACCCCTGACCCAGAGACCATAAATTTCACAATTTTGGTAGAGGGCTTCATGGACATCATAACCATGCATTTAGTTTTTAACAAATATATATGGGAGTAGAGAAGAAGATTTTCTAAGATTTAATACATTTTTACTATATGGCCATATTGGCCCCACCCTAGAGCCTGAACCCCTGACCCAGGGGCCATGAATTTCACAATTTTGGTAGAGGGCTTCATGGACATCATATCCATGCATTTAGTTTTAAACAAATATCTATGGGAGTAGAGAAGAAGATTTTCTAAGATTTAATACATTTTTACTATATGGCCATATTGGCCCCACCCTAGAGCCTGAACCCCTGACCCAGGGGCCATGAATTTCACAATTTTGGTAGAGAGCTTCATGGACATCATAACCATGTATTTAGTTTTTAGCAAATATCTATGGGAGTAGAGAAGAAGATTTTCTAAGATTTAATACATTTTTACTATATGGCCATATTGGCCCCACCCTAGAGCCTGAACCCCTGACCCAGGGGCCATGAATTTCACAATTTTGGTAGAGGGCTTCATGGACATCATAACCATGCAATCAGTTTTTTCCTCACATGTGTGGGAGTAGAGAAGAAGATTTTTGAAAATTTGGCTGTTTTTTGCATATTTGGCCCCACCTGTGGCACCCTGGTGGTGGTAGAGACACCAATTTCACAATTTACATTCCTCTTACCATAAAGATGCTTCACACCAAAAATGGGAACAATTGGCCTTGTAGTTTTTAAGAAGAAGTTAAAAATGTAAATTGTTAACGCACGACGCACGTCGCACGACGCACGACGCACGACGCACGACGCACGACGCACGACGACGGACGAAAACAGATAGCAATAGGTCACCTGAGTTTACTCAGGTGACCTAATAAGTTTTCCTGCACATAAAACCTCAAATACATGTAATCATGCAAGTCTACTACTTACAATTTTATCACTGTCTGACGTTTTCATTTTTGGACAGTTCAGTGCTTTGTGACCGGGTTCTGAGCAAAAATGACACACAATGTTGACTTTCTTGGTAGTTGTTTGCTGATCAAACACAGGAATATCAAAACTGGGACTGCAAAAAGTACCAAAAAAACTTAAAAGATTTAAAAAATAAAAACATATTCAGATATAAATTATTATGTCACTTTAACAATTTCTTATTAGTGAAAATGTTTACATTACTTAAAGCAGACAATTATAAATATACATGCATGTGCATACTTATCAATATGGCATAATGGAAGTCGATGACAATATGACAAGATGATGTGAAATACGGCTCCCAGTTAATGGAAAAAATTGTTTCATTTTGCATTTCCTTAATCTTTGATACAGTATATGTTTCCTTATATAATCCCATTTTCTATCCGAGACAAAACAATCACATGGAAGATATACATTATTATTTATTTATGGTAGGGGTACACTGTTTACGTTCAATCCCCGTAAAATTTTAGCTCCACCCCACATCTGAAAGTCTTTAAAATACAAGAGTGCAAATAGGTACATTTTTCTCCTTCAGCTGGGCAATTTTTTTTGTCGAAATCTATATTTATATGAAAGGAGAAAAATGTACCTAAATGCACTCATATGTAACTTTTAACAAAAATGCTAAAGCCCAGTTGGCCTTTCCTATTATAAACTTTCTTAATGTTACATGTCTGTGGTATGTGTTTTACATGACATCCATCTTGGTAAACATGTTCGATGTGACTACATGTATATATGCCATTAATCTTTATTTACGCGAATGCATTATATGTAAGTTGTTTTTTCAACGAATGTTATTTCTGATTGCTAAGTTTTCCCTTAATTGGTGAGATTTTAGCGATAAACAATGTCACATGATATGTAAATGAGTCTTGTCCAATCTGCTTAATTTGTTCATATACATCCTTTAAAGTACTAGAACCCACCCATTTGATTCATTCTTATTCATTGAAAGGACAGGGTCACAAACCAGAACAAAATTCAGTTAGTGGGTCTACAAAATCATTGATAATGCGTCAATAATTAAATTATAAAGCAATCAAAGCTGTTCAAATTTATCAAGATGCATTACTTTTTTCAAAATCATGGTAGATTTTTCTAAAATTCAATGTATAAAAAGGGGCCGGTGACATATGTTTAGGGATATCATCCTTTGGAATACAGGTAGTAAAAGTTGACAACTAAAATGCAATTCACTTCCACTTTTTCAAGTGAAGTTCATCTATGTATGTACATGTACATGTAATTATGCATACAGCCATGTAAGTTTCTTTATACATGTATAGCTGCAAACATTATGCATATGTATACCATGTGATGATATATAGTTGTATAAATGATATAACAATATAACCTTAATCATAATAGATTTTTTTCACTTCAACTGAATCATGTCAAGTGGCAGGTTAGATATTTTGCTGATGTAATCTTTAATATCACTATTTTAGATTTTAAATTTTGTTGTCTTATTCTAAATAAATATGCATGCTGGCACTAAAAATATATAAGACGTTTTGACAGTTTGTTGTGTGTATCATCATCATCTAAAGGTACATGTACCTGGTACTTGTAAATTCTAGATCTTGTTCATCATCCTACACCTAAGAACATGTATAAGTACCAACATGAAGTTTTAGAATTTCACTCAAAAAAAAAAAACGGTAAGTAACTTATGATGAAATGAAATTTGAAAGTTTTGCAAAAAACTTACTGCATATATTTACACTTGGGTCCTTCTAAACAAAATCCATTGAGATAGCACTGGCACAGTATTCTTCTGACATGACGATTTTTGCAGTTTGGACCTATTAATAGATGATAGAGCATATGTAGAATAAAAGCACTTTAACAATGATGTTCAAAATTGCAAACAATAAATATATATACATGTATTTCAACAATAAAAACAACAGATAGCTGATTAAACCTCTAATGGTTTCATAAATATCTTCAGGAGTTTTAATCTGTGTTCTGTTGTTCATGATTATTTAATACTTGTGTGAATTGTCTTTACACATTTTGGATTATATTTCAATATGTATCAAACAATAAATATTTTAATACATATTAAAAAGATGATAGTAACACTTATAACAAATATCATGTATAATACGTACAACATAAGATGTTGAAGTTTTTAGATTAATCATAAATACTGGAATGTGGTACTCAAAATTTAAGATTACTGTTATTTTTGGTACTTACCATGCCTACAGAATCCTCTGTCATACCAAGGACAGTCTTTGATTTTTGCAGATGGATCAATGTGGAGAAAAGGGCACTCTTTGTTATTACATTCACCTGGCAAAATATAATTAATAGTTTCTACACCTTCTTCATTATAAACATCCTCATTACTATTTAGAGTATGGGTAGATAATTGAATAAGTGCAACTACCGGTATTTTTAAAATACTTATTTATACAACAATCTGAAATAACCTATACACAGTTAAACTTCGTTATCTCGAACTAAATGGAACTGTTTGGAAACTTCGAGATATCCGAATATTCAAGATATGGAGGGTAAAATACTTAAAAAATAAGCAGTTGGGACTTATCAAATCACTTCGACATATCCATTGTATTTGAGATATCAGTGTTCGAGATATCAAAGTTCCACTGTATTATTTTCTTACATGTCATGAACTATCTGCATATGTTTTGCTAATCAGCATACAATTATAGTTTAATGACAATAGATGCTTAACCAAAAACAGAGGAAACACAAAACTGCGACTTTGATCATGAGTGCAAGATACTGAAGATGGAAGAGTACCTTAGCTAATACATGTACCGGTAGTATATAATTATTCTATTCATTAAAATGAAATGTAATACAGACTTGATTTAACCGTAGATTTCTTCCCCTCATCTCATAGTAAATGGGGAAAAAATACTATTGCATTAAACATGTTATATTTCCCCTAAATTACATGTACTATATGGGTAGTCTCAAATTTCTAATATACAACCCTCTCATAGCTCTCTTTTACAACAAACATTGTATTTGAGAGAAAGTCGCAATCACACTAAATGTGTTAGAACTTTGCAGTTTAAAGTCTCCAGAAAATATGGAAGAAAAAAACAGGCAAAAAAGGGTCATTTTTAAATGCACTGGTATGACGGACAGACCTATTCTGTATAATTTTGTTGTAATTATCACACATTTAAAAACATATATTCACAAGCTTTGTAAAGCATATTAATGGTATTTTTCATCAGAATACTTCAAAAAGATTTCAAATCTGTATGAAGCAGATCAGCTTTGCAGCTACATTGTGTATACTGCAAGTTTTTACTGTGACCTAGCTGAGGTAGAGAAGCATGAGTCTGGCCTCATGGCCATAAAACTTAGATGAGCTCACTCTCTTCTTTCAGCCTTAGTCACTCTTATGAAAGCAATACTGTAAACATTTTATATTTAGAGTTCACAGTTAATATTAAAATGTGAGACTCTTTTTTTTATCCATGCAGAGTCACAATAATATTATTCTTTCTAAGAGATTTGTTAGGCCTTTGTTTTTATCCTAGTCTAGATGTCATCTTTTCTCCAATCATTGGCATTTCAAATCTGTGACCGGTGCCAGATAGCTCAGTTGGTAGAGCACCTGTCTAGAGATTCAGGGGGCCCGAGTTCGAATTTCTCCAATCTCGTTACATTTGGTGCCATGACCCACCCCTGGAACTGACAGGTTAACTCCAGCCAGGGGAAGAGCCTGGGGTGATCTTTGACTTCGAGGGCAAAGATCATTTAAAGGGGGAGGAATGTGATGGTCCGACCGATTCGAATACCGGCGCCAGATAGCTCAATTGTTAGAGCACCTGAGTGTCCTGACCAGAGATTCATGGGGCCTGGGTTCGAATCCTGGTCTGGTCTATCATTATTTCTCCCACCCCGTTACAAAACAAACAACATTTATTAAGGTTACATGCAGGCATGAAAACTCACCAAATTTGGAAAAGAAGTAACATTCCGGCATTTTACTCATGTCAAACTCATGAAGAAATTCACAATCATCTCCTTTTTTGCACAGACCTCTAAGCCAATGTTTACACACAACAGTTCGATCTCCTTTAACATGTCTATATGGACATGCAACTCCCTTGCTACACACATTGCTTAGGTAGAATGTACATATAGCTGCTCCTGATTCTGTTAATAAATTGAATAAAGACAATAAATAATAGATTAAAACATCTTGAAACAATTTTGTCGCTAAACTACGTTTCTTTATCTATGTATACAACAAGTAAGAAACTTTCTTTGAAATATATATAAATTGAGAAAATTTGGTGTATTATCTTAGGACAGTCTTAGTGTTTTGTGTTTTGGAAGCTTTCCCGTCAACCTTATCTACTCACTGTCCATCCCAGGGAATGGAAGAGGTTGTGACCCTAGTTGCTGATCTAGAGCTACTTCCATTTCGAATTTTATGTGAGTTACCGGCGCTACCAGCTCCTGCATTTTTACGGTAACAATTTATTCCCTCGTCTTGATTTATCAAAAGAAATTACGACAGCGTTGATTAAAATTAAATCTGTTAATACTATTCTCACATGTTAAGAAGCGTTCTGTTCACTAGGAGCATACTTTCGGAAACTCTCAGAATTTTTGCTGGTTCTCTAAAAATTTCGTCTCTTGACTTTACATTAATGACTATTTAACCTTGGAGCACCAGTTCAATATTGTCCGGAAGATATTGTTATGACTGGATCCGTGTGCTAGCATGTTGATGTTTGCTTCTGCAGCTGGGTTTACTGCAGAGTGCCATGAACGAAATCATTTTGAGAACAAATAAAGGAGAATACAATCCAGGAGAAAATGTTTATGGGTAACATACAATTTCGTTCTGAATTTATAGTTGTGGGTTTTTTTTTCAGCTACAACTAGGTCCTATATAGAGATTCTCGTTCAGAATTTGTTTGTACATGTATGTTTCATTTATTTTAGTTAACATGAGTTTAGATTCAAGACTTTTATGAACTAAAATATTCACCTCCTCTCGGGTCTGGAGCTCATTTTATCATTAAAATGGCTTTAAATACTTAGTATATATAAAGTAGTTTGACTCCTGTAATTTGACTCCAGCTTCATTTGCTAGCTCAGAGGCTTATACGTAATAATATAATGTTCTTACTCATGCTTAAGTGATTTGAAATTAAGATAAGCAATTTAACACTTTAATTTTTTATACCTGACACCCTGACAACATATTTTTGAAATGTTGAATGGATAACATTATTTAGGTAGATCTTATCTTCTCTCTGTTTCAGGTTATCTTTACTGTCTCCTTTTGAAAAAAAGTACCCATACCAGTCATTTGAAATCAATACAATGTGAAGAATTTAAGAATTTTGCACTGACATATGTGAATGTCATGTATAGAATCGTTTTAACAAGAGCTTGGACTTTCGGTGGGATGTTACTAAATCTAGTTTGCTCATCAAAACAAGCTCTCAAAATGTTGACATCCTTTCTTCTAATTCACTAAGGGAAGCTCATTAATATTCATAGACTGTCAAAACCGGAAAGTTGTTTGCCAAGATCTGCTCTGTGGTGTGAAATTGATGCTGTTTCAACGAAACATACATCCCTGGATGAAGTTGGACAAGTGTCATTACGTTCAATGTATTCATAATTAGCCAATGACTGAACTGTTAACCGATTGGCTGTTCGTTCGCCCTAAAACAGGTTCGCCCTTGACGCCGTTCGCTCTAGTTTCCGTTCGCCCTAGGTCCGTTTGCCCTTGACGCCGTTCGCACTGGGTCCGTTCGCCTTAGTTTTATATAATTATATTTATATATATCTGTCATACAATGTATTTATATATTTTTGTATTCTGTTCAATTTGAACATTATGAAGATATATATAATAATATAATTAATGATAATAATACCAAATTTTTATATAGGATTAATGTATTTTGTCCGCAGATCGCACAGCAACATCAACCACCTCTGCTTCCTGTCGCAGCTGTAGCACCAACTTGTAGAAAGGGACACCCCCATGCCTGGCCAATGTGTTCAGTCGGTTGTGCCATCCTGGAAAAAATGGATTATTAATAATGGTGCATTAGTTTATTTCATTATTTATTTATATTTATTTTTATTTCAAATATTTTTATGATGCTTAATTTACTTCAAACTTACATCACTTTATTTATATCATTGAAAACATAATTGACATGTTAACATATCTTCAACATCGTTGTTGGTGCGCACTGTCCGCCGAAACACTGACCAGTCCTGGACCCTGAAGACTCGATGGCGAAACCACTGTCGGTCCATGTAGTCCACCAGGTCTCGAAGTTGTGGTGTGTTGGCTCTTCCTCTCAAATGGTGGAATGTGTCCGGAATGTGCTGTGCTGGCAGGAAAGGCAAGGAGAGTAGCTGACGGATGTAACTGTGGACTGCCTGTTGTTCCTTGTATGCTCTGGCCAAGCCTAACGACTGCACATGCCTCCAAACTGCCTGCGTCCAGTGGAAGACTACTACACAGTTGTAAATTTTTATAAGAACTTGTGTTCGAACCATTTGTATATGTTTATGCAATAAAATTTGTTCAATTCAATTCCTTTGTTATGCTCTAATTAAATACAGATACATATTAATAATATAATGTTACTATTTTTATAATTGAATATAATTCCTTAATAAATATCTAGGATAGGTATACAAATTTCATAGTTAAAAATCGATAGAATTTTTATTGTAGTAAAATTTGTATTACAATAATTAAATTATAGTGAGTATTCACTTATTTATTTTAGTTATTATTATTATTATTATTTTTAGTGAGTATTCACTTATTTATTTCAGTTATTATTATTATTATTTTTAGTGTGTATTCACTTATTTCAGTCATTGTTATTTTTTTTATTTTATTTTTTTTGGGGGGGGGGGGGGGTTGGTATGAAATCCTAGCCAAATAATATTGATTTAACTTTTATATTTCTTACATACCAGTATTGCATAGGCGGTGCTGCCAACCTTCACAAGCATCACAGCTCACAGCATGTTGTTTCGGTCTTACTTCTCTGCCACAGGAGATGCACGGGGGGTTGACATCTGCCATGGTTGACAGTAGTTTGATACAGTTTCATGTTCCATCTCCGTATATATCTCATTTAGAGATCAAAGGATTGTGTTATGTAAATTCTTCAAAGCTAGAATAGGTGATAATCGTCTGCTAAGCTTCTGAATGAGCCAATTAAAGTCTCAACTTCTTTAATTGTTTAAAAAAACACCAAGCGAATCATTTTTAAAACAACAAGACGGTTATCGGCAATTTATGGCAATAAAATCTTACAATTATAGCAATTAAGTTCTTTTTTGATGAAGAAAAAACATAGAATATACGAATAATTAATAAAAGTTAACAAGATTTAAGTTAAAAGTAAATGAAAGAACTTCTGATATGGTTTATTAACAAATAAGGCGCGAACGAGGTGTAGGGCGAGCGACAATTAGGGCGAACGATGATTAGAGCGAACGGACCTAGAGCGAACGGACTCAGGCGAACAGGTAGATAGGGCGAACGCACCTGATACCCTGTTAACCATGAGTAGACCCCACCTCCATCAAATCGGAGTTTGTCATGTACTGCCAAAAGTCCAAGCTCATGTTAAAAGGTTCTAAATTGACAAAAATATAATGGGAAAACCCTAACAGGAATAAAAAAAAATTATCCATTCAGAAGTTCTTGATATACCTTAGTACATTATTTTTCAGCTTTGTTATCCAGGTATTTTCATGTCATTTGCAATGCAACATCCCTGTATACTATTTTAGCTCTGTTTTCATAAACCAGTTAAAGTTAGAGGGAAAGCTTCAAAGGAGTAATCTTTGTACAAGAGAATGAATATTGAGCAAATTAACCCTGAGGTTTTACATTATTTAATTAATCCATATATCAAATAATTCATCAAAATGTGATGCAAAAACATCTTGGGAAGGATTATAAGTGTTTAACTATTTATAAAAGTTGAAAACCCACCCACAGATATATATTACATGTATAAAATCTTTTCAACGCAGAAGTGTCTATAAAATGATTATTTCCCAAAATTATGGTTTTTATGATGCATAGCATCAGAGCCAACATCATATTGAAAAGTGTGAATGCAACAACATCAATTGATCAGATGTTGCTTATTTTCACAACTGTACATTTAATTCCATGTGATCATGCAGACATTAATTTTAAAAGTTCAAGAAATCTGTTCTAAAAAACTTATCCATATAGTAGTGGTCACTAATCTCTTTATGTTTTATCATCCCTGTCAATCTTAAGCAAAGATATCCAGTGGAGTGGAAGTCATAATTAAGATTGAAATGTACTTCATTAATTTTGACAGGGATATTGCCATTTTGATGATGAAATCCACATTGACATTAGCATTAGCACCAACCATAGTGATAAAAATAATTTACTTGGGTATTGGTAAAGTAGCTGGTAATTGATATTTTGAAAAAAATTAAACATATTTTCTTATGCTGGGCATTTTTCCTTTACAGAGTTGTATACCTGAACATTTGTAATCCAACAGCAGGACGAGGTGTACGCCTGAAATTTGAAGGAGTAGAAAGTAGTAAGTCTGTGTTTTATATAAAGGCTGCCGTATGAATATTGCATACATTTTCATCATACTGTTATGAGGTACCATTGGAAGTACAAGTGAAATATAGAATTATTGAGAGATGGATTTGCAGTAGCACTTTAAGTAGCAAGAAGAAATAAAATTTCATCACTCAATCTTGCTATAGAAAATTGTTTACACATATATCTATACCAAAGGAAAATCGAATTGGTATTGAGGATGAGTTCGAACTCCATTTAGATTCATGTGTTTTCAATCAAAAGAGTGTGAGTGAAATACTGTTGAATTTCGGTATCGCCAACACCGATATCTCGAATACAATGGATATGTCAAAGTGATTTGTAAGTCCAACCACATAAACTTTTTAAGCATTTTACCCTTGATATCTCGAATACTCGGATATCTCGAAGTTTTTAACTAGTCCCATCTAGTTCGAGATAATGAGGTTTGACTGTATTTCAAAATATACTACTGGTTAAAACCCTCTGTTTTAAAGTTTATAGAATTATCAAGTTTATATATACATGTATAAGGATTAATCAATTATTGTTTTTGTTGTAGTTAGTTATCACTGCTCAGGCAATGATGATCATGAAGGTCCAGTTTTAACTGACAGTAAATTCTACATTGATGCCAAGGATGTCATCTTGTATACCTGTGAAGGTAAATCAATCAATTAACAAAAATTATAAACTTAATTGTTTATTTATGGTACTATTGAATTCGCATTTTTTATAACAGAATAAAAAAAAATCAAATACAGTATCCCTCTAATCCATGTCCATGCAATGCATTTCATTGTCTAATTGTTTATTTATGGTAAAAGCTACTGGTACTATTGAATTCGCATTTTTTATAACAGAATAAAAAAAAATCAAATACAGTATCCCTCTAATCCATGTCCATGCAATGCATTTCATTGTCAATCATCCAATGCATTCACAAGACAGGTTGTTTCTAACACTCGTCACTTTTGAACTATTGGGCTATTTATTGGGCATATTGTTTTGCATCTATCTGTCTATATCTATAACTTAAGCTTTTGTTGAGCATTAGAAATTCCACAATGAAGCTTTTTAATAAAAAAAAAATTTTTAAATGTTCAGATCAAATTTCAACCCCTTTTAAACTTTACAAATCATTAATTAAGTTACATGTACAATCAGTTTGTTCTCTTTGGATTTTTTTCAGACACAGATGTTATGGGCATTGGATCCTATTGCTTTCCTTTCAAAGTGTCCTTATTGTCAGAAATCCCAGGTTTTTATTCATTTTTCAATGAAAATTTTATTGATGGCTTGTATTTCTTTAAAGAATTCGTTTACTTTTAATCATTATGATTCTGTTACAACAGAAACTTAAAACTCATGTCCTTCTTTTATCAAACACATTATAAAGAAGTATTTTTCAGGTATTTTGATTTGATTTTTGTTTTGCAAATTGCAGGTTCTTTCTCATCTGAAAATGCAGCAAATAATGGAAAATGGCTAGCTTCAGTTCAGTACTGGCTGAAAGCAGAACTTGTTGGAGCTGAGAGTATATCGGTACATGTACTATTTCACTGGTCTGTTTTGCTGTAGTAGAATCTTAAGGAAAATAATTTTGTTTTTAGCTCACCGAGACGAAGTCAGGGGGAGCTTATGCTATACCCCCGGCGTCGGCATCGGCGTCCGGACCTGGTTAAGGTTTTTGTTGCAGGTCCTGTTTCTAAGTTATTACTTGTCCTATCTTCACCAAACTTGCATGGATGATGCATTTGGACCTACTTATGGACTTGAGAGACTTGGATGCTGAATCTGGGCCATGAATTTCAGATGCTGGAGGAGGTTAAGCTTTTTGGAGCAGGTTAAAGTTTTTGTTGCAGGTGCCCTTTGATAGCCATTTTGAAGTTACTTATATGGTTCTAACTTCACCAAACTTGCATGGATGGTGCGTCTAATGATACTGATGCACCTAACAGGCTTGAATGCTGAATCTGAGCCATAGGTTTCGGATGCTGGATGAGGTTATGGTTTTTAGAGCTGGTTTAAAGTTTATAGAGCAGGTGCCCTCTGATGATTATATCTTAGTTATTACTGGTCCTAACTTCATGAAACTTGCATGGATGGTGCGTCTTATGATACTGATGCACCTGACAGGCTTGAATGCTGAATCTGAGCCATAGGTTTCGGATGCTGGATGAGGTTAAAGGGGCATGGTCACTATTTTGGTCAAATTTTATTTGTCTATTTTTATTGTTTATAATGCTTTTGAAATGGATTTCTAATGATAAACAAAAATTTGAGTATCAGTCAAAGAGTTATAAGCAAGCTACAGAGCTCACAATTCTTTCTCATGTAAACAAGGCTCGTGCCCTGTTTTTGTCTACATAGGTTCAATAAACCAGTAAAAGTTCTTTTTCAAGCATATTTTTCTCTCTTCTAATTCGTTTTAAGCATAAATAAATAGTTCCAAGCGCTTATCACAATCATTTAAGATCTAAAACTTCAACATTCAAAACGTAAACAACAGGTTTGTTTACATGACAGAGAATTGTGAGCACTATATCTCGCTTAAAACACCACGAATGACACTCAAATTTTGGTTGACTATTAGAAATGCCTTAGTGAAGCATTGTAAACATTAAAAACGGAAATATAAATTTTGACCAAAATCGTGACCATGCCCCATGGTTTTTAGAGCTGGTTAAAGTTAATAGAGCAGGTGCCCTCTGATGATTATATCTTAGTTACAGTACCCGCAACGTTATTTTTTACAAGATAAACGATAAGATAGGATTCACGCACGATAGGATAGGATTAACGCACGATAGAACATTATACACGCACGATATGATAGCATTAACGCACGATAGAACAGTATACATGCACGATAGGATAGGATTGATACACGATAGGAAAGGATAAACGATGTTCATGATAAACGTATAATCGCTTTAAACGATCTTCATGAATAACCTGATAATGGCATAAATTGGGAAAGAACACGTACGAATAAAGATTTACGTGGAATTTCTTTTTAGTAACAATTGCCGAGTTGTTAATCATCGCTGCATCATTTTTAGAATGTATAAAAATGACCAGTTAATTTTTTTTAACAAAAATTATGAGCTTAAATGATCAATAAATTTTCTGTATTGTTAACAATGCTTTCATTACCGAACACCCTTGCCGATCGCCTCGAATATTGCAGCCCGATATCAAATCACACAGAAAATAGCGGGTCCAATTATAAAAATCCAACTCTTGTTTAAAGTAAATATAAAATATATCATAAATGTATTTCTTTCTGTATAAGAAAATGATGCATTAAAAACGAATTATTTGACATACAAGTTACATAAATATTTACGCAGATATACATTCCGCGTACGATTTGTTAACATTGTTTTCATTACCAGACACCCTTGCCGATTGCCGAGAACATTTCAGCCCAAAGTCAATTATCACACGGGTTCAATTAAAATTACACTGGTTTTAATTAAATATATATTATAAATATATACTTTTGTTTCTGTAAAATATGATGCATAAAAAACGAATTATATTGCATAAAAGTTAATGTTTACGCAGGTATACACTTCGCGTACGATTTAATATATTCGATATAAAGGTAAATATGTTACCTTGTTCTTAAGAACTTCCGATTCGATAGTTTACATTATTTTTTTATTTCCAATGCTTACAGATATGATTTACATGTAATATTGGTTAATTTTAATCTAAAAAAATTGAGAAATTAGTATCATGAATGCTAGATAGGATTTTACAATTCTTGTTTGATAAATTTTCTTAAACAGCGCACTGAACGACTTGCAACTTTAAAATAAATTTACTTGCTTATCAAAAGGCATGAAACGATTAACACGATAGGATAAACGGAAAAACTGTTAAAAATTGAACGATAAACCTGATAGGATTAACGCACGATAGGGTAGGATTAACGCACGAAAGAACAGTATACACGCACGATACGATAGGATTGATACACAATACGATAGGATATGATTGTAAAAAATAACGTTGCGGGTACTGTATTACCGGTCCTAATTTTACCAAACTTGCATGGATGATGCGTCTTATGATACTGATGCACCTGACAGGCTTGAATGCTGAATCTGAGCCATAGGTTTCGGATGCTGGATGAGGTTTATTTTTTTGGAACAGGTCACATGTTTTATAGATAATAGCTTGCATAGTTTATATAACTATAATATAAATGAATCGCAGAGGTAGCTTCAGATGCAGAGCCTGATCTCCATTATCAAGGATGCTAAAAGAATCTCCTACCTCACTCAGACCTGCTTGATAGATGTGTTTGTTGTCAAATGATATAACATGATTCCTATGATATAGTATTGTATGATATGATACACTATTGTTTTATATAATACAATATTATATCATATATTATATTGTAAAAAGTTATATGATACAATATGATATTGTATCAATTTTTTTGATATTTTATGATATGATATTGTATCATGATATTGTTATGTATAGTATTGTATATTATGATACAATATTGTATAATATGATATTTTATTATTATAATACTATTTTATCACATGATACTGTTACATATGATATTGCAATTTATTACATACTTAGTAATAAATACAGGTTTTTTTGCATATGTGATACAGATGACTTTACAAAACTCGTATCGGCCTCCGGGGCTGATACAGGTTATCAGCCCTCTATTGCTGATACGGATCCGTATCACACCCCTTGCGGAACTCCTCTGCCTTTTTCCGTTTCGGCATTTGTGCATGTTTCCAGACGAAAAATAAAACATTTGTTACAGTCGACATTTTTAAGTGCAGTTGAAAACTATAAATGCTAGCAAATGTTTTGGTGCAGTTAACTTTTAAAACCTGAGGAAATTCTGGTTCTGTAGATACATGTTTTTTAAAACAATTAGATCTTATATTTTTATTTAATACATGTACATACTAATTTCAAATAATATATAAAATCAATTCGTTTAAGTTGATGTTTGTTTTAATTTTATTACTAAGTATGTAATAAATATAATAATAGATACCCTTTTTCCATATCACAGCCTGTATCAGCCCTCGACCAATATCATCCCTCGGGCCTTCGGCCCTTGGGCTGATATTGGAGTCTCGGGCTGATACTGGCTGTGATATGGAAAAGGGTATGTATTATTCTCTATATATAGTATTGTATCACATGTTATGATATTGTATAATATATAATATCGTATCATACAATATTGTATAATATGATATCGGTTTTTATAATATATTATTATATGACATGAAATTGTATTATATGATATTGTAACATATAATATTGTATCATATGATACAATATTGTATAATATGATATTGTATTATATAATATTTTACTTTATCACATGATATTGTATCATATGTTAAGATACAATGTTTTATTAAATTATATTGTATCATATGATACAATATCATATTATGTATCAAATATGATACCATTTCATACAATATTATATCATACTATATTATACAATATGATATCATATGTTACAATATTGTATTATGTGATATGATATTGTACCATATAATACTATATTGTATCATATATTATAATATTGTATTATGTGATAAAATACAATAATGTATTACACAATACAATGTCATATCATATGTTACAATATGATATTGCATCATTATTTATTACAGTAGTATATTGTATTATATGATTATATATTGTAAGTATAATAGGATGCAATATTGTATTTTATAAATTTTTGTATTGAAAAACATTGTATCTTATAATACCGTATGAAATGAACATATGATTATCATACAATTTTTTAACATATGATATACGATATTGTGTCAAAACAGTATCCATGAATATCCAAGATTAAAAAGTATGATTTTCATATAATATGATAAAGGTGGTCTCATAAAGGTGATGCCTCATAAAGGTGATGCCTCGTCTCAGTGAGCTTTGTAATCTGTGATTACCTATGTTTTTTTATGTGTAACAAATCTTATAACTGATAACTAAGAAAAAATCCTCATTACAGTTATGCAGTTTTTGTTTCAAAAATATAACTTAAGTGATATTTCCTCTTTCAACTGAATATGGCCTTCAATGGGAGAAGGAAGAATAAAGTAGTGATAATATGTGTTTTGTATTTTTTGCCTAGACGATGCAGTTCCTTGTAGTAAACCACCCTCTACCAAGCTTCCTGCTTCCTAATGATCCCCCAATGGCGGTAGACTGTCGGATTGAGGTCTCACACCTGCTGTTATTTAAGAAGAGCATGCATGTCACTGCAAAGTATGTCACTTCTGCACTATAGAAAGAAGCAATGTCTACATATCGGATGGTAGAGATAAGATCAACATGTCTCCGTATATTTTTTTTTACAGAGTATTAATGAAAAAAAAATCCATCAATTCTTTTGTACCATGGAAGGAATACGTGTACTTCTAACATGATGTTTGTTAACTTCATGCATGATAACACATCATCACTGATTATGCTGTGTACCAGGTTTCACTGCCACATATACCTTAAGACAAGCACACCTACTTGTACATGTACCTACTTAGTGTTGTAATTTATTATCGATTTTAAAAACAGCTCATTACTTTAAATATATGCAATATTGAATGTGAAGAGAAGGATGAGATATTATATCTTTGCACAAAGTACACAACTACAAAGCACACTCACAGTTATGTATCTGCAAGTCAATCCACAGCTGTCTTATTTGAGTTGTACTTCTTGGTGCAGTTGTATTATATAACTTGTATTTTGAAAACAATGGATACTTATTTTTCAGATTGACTAAGCAAGTGTGGCAGGCGGGAGATGTGGCAAAACTAAAAATCATCATCACAAATAATACAAATGTGAATGTGTCCAAAATCACCATTAAGGTAGGAGAATTAACACAATTAGGAATTGGTTAAAATCTTACATAGAAGTAGTTAGCTTCTCAATTGCTAAACTAGCACACCCGCACCCTCTCTCCAATAATCATACAGATAATTGGATTAGCTTTTTAAGTCCCAATTGATTAAGTGCTTTCATGTGTTAATAGACAATTTAAAACAGCTCTTTAACTACAAACATTAATAAAAGATGAGTGCATTAAGTGCCAGAGTTTGGGTTAAAAAAGTGTGCTTGCATGCAAAATTGTTTCTTTAATAAGGGAAATTTTTCAATGAATGAATTTAATTACCTATTTCATATGATAAAACAAATTTGGGTCTGCTTTATAAACCAAAGGTGATTGTTTTAAAAAATTATGTGTGTATATCTTTTTCAGCTATGCCGTGAGCTGATTTTAGTAAAAAAGGGCATTGTTATTCCTTGTTATGACCCAAAGGTCACAGTCGATGAAGGGAATGATCGAATGTACATCAGACCAGAGGGTGTGGATCCAAAAGTTGTTTGGGATAACATGATATCAGCCTGTAGTCAGGAAGTTCTGAACAAGTATGACAATTCATATTTTATGTAAAGTCACATTTATACAGGATACAAATATGTGTTACTTATTACGATATATTAAATGTATGACCATCTGCATATCAATTAGTTCTTTTCTACCTTTCTATGAATGTGTTCTTTATTTCCTGTTATAGAATAATAATTTTGTTGATCATGAGGGAAATATGAAATTTACATCAAAAATGGCCCGAGAGCAAAGCCTTAATAATTTTTAAACTCTTATTCACAAATTGATTCTAACCTATATATTATGTATAATGTACAGTGTACACATAAACACTTCTTTGATGTATAGTTGAGCTTTGCAAATATTAAGATGCTTCTCTTTTCTTTTCTACATGTATTTCCAAACAATTTTACCTTTAGGGGGCTGGATAATATCAGAATTCCACTGAAAAATGAAATGGAATCTTCAATTGAATCCTCAGTCACTGGGTCCCTTATTCAGGTATTTAGGATTGAAGTAGTTCTTCTTTCACAATTTTGGAATTTTAATTTGTTAAAGGGGTCTTCAAGAGATTTGGATTCCACTAAAACATATGGACAATACCCCGGTGTTGACCTCTCTAAATGGACATCACGTACAGGTATTTTGGCCTGTTTCAGCTCTTCTACAATCCTCCGGCTTGACCTTCTCTCTAGTGTCCATTTATCATAACATTCAAATGCTTAACATGTTAATACAGCGTGAAGGGTCACATTTCTCTAACTGCAGGCTTGATTTTCACATTTTGCTACATTTAAATTTTGGTACTTGGTAATAATGAGAACAGACATCTCTAAGTACTGAATACTTCGAAATAGAATATTTCATGCTGGATATTACTAACAAAAATTATTCACACTGGATATAACCTAAGCAAGTTAATAAAGGGGCAAGAAAGGAATATAGAATTTAAAGTTAATAGAAATACAGTTGATTTTTTACATCTTAAACACTGATTTTTGAAATACTAGGGATATGGTGAAATAAGTTTTTAGCCCCAATTTCTGTTTCGTTATGCATTTTAACCACTTTATATCTGGAATCCTGGGTTACCTCAAAGTTATTTGGTCCAGTTAAGATGAGTTCTAGAAAATAAGGCTTGACTGCAAACATTTCCATACTACTTTGGTTTGGATTTTTAAGACAATATAAATATATTTTATGGATAATATAATTTTTGAGTCGCATATTTTGATACTGAATTTGTTATTTCACAGAAATCTCACTAATGATCAATGAAATAACATTTCTTGTTCTAAATGGATTTTGAAATATTTTCTGTTTGTCTTCTTTAACTCCTTAACAAGTTTTCAATATTCTAAATATTTGAAGAGATATAAAGAAACAGATACAAAATACTGCTAACAAGTTTTCAATATTCTAAATATTTGAAGAAATGCATGTACAAAGAAACATATATACAAAATAATGCAGAAAAATATCAAGATTGAACATTACAATGATTTTATTATCACCAAATGTCATTAGCTGATAATGCCAAACACATGATAAATAGTTGCTTCTTGAATTATGCTTACTCATGTATTGTCATATTTTTAGTATATATACATGTATATATGTACCAATATTTTTATTATTATGTACATTGTATGTATACAGACGTATGTTATCTGACAATGTTATGGTTTAGATTAGATTTTAAATGCTATAGAAAATTAGACTCGATGGAAGGGTAAATACCATGTCATATGCAATGTTTTTGGTTGCATGTTTTATTTTATTATGTTTTTGCTTGATGTTTTTTTCAATTTTGAGAATTAAAAGAGCTGGATGGTCATGGCCATTTCTATGCTTTATTTATATCGTTTAACAGAAAGCTCTGTAAAAAGATATTAAAAAAATATTCAAAATGTAGATTTGAAATATTTGGAGTTTTCCTTTCATATTTTAAATTTTGATGTAGATCTGATGAATAATTTGATGATGATCCAGCCTCCTTAACGGTCTGTTGTTGTGATATAAAATTGCATGCTCTTAAAGATGTTGAGGATTATTAACTGAAGGTAATGTGAATGGTTTTGATTGCAGTGTTTCTACTACATTGACATCTGTGTAACTCTTCAAAACCACCAGGAGGGAAGCCTGACGGTACCAATATACTGTTTGATCCACTCCAAAAACGCAGAGGTAGGAACTTAATCAGGCTTCACATATCCCTGCATGATATAACCAATAAATGTCGCTTTGTTTACTGTTATGGCGTACCTGTTATAATGGTTTGTGACTTAACATAGTACATGAATGTGCTAAATACCATTCTGTCAGCTGTGTACTTTAACGATGTTTGTTTGCATACATGTAATATCGTTGTGCTACAAATAGCTGCAAGACAGATTTGTTTAAAATGATAAAATCAGTTTGATAACCATTACTTGACAAACAGTTGTGTGATGGCAACTTAGTAGTCTATACGATAGCCTAGATTTGCTTGTTTTGTGTATGTGCAATTGTAGCCACACACACTTGTCGTGTTCCATGCCATATCTGCATTTAAATGGCAACTTTATTTTTAGTACATTGATTTTACTAGATTGCAATTGCAAGCTTTGGAAGGAATGTGTTATAGCCAAGCAAAATGGACAATTACGTTTTTAACGACTTTCTTGAAAAAAAATTAAGGAGGAAGATTATGATCCTTACCAAACTGTGGTTGATCAACCAATTACATCCAAT
Organism: Magallana ariakensis; assembly: GCA_020458035.1. NCBI lineage: Eukaryota > Metazoa > Mollusca > Bivalvia > Ostreida > Ostreidae > Magallana > Magallana ariakensis. The sequence goes on from CM035817.1 coordinate 44,871,975, forward strand.
TTCAATATGACGTTTGTTTATCAAACAAACTATAACTAATACAGTGCATTATTGTTTCTTAAAAAAAAACAAAAAAAATTAATAAAATAAAATAAAAATGGAAAGAGTTTGTTTAGCAATTCTAGAAATTTTGTTTTCATTCTTTTTTGTTTTTGTTTTTGGAAACAACTTTGATTAAGTTTACCTACTTACCAGGATCAATTATATATTTGATTATAAAAATTAGAATGCGAATTGAACAACTGAATTATATCTTGGTACGTGTATCTTCTTTAAAGAAGAATTTCAAACCAATTTTTGCACAGTTTCAAATCTGATTTGCCCGTGTTGTACTTACCGACAACAAGTGTGCAATACTGTAGTAATCATTTACCTGGCACTGAAGGACATTTTCAATCCTTTATTTGTTTTTAGCACGAACTGTAGAGAAAAGAAACCGGATTTGCTTCCTCTATACAACAATCACACGATCAATAACGAAAATAGTCTAACCTAAGTGGTAATTAAAATAATATTATGGTTACGTAAAAGTATGATAACCATGCCATGCCTAACGTAAACCTTATTACGTTTCTATTTTAGATAAAATTCTGTTTTCGTTACCGATATGGAAATTACAGTCGCATTATATTATTATAGATACAAATTTAGCAGTCTAGTGCTGACTTATTTTGATTCCCTTTTATTAGAGTAACATAACTCGACAACTGTTGTCATGTCATAGATATTACAAGTATGCTATTATGTGTATATTCTGTACACTATTTTTGATACATATTAAAAAAGAGAATTTATTAAATGCATGTAACAATGGTCAGAAGTTCATGTGTTTGTATTTGGAAACAATAAGGTCTGTTTGATTTTATTTCAGTTCTTGCAATGGAAACCCCCCAGCTGGATTTATGAGACTGAGGTCATCATGGGGAAATCTATATTTTCTGTTTCAGAAACAGCATTAAGTAAGATTTTCCACTTATTCTTGTTCGAATTATTAAAAAAAAAAAAAAACTAGCATGCGGTTAAATTAATTTGCTTGTCGGTGAATAAAAGCGTTGTTAACCAGTATCAAGGGCTTTTAAACGATTCCGTTAATTAAATGATATTGAACCTTATTAGTCATCTAATAAAAAAATATCTTTTTCTGTATTATTGACAACATTTCCCAGATTAAAGATTTTCTGGTAATAATGTGATCAGCAAACTGAAATGAAATATAAAAGACCTGTAAAGAAAATAGAAAATGTTTACACTCGATCAACATTTTTACCGTTCAATTACTAATGCATTGTATTTAAAAAAAGCGTTCATATGAAATTAAAAAAACTTAACATTTAGGATGATGACAGGTATTTTACTCTCATATGATACTATTTAAAAGGTTCTGTTTAAAACACAGTTGACCTGAAGTATATTTTGTGATAATGCGCACTGTATATTTTTAAAAAAATCTTACGTTAATTACAAACCATCAAAACCCTTTGAAATTAAAATCAATACTCGAATTATCTCTAAATGTTTGAACTGGGCAACTTAAGAAGAACTGGAATCAATACAGAAGGGTCTGGTTGTTTGAACACCTGTCTTCCAGCATCCTCGATAATCCGTCATTCTCTCTTTAACAGGAAGTGAGGCATTTTCGGATATTCCTCGGTTCCAAGCCCTGGAGTCAGATGATTGATACGAGAGTATTGATCATTATTTTTTTCTGACAAGTAATTTATTAACTTTTTGCAAGTTTACAATTTTTCAGACTATTTGTGTTCAATTTGCCAATGTTGCCTTGAATGATATTGTACAAAACCTAATATTTATTAAATATTATTGTTTGTATTTAATGACGTATACAATATCTAGTTCATTGTTCAGGAATGTTGAATATACATGTTTCACGTTTCAGAACGAGTTTTTATAGGATATGTTTGACTGATTTTTTTTTAATTTCTTAGTGTGTTTTATAAATCTTTTCTTTTTATTTCAAAGAAACTTTCTTAGTACATCTGGTCTTCGTCTGTTTACATTTCTTTCCTTTCGTTTTATATCTCTTATAGTTACTAAGGATTAAAAAATTTAATTTGATGAAATGGTAAACAATTTTCGAAAACAACTGCTGTTCTACATTGTATATAGTATTTTAGTAGCTATAACGGGGAGAAGAAATACCGGTACACACTACGAAACAATTACATTCAATTGTTTCGTTTGAAAGATACTAATATATTTACTAGATCTAGGGATTCCACCGAAAGTTCTATCTCGTTTATGTTGTAACATCAAAGAATTGAGCAGAAAACTCCGTTACCTGAATCCATCCTATTTCTTTTTACCCATGCAGAAAACATCTCTTTTGCATGTTGCACTTACAAAATAATCGGACAGAAACAGCATATTTAAAGCATACCCAAGACACAAAAGAAAAGAAAACGGCGTGAATTAAGACTACAATGATTTTTTTAAAGCCGGCCTTAGCAAGTTTTTTCCCCTTGGGAATACTAAATTCCACTGGGTTTTGATTTTTTTTATGAAGAATAGATCTCAACCAATTGGATCTTTTTTTCTGTATCACAGCCTTCGAGTTTAAATTTGTGTTTAAAGTATTAACTTACACGTAGGTACATAAGATGTAAAAAAAAAAAAAAAAAGTAATGTTTAGTAATGAACCCCCCCCCCCCCCAAAAAAAAAATCCATCGAATGATTATAAGCATAAAATAAATATTACACAAAGGTTAGTGTGTGTTTCCCTTATGCTTTTGTCACCTAATGTTGACGTTTACTAACACAGTTTTTTTTATGTTAAAATGAAGGGGAAAACATGTACGTTCATTAGATTACATTAAATGAGTCGTCTTTTGTAACTGAATTGATTTTTATTTATGTAGGTTTTCCATATTCACGATAATATACATACATGTATACTATAGGATATGATGATCATAGGATAAAACACGATATTCTACAAAAGAATAGTTTTTAATTGATTGTTATTGAGCTTATTGAAAGATACAATTTAATCAGATTATTATTTATATTTATGGAAAAAGTCGAAAAGACGTATATTACGCACCATAATTTGTGATATTTTTTATTTAACGTTTGAATTGCATATGTTTTATTATTTGCTTCAGGATCATGAAGACTTAATTCAAAATACAATCACTCACCAAATACTTATTAATCTTAGATTTTTATTTGAACTGTGTCCGTAGCAACAAGATAGGGAAAGGATCCTAAAATATATTTCTAATTTTATTTGTATGTTATGATAAAATTTATATTCTGCATACAGTTTCTAACTTAAGTCAAAGACAGCTTCATGGTCCTGGGGCCAGAATAGATGTACCATGGTATATTTATCAAAGTTACCAAATGTGCAGTAAAACTCTACAATGATTGCAAATGGATTTTTCTTCATTTGTCATGTTTTTACTTAGCATGTATAATAGACGTAATACGTACCTCTTTGTTATGTTCAGAATATTAAGCTTTAAAAGACCCTCCTTTGTATCTTTATCTGGTTGTTAAATAACTAATCTTTACATTGAAACTTTACAGACTCTTAAAAATGATATTGCATACTTTCATGATGAAGTATTATTTAAAATATCTTCGGCTATTTAGTGTTTATTTGTAGAATGTATGTTTGCGAGTTACAAATGATGCATTCCTGTTTGTGATCATTAAGAGTTATGATACAAGAGTTATTGTACTTTATGATTTATTTAAGTTGTGTGGGTCTGAGATATTGTGATATCAAAAGGGTACATGACATACCTGTTTACAGAAATCCGTTTTATTTGATTTGAATCTGTGTTGATATTCAACTGTTTGGTTATGAATGGTCAATAAATTAACAAAAAGAATGATCCGCATTTTTTTTATGTCAGCTGTAGACACCAAACTTTGTATATCAGAAGAACAGTATTGACTCCAAACTCTGGCAGCTTGCAATGATAAATTTGTTGTTTTTGTGACACTTGCTGTTAATGATGCTTCAGATGGTCTTGGATTTCGACACTCTAAATATTTAGCTTAACAAATTGATAAACATATATATTCTAGCATCAGTATGCAGTTTTTGGGTCTACTGTAGACACTATTCTACAATTAAAACGTCCAGTTTTCTGATTTAAAATGGCACGTATCATCAAATACACTCTCTTTTCACCATGAAAGCAGTGTTATTAATTTCGAAAGTCTTCCATGATCTTCAATGATCTATTTGAACATAAAGTTCATGTATATATACATCGTATATGTCGTCAAATACACGAATGAGACACACGAGTATACACTAGTACATAATAAGTGGTATCTCTGTTTCTCAATAGACAAAAATGGCAGATTGAAATATATACAAGCCTTGGTCAGTGACCTCAGACTTGCATATGTTTGAGTGTGTATAATATATCATGTAGATCGGGGCACAAGATTGACGGTTTTATCGCCCTAATAAACAATGCACTAAGGAACAGATAGCGAATTCTTAGAGACTATACTGCCATACCCATTGAGATGCCACTGTGCAGTTGCCTGCTGTTGTTGCCCCTTTCTAGTACTTTAAGTTTCGGCATGCTTTAGATATCAATCTATGTATTGAACATTAAGTGTTGCTTATCAGAAAGAGAACAAAAAGAAGGGAAGCTAACATGCTGTTTGCACGTCTCTAACCTTTAAATTCCTCACGAAAATGTGTTGACACTCTAGTCATTGAAAAATTGAAAGCAATCCAGCAGAAATAGAGGGTCCAGATGCCTTTGCTTTAATGATGAGTACAGCAACTTACATTTTTACACACATGTTCACTTTATGGTAATTAAATGTTAATCTAAATAGACCCTCTTGACGCATTTAATTTTGAATGTGTTGAAGCGACCCACTTTCTCTAGTGAGAGATGCCGCTCGTGCTGTCACCTTCTTAGATTATTGATTTTGCTTGTTTTTAATGAGCTAAGCACAGTAACCTCTTTTATCTTAACGAAGAACACTTTTAGATAGCGGTGAGAAGAATAAAAAGAAACAAAAGCGATGAATATAATTATTAATTTTTGCTCTAAATCTCGAAACAAACAGATTTGAATATTTTATTATTTGTGAAATTTAAAATTTTACGCTCTTCTTCCACAAAGCACAGTATTCTAATATTGTATGTTTAGCAATGAGCTGAGTTAAAAAAAAATAAGCAAAAAAAATTTTTAATTTTAAATTTGAATTTAAATTATAAATTCATAAAAATTATATTCAATTAAAAAATCATTGCATGAGACAAATTCCCCAAATGCACAAACTATTTGACACACAATTTTAGTCCAAAGTAAACGTTTAGTAACAATTATATTGATTTCTATGTTAGAACATTTTCACTTTTCATTGTGCAGTTATATGTATATATGTTTAATAGAAAGTCCTACATGTACCAGATACATTTTTTTAAAACGAGTAGAGACCTTCACTTTTAAAAATGACTTAGTAATTTTCGTTAAAACAGCCTAAAACTCATCCTAATGTAATTTAAAGTTTGAATGCCGCTGATTTTAATTCTCATTGACTTATTTAACTAAAGAACATTTTAAACCTTTAATCACCTTTATATCATGCAAGCATCAAAATAAAGTAGTATTTATTGTATCCATTCCCATATAAATATACATGTACATGTAACCGATATTTGATGTAATTTTATGTTTTTCTGATCATTGCTATTAGGATACCACCATCACAACAATTTGGGATACATTAATAGTTGGGGCCTTTTACTGATTGAGACTATGTAATCTGCTACATGTACGTAATAAAGAGAACTGTTTAAATATTGATATTTGTGATTTTATTGAAATTCATAGCTTAGAATACTTGGCCTAATGTATCCCTATCTCCATGGAGCACGAATCTGATGTTATGATTATTTGTCGTCAATTCAGCCACTCACAGAGATATATCTGTTTCCTTATCATCGGAGCGATATTCAGATTTTTACAAATAGGAATATGGGTATTTTTGATGAACAGACACTCGTTATTTTTGGTTCTCAAGATACGTGCCCAGTGGCATCATTCATGTTCATATTGGCCACTCCTACACAAGAGGGCCCTTGTGACTATTGCAATTCATCAGTCATAAGCGAAGATCTCGAGAAAGACGAATAAACACATAATTCTTCAAAAGTTCATTCATTTGATATTATTATTAGAATCATAAAGTATGTATTCATATAAATGTGATATGGACATTCTGTCATAAACAACACTGGATGATGAATTCGTTAAATGGACAAGGTTTCACAAAAATGCACCTTACGATGATAGAGATATTGAACAACAATAACAACACAGAATAACGTATTTCTCGACCGTGTTTTTTGTAAATTCACAATTGCAATTTGACTAGGTTAAAAAAATCATAGCAAAAATCAAATATGTATTTGCCTTATTTTGAATTACTATGTAGAGTTCTGTCGTTTCTTGAAATTTTATTTGTTCATTGTCCTACATGTAAATAAAAATCATTCAGAAAGTTAACGATATTTCAAATGTATTGTGAATAGATTCATGATTCTATTGTCATTCAAAATAGAAACATAAATTTGATAAATATTGTTTTATATTTCTCAAATAAAAACTCAATATACATGACTGTACAGTTTTATATTGGTTAGTCATCCTTGTTTAAATCACAACCAGAGAGATGAATAGACCATGAATCACTTTCACGGCACGTCTCCTGTCGGCTCTTTTCATCGATGCCAAATCAATTCATCTAATTTACTCACAAATCACAGAAAAAAATAAATCAGAGGTGATGGTCACACTCTTGTATTGGTCTGTATTTCTGTGTTTTCGCAACGTTTACCAATATACGTTCATTTTCGACTACACACACAGGAGCAATGTTCTAATTTTCCTTCGCACTTCTGAGTTCTTTTCATTCCAAGAAAGTTTGCACCGATTGTAGTTTTCGTAACGATTCGAACAGATATTAGCACTTTGAGATAAATTGATCCTGATGTTTTAGCACTTGCAATTACTATGTAAGAATTTTGTAATGAGACAAGTCATCTCGAAACTGAGCATACATGACCACGTGGTAATATAATGACAGTAATTATACATGGAAAGTGAGTTGATGAATTCTCAAAATGGCGTGCTCGGTGAACTAATGAAAAATGAGTGCACTCGATTTGGGGGTGTGATCTATTCTTTGAACTTTTTCATCAAAGGAACAATACTTGCTGAATGATCACTTTCACTTGTCAAAATGGACAGTAAAACATCAACTTGATCAAAGTCTACTTTTATTTTTTATTGTTACCGCGTAATTTTGAATTACACTTTGGCGCGCTATTCAGTTGAATACGTACACCAGACATGGTACGAAATTTACAATCGACTAGAAATTGCGCAAGTAAATCATAAGGGAACACCGCAGTGCACGGGTATTAAGAATCAAGTTTTCGTTTTATAGAACGTCAAAAACATTTCCAGTGATGAGAAGATGAAGAGTCAAAGGACTAAAAAGTTCATCGGAGGCAAACGGTCATTCTGAGCCTCTTTCTTTGCTGTCTTGACCACACATTTTAACGGGCATATATCTGGGAATCCTATCAATATTGTTTCTGTAGCAGACAGAGTTGTTCCCTGGCCGGTAACCTCGCTTTAACGTACTCTGCTGTTTCAGAATAAAGCTGTCTTTTGTACGGGACTGGGAACTTGTGGTTCTTGGTAGAATCTTTTGTAAACAGCCACAACATGGACACCACATGTAAAACAACAACGCTAGATCTTTCTGGAAATAAAAGAAACAAAAAAGGGATCAGTGTCCAGAAGAACTTTAGGTTAATTATCTCTCGGTATTCTCAAATTTTAAAATAAAATTTTCCAAATTAATATTTCAACGCTCACAGTATCAGCATACATAGTGGTTCAAATCTTGACAGAGAACACATTAGCTTGACGAATTTTATAAAGGAATAACAATGTTTTAAGTTTGTGTTTACAAAGTTATTGTACATGCACCTTATATATATCGTTTTGGTGAGACATTTTGTTTTGTTGTAAAATGATTTTTTATGAATTTGCATGTCACTTTTTTCTATAAAAAGAATTCATTGTGATGAACGTTTGGTTTCGATGAAAGAAGATGGGGGAACAAGATAGCGCAAATGCCCATTTGGTATAGTCGTAAAATACAATTTCAAATTTATTTTTTTCCGGCTAAATATACTTGATAATGTTATAATACAAGTTTACAAAAGCACAATTTCTAACTACATGTATATTCAGTTTTGAATATTTTAACAAACGATAAGAAAAAAATTCTAAAGTTTTGGAGGAATCGAACCTACAACTTAAAAACCCTAGCTCTATAATGTTACCTAATGTCTGGTGCTCTAACCACTGAGCCATTTCAGTCACAACAAACTACATTGTTAAACGCTATATGCGACTTCAACCACGAATTTACGGACTTGTATTATTTTTCTAAAACTTTCAATTGTTGCGATACAAAATGACATTTTTAAAGTATAGTGGGTCATCTCTCCACGTTTTCGTTGATTGAAATCGGTTTTAGTTCCTTTAAACCTTATATAGACTATGACAAAAATATGGAGCTCAGACCCACTCTATAAAAGAAAAGGCATTGGAGTTCTAAAATTGACTCTATTTGGACGTTTTGACACGCATACGCCAGTTTAAATCAACCTATTCCAAAAATTTAACATATTTAAGGGTTATAAATCGATGTTATGGTAAATATACATTGTTTTCAATAAATTAGAAAGAAATTATGAGATTTGTTGATATTTTAATTTTATAGTATCTTATCTATCCTCATATAGGCAGTTTACACGCCTTATTCACTCAACTTCTTTAAAAAAAATCTTTTTCTTGCTACAATATAGATCTAAGACAACGTAAAAACACTGCACAGTGCGATTTCTCCGTGAAACCACGCTAGCTGTATCAATGTGAAAAAGAACTGAAGAATATAACTACTATAAGGGGACTTCTATTTCACTGAATGAACGTGAATTTTCTCTAGAAAACGGTACCATTTTCCCCACGGTAGTGCTAAAGTGACAGACTGCTTTCAACATTGATAAATAAAAGGCAGACCTCCTCTCAAGCTTCACGCTATCGGATCATAGTTTTTGGCGCGTTGTGCCAATTACTGCTCATTAAGTCCGAAATTTGAGTTCTCAGCTAAAATACTGCTTTCATTACTCCTGTGAATGAAGTTTTCAGGAGACATGGGGTTAAAACGAAGATGATTCCAGACAAAGGCTGCAATTTAACCGACTTTTAGTTAGCTGTAATTGAATCCTTAAAACGATGGTTAACATTTTGCCTACTCACTCTTCAATTTTGAGATACCATGACCTAATAATGTCCATAAATTGGATAATGTATATTTACAGAACGCGTCGCAAAATTAAATATTGATATGCGTAACGAAAATGAGTATCAGACTTTGGGTTTTATTCTATAAGATTGGCTTAACAGTTCTTTTTTAATTTAATTAGTCTGGTGATTTAATTAAAGGACAAACGAAACACCTTTGAATATCAATATTTATGTATCAAGTAATTCCTTTGTAAATTCCAAAATTATGGCCTTAATTAAAACTATTTTGTACATTATTTTTAATTCTGACATTTGCAATATCCATTCTTGAATTTTAAGAAGAAATGCGACAATAACAAGCTGATTGCACGTGACAAGGAAGTTATTTTCATAATTTCTTTGCAGATAAAATTCCCAACAGATATTCATTCAGGTTTTTCTTTTTCTGGGTTTATAAAATGACACCATGGTATATTGACAAAGAAAGCATACAAGAGTTGTCTACTAGCCCTGAATATGTTAACATTCTGTTGCTGTGCCAAAACTCCCAGTGGGCTTTACTCGATACTCGTTGAATTGAAACCAAAAAGGACTACGCATAATAAATATATAACAGAAAACAATTTTCATCGAATCTTTGAATAATGTTATCTGCTGCCTTACGTAAACAAGATACTCCTTTCAAATGTATTAATAAAATTGTGTTGTTTTCTGATAAAGTGCAATAAAAGGGTTTCGAAATTTGCCGTAGTATTTCTGTTGAAAGCATTGCTCTAGAAGACTTTGGAAGATCACTGATTGCTTCAATACAATACAAAGTCTATTAATTTTTAGTAAAAACTCACTCTGAAATTTTCATTTGTGAACCCGTAAATGATTGGATTAGCAAAGCTATTCGACATAGCTAACCAGTGGACACACAAGAACATTATTAGCACTCTCAAGTGTTCCTGTTCATTCTCAAACAGTAGGAATCCCTCGTGGAAGTCAACAAGCATCGCAAAGACGTGAAGAGGAAGCCAACACACCCCGAATACTGCGACTACTATGACCAACATTTTGACAATCTGAAAGAAAAAAAAACCAAATAATTATCGACGTCATTAGTTATTTTGATTTTTTTCATCCTTTTTTTTTATCTCTCATGCGCAAAATAAAAACAGTTCAACATTTAATATATATACCGGTAACCGTATATGTATTTCAAAAAAGGTTTTTTAAAGGTGATCCTTAATATTGCCAGACTTCCCTTTTTAGACTTTTTCAGGATTTTTTCACATTGATAACATGGTAAAAAAATAATTTTGGTGTATATCAATAGTATGCAAAAATAAAGGATCCAGTAGATTAAATTATACATGTACATATCAGATGTGTTTCCTTGATGAACGAGTTCAAGGCTTTTTATACATAATATTGATATATTCCTGGAATCATCAAAGTATATAAAATTATATTTTGTCCACGACAGCCGACCGAATTCAGATCTCATAAAAAAATATATTTCAATATTGTCAAAAATGGGAAAAAATCAAAGTGATTCTATTTTATTCTTTGTTCTCTGTGTCTCGTGATCAAACTTTATTAGATATGGGTTAATAAAGCGAACTATGTAATCTAATTAACTTAGAATAGAATCCTCTTTATGACTGATCCGTGGCCAAATTGCAACCTACTAAGCAAAAACGAAGGGAACTTCTGAAATAATTGAATAAAGGGGTGTTTCGCAAGAAGTAGAAAGGATAAGAGTACAAATCTTTTTTTTTTCAGACTCGTTTTTTCCCGCGCCATCTTGGTGTTTATTGATTCTTTATGGTGATATGCTTCAGCTATATTGTTTAATTGCAAAAACACCCTACAACATTTCTCAGTTACTCGCTGCTTTGACATGGAAGTTGTTACAAAATAATGTTCACGGAATGGAAATCCAATGGAATACATTCTTTCTTGAATACATAATACATCTCTCTTGTCTCTCTTGACAGTATAGCTGTTTTTTCCTCTATCAATAATAGATTACGTCTCACAAGAAAACATTCATGGAAACAAAATTTGCAGATTACGCAAATTGTTATTTAAAACAAATTTAAAACAACGTCGTCGTGCTTCCTTTGAAAACATAAAAGCTAATTACAGGGGCATACTTCATGTGTTTTAAGCTCTCAAAAATTAAGCTTTTTTATTCGATCATGGTATTAATAGTGTTTTATGCAAGTAACAAATTGAAATAAGAATGGCACTTATTTCAAACATGAGCACTTTTAAAACAGATAAATCGACATGGCACCTCTTAAATGCCAATACATCATTTTCTATCAGATTTCTTTTATCGTTTCTACATTCATTGGGGGGAAGCTGCTCTCTGCTAATTGTTAACAATATATGTGCATTATGTTCCCGAGTAAAAGGCTTAGGAATCAGAAAATCAGCAACAGAATGAATTCAATAAGCTTTCACTTGCTGTGATACTTGACATGTAATGTAAGATATGGCCCAAGAAACCCTGTTCTCCTCTTTAAACCTTTGTGGGGTAAATGAAATGAAGGAGGCTCGACAATTACTCTCATTTGGATTTTTGCACCATTACGGTTGGTAGTGTTAATCATGATCTATTGGAAACAATTTGCCACGAATATTTGATGGATTGAGTTCAATTGGTTTTGACATGCTCTTGCACTTAATCGTAAGAACTAGATATATCAGAAACTACGATGTACATGCATGTTTCATTTGGAAAAAAATTATGGAAAGCATTTATGATATGGCTTATTAATATTTTTTTTTCGCAAATCACATGAAAAATCATATGCTGGCTTGTGAAATATGCCCATCCCATAAGTAAGATAATCGAGGGTTTTTTTTTCTTTACATTATATAAATAGTGCCTGTTTGGGAGGGTACCAGTTGAAATTGACACCCCGAGAAACCATTGTCAACCGACGCGCAGCGGAGGTTGACAATGGTTTTTGAGGGGTGTCAATTTCAACTGGTACCCTCCCAATCAGGCACTATTTATTTTATTATACTGAATGTCTTAATTTTATAGCAACTTTTACTGCTTTTATATAGAAAATACGCGAGTTATACGACGAACCGTACGCGCATAATTTACGCGCATGTAACAATTTGTTCTATCGGCCCGTTGCCAAGTGTGTTGCTAACGCTGAGGGTATTAGAACGGATTGTCAACTGCGTCTAAACCAATCAGATTTCAGGATTTAACTTGAAAGTATAATAATATGAATTATATGACGAATCAACTGAGTATTTTAAAAACTGAATTCTATTTTTGATTTGAATCATCGATAACAAAATGCAATTGCATGTTCTGAGTTTAAATTATTTTCAAGCGTATGTTTATTAATCATGCCACATATCAAATAAGTATGAAAAGTGATTAAGCGTACGATTTGTATACATGTATATGACAAAATAAAACAAGACCCATGCACCTTTAAAATATTTTTTATGCATGCAATTTGATACAACGTTTACAATTTGTTTCCCGATCGTATTATTAATTTCATTTTTTCTGTCTTATTGTTTATTCTTAAATATTAGATTTGATTAACCTCTAACATTTGTGTACATAATTGATAAATGTGCTCGATTTCCAAGAAACATTATGTCCTGTTGGTTTCGAAACATACCCATGTTTCTCGGGAAAGTAAAGTTTCATGTACAATTTCAAGTAGAGAAGACATGTATGTTAGAAAACTTATTTTAAAATTCTAAATGCATTGTATGACCACCAAAATCTGTCCATCAATAAAGTCAAATACCGCAATCAAGTTTCTTTATTTTCGACAAGTAAGTAAGTTTTGTAACTGATGAGAGAGCACTGAGGGCACAGTACACCTAGGTACAACGCAAACACCGCATTACCGACCAATCAGATATGTGTATTGTTTATTTGCACTGTATATAATTATACATCCGATCAGTTGATGTGTATTTGACATGAAACACATAGAAATAATTAACTGATAAGTGGTGTTAATTAGATTATGATAAAATGCTTATTGTCCTTCATTGACCATGTGATTCTTTTTTGTGCATTAGAGAACCGTTGATACAGGTGTAACCCCCTCCCCCGACTGCAGTGTACATGTACTGCTACAATTTCGTCTTGCCGTCTTTGGAAGAAAGGAACTGCATGATTGAAAAGAACTGCACTAAAATTTAAAGAGACTAGAATATACTCTCCCCCCCCCCTCTCTGTCTCTCTCTCTCTCTCTCTCTCTTTCTCTCTCTCTCTCTCTCTCTCTCTCTCTCTCTCTCTCTCACTCTCTCTGCATCATCAGTAGATCGGGTGTTCAGCAGAAAGATCAGGCTTGCTCTTAAGATTGACTAGTCAACAGTAGCCGGTGCTTGAACCTATGCCAAAAAATGTACATAGTACTTCATATATCTACTGTACAAACTGTTCGACCATGTAAATTTCTTTTTCACACACTCGAGCTCACCAATGTCACTCTGAGGGAACTGACATCTGTCCAGATTAACTTAATTGGTAAGAACTCGGATAATCTAGGAGGCAGGCAGACTGTAACGTGTAATGCAACATTTTGTGCACTATATTTCCACTTTAATCTTGTATTAACAGAAATTAATGCATCGTATTTTAAAATGTAAAGTTACATAAATTAGTGCGAATCTAAATATTGCTGAGCAAAGATTCTCTGCTTGGTAATCTAATGCAACACGGTTAAGTAAGGACATAATTATATTTGCGAAGTATCAAGGAAAATGAACGTTGTAACGAAGATTTCTGATAATTCTCAACGATGGCTGTTTGTACTTTAGTTAAATCGATTAATGCAGTTTTCATGGAGGAAATTAATTGAAAGATAACATGATATCTAGCCAAAAGTAGGCAAAACGAGCAACAACTTAAACAGTGCAGAACATCAATTAACTAGAACATTAATCAAGCCTCGTTATAAAAAAGAAGAATATATTGGACTTCATTCACCCCATCCCAACCGAGTACCCGGACTCATCAGGTCGTTAGAGTATTGATACATATAAGATATGTGTAGAAGAAAGCTACTCTGGTAGCTCCCACCCCCATCACCCTTGAAAAAAAAATTGTGGTGGGGGGGGGGGGTAGGAGATAATGGTAGGGATGATAAAATAGAAATATGTTATATAAACCAATTATTGTTAACGTTAGAAGACTAAGTAGACGACACATGATTGGTATGATTTATATTTCTTTTCCGTCATATTATGAGATTCTGAACAAAGGGGCGTTACAGTGATGACAGGCGGCGAGAGGAAAACTAGTAGAGGAAGGGCGAAAAATCTGTTAATTAAATTCTAAATTGTCGTTTTAGATTATGTTTGCCTAACCCGGAAGAATATCTGCTGAAAGAGGAAATATTATCTCTTTGTAAGGACTGGCTTCACGTGACTGAGAGTTTTCAGTGGGTTTTTTTTTCAAATGACATTGTCGTCAGTGGGTCTCGTCTGAAACTGAAAGCCAGACATCTATAAAACCATGTAGAACCAATTAGATCTGTTATGTAAACTCTGCAGTTATAGCGCTTCGTTTTGATTAACTCTGAATTATGTGCATTTCATATCGTAGTTATATTACACTCTTGAGACGCGCGCAGGGCTTCTGTTGAACCATCAGTACTGTCCATGTCATTGCAATGTGGAATCTGACACAGTGAACCAAAACATATGAAAAAATTCTAATTTCAAACAGTTACATGTAGAAAATAATAGCCGTGTGTCTGTGACGCAACTACGCATTCAAAAAGAGTTTCGTCTTCGTAATTATAAATAATTACTGTACATCGGCTCTCAAGGCCAAATGTGTTTTCAGTTATTATTATACTTTGATTTTCTGACCTTCGCTTTTCAAAGACTCCATACAAAATGTGGCAATTAGTTTAGGTTTTTTGTTGGAGTAGGGGGCCTTAATTACATTTGTATTGTACAGCATAGTTAGATTTGAACCATAAACTAGCACAGGCTTGCTAGTTAATATATTTCATCTGTGATTTATATTCGAACACGTCGCAATTATACGACTTATCAGGGCTCTGTCGGTCGTGAAATCGTTGCTTGCGTCAGAACCTGGGCAGACGATTGTATCAGTTTCATATTCCATTTTACAGTCAAAAGTACTAGCAATATCGGCTATGAGAGTGAACTCAGAAAACTTTTAATATTCTGCACAAAGCAAGCAAATATTTAATGTCTTCAACTTAATCGATTCTGAGGTTGCAGTTTTCACATTAAATGAAAGGAATTAGTCAGCTCGGTACTGAATAAAAATTATAATGTGATTTCTTCTTATCGGCACGACTATTAGCGGGGACTGTTCATTCGAAGAGTTGGCCAAGATGTAGGACAGATGGACAATAGGGATTTTCCTAGATGATTTTTCCGGATGATTAATTTCCGTTATTTCTCATGAATTATGTCTCCTCGGTACTGCATAAGCCCAGAATAATCAACATTTTATGCTACCTTGGGGTTTGAACGCGCCATAGACACGACTAATAAGAAGTTACATTTGTACTGTGTAACTAAATATATCATACAAGTAAAATTTGATGCATTTTACTTCAGATCGAATCAAAAGCGAGAAATTTACCTCTTTCAATGAATTAATATTTTATATATTAATGCTTATGTAAAAAAGAAATGTATCTTTAATTCTTGCTTAAATCATGTATTTGGCATCTATGTGTATGCCATATTGTAGTTTAACATACTACAAATTAACATTTTACAAATTAGTAACATTCACCAAATATTATAAAACCGATGATCACTAAATAATCAACTGTTGAATATTCATCTCCAAGTAAATGTACATGATGCTAACCTTTTTTGAGCCCAACAATTAAGGTGTTAGGCAAGCAAATTAAAACGCATGGTACTTGAATAAGTTTTTGGGCAAGCAAAGCTCAAGATACTAGGATAGAGTTTACCAACCTACCAAGTACATATTGAACAGAACAGTTTCAATCAATTCACTACTCTCGCCTTATTTGCTTCGATGACTCGTTAATAACCAGTCATTGACAATTAAGACCGAGATGATTAGATGCAACGGTATAGGCACTACCAGTAAACCATGACAGATGGACTAGGTGAGATACAAATCAAATGTCCATTGTTGTCGGGCCCATGATGTGGTATATTTACTTATGAATGTGTTAATTATTATCAATGCCTAAAATTCAACTTTTGGTTTATTCATTAATTATTCATCTCGTTCATCGTTATTTTTTAATTTACTGATATTTACATTGCAAAAATAAGCAGTTTTCAACTGTTTCCCATCAGATCTTGCGGCGAACTCCTCGCCCTAACTAAAATATTCATGAATCGAAGGCTTACAATAGCAGTCGCAGCAAACTAGTGGGGACTCCCTGGGATCAATAGCGCTTAGTTCTTTAACACTATTTTGAGGACAAAGCTATGAAATAAAAAGAGTTTGGATTGTAAGCGCTTCTGCCGGAAATGCTAAATTGATCAATGATCTTTTGACTTTTTTCAATGTGTCTTGTATCTTCCGCTCAACTCGTGACTAATCGTTTTAGAAATAATTACATGGATGAAGAGAAAATTGTTCAAGAAATAAGTTTCGTTAAATGTTCAAAGTCTCTTATGAAGGAGTCTACGACTCAAGATGCGTTGAAATTTACCATCAAAAACTTAATTGATTCTCGCACATGATAGAAACGTTACAATTTCTATGATGCACCAAGTCACCGTTACAATTTCAGCCTAGTATTTAATAAATTGTATTGAATTCTAAAAACAAAAGACTCACAGGAGCCTGCCTGAACTATTTTTTCTTTGTAAATTAAACCATAAATCTCCTCTTCTTGGTGTAATAGATGCTCATATCACAATGAGCGTACCAATACCAGCGGGAAATGCATATATTTTAATTTTGAATTCAGTTAATATGCTGTTATAGCCTTAAGATACATTAAGTCGGGAACCCGTGTATTACATCAAACAGAAGTAATCTATGAAGATTTTCCAGGAAGCCCTTCATCGCATTCCGAAGGAGTAACCAACAGACATTTCACGAACAATAAAGACGATAAGGTTCCCTATACAATTAATTCTGATTGTAAACAGCATATTGATGATTAGAACATTAGCAATTCTACAAATAAATACATGGATTCTTGGAAACGATATCTCTCAAATACTTGGCATTTTTAAAGTCACACATTTACACCGGAACTCAATTTATCCGAATGCAATCGTTTGAACGCAAAAGAAAAAGGCGTTGTGTCAATTTTTTAAAACCATTTTGGTCAGAAACGTGGTAAACACAAAAACTAGATTAAACAATGTTTTAAAATATCTTATGAAGGCAGTTCATGTAAATTTCTTTACTTGATGATTTTGTGTTAAATTTACAAGAATTAATCCAACTGATACAAAATCTTTTCTCATATAATTTTGGGTTTAGCAGTTTACACTTTTATACAATACTTCAAGGTTAACAAAGTATAAATTGTCCAAGCAAGTTTATACCGGTATAAAATTTGTAGCTGTTGAGTTCATTTCTATAATAAGAGAAATGCCTTTTAGTAGGTAAATATTGTGTCCTGGGAATACATGTATATTGAAAAGACCGATTTTTTTGTTTTAACTCTGAGAGATTATACGGGATTTTTTCGCAAAACTACTGCAACAGAATTACTCTAAGTCTTTCTACAAATATATGTCATTGCCAAATAAAACAAACAAGATATCGTGCAAATCTATTAGTATTCAGTCACAGAAAATACAAATGTGCGGTCGCACCTGCGTTGGCATATACAATGTGTTCTGCTTACTGTTTATTAATGACAAGGTGCAACTATGTTCTTTCTGCTATTGCATACAATGCATATAGTTTTGTAGGTAAACAAACAATACAGAGTATAGGATTGTTGTACAAATCGTACATATACATATACACATACAGCTTTTACAAGAGGATTGCTTGTGAGCTCACATTGAAGGGTTAGACCGTACATGTGGTAAAACCCGGATATCTGTATATATTTTTTTCGGTTTTCTAATTTTTATAAAGGTAAAAGTTCAGTATTTGTTCTTGACCAATTAGTAAATGAGTTGAAACGTTTAGATTGACTTGATGAGTAATTCATTGACCACCCAGCTTCCTGAAAATAAATAATTTTGTTTCTGAAAAGAAAATTCGTTACAGAAAAATGTTCTTCATGATGGCTCTGACCTCGTTAAAATAAGTTAAGATTCTTGGGGAAAAGGATTAAGCATTCTATTTACAGTTTAATAGCACAAAGAGGCCCCTAAATCATTATTTTAGAGACCAATTTTCTTAACGTGTCAAAAATCTCTACGACATTGATTCAGGGCAGAAAGTCGATCATTTTCCACTCAGAGACAGTTTAAAGGATTAACCAACATTAGCATCGACTGTAATTTGCACATTGAGCTCTAAGATATAAGATCAAACACTGAACTAGGTGGCATGATCATTCAGTAATGAACTATTGGATTTCAAAACAGGAATTGCGCGATAAGCTTAAAATACAATTATTTTGATACACCATTAGTAGATTTTGTCATCGAATTAGAATTTCTATGCAATTCATTGAAATACATGATTGTACATGTACACTATTAATAACGTCTTGTTTATTGATACAGTAAAAAGAAATATATCTTTAAAGACTCTCTCTCTCTCTCTCTCTCTCTCTCTCTCTCTCTCTCTCTCATCTAACACAAACTTGCTCTGAGATGCAATGAAGAAAATCGTCTTTGATCTTAATAATTTCACTATATATAAGACAGATGCTTTTATCTGACAGAGCTTAGTTGGGGAAGTGGAAATTAAATATAAATATTATCTGAAATTAAAAGTGCATTATCCTTCTGACATATTTTTTTTTATTTTCACAATTAAAATTTATGACGCACATATATCGTTAAATGGAAAATATGTCAGATTGACAGTATGCAAAAACTATACGTGAAAGATCTGGTTTTCGCCCCATTGCCTGAGCATATAAACGTTTTAAGCTTTATTATATACTACTTATTTTTATTAAGTGTCATATATGATCACATAAAAAATACAGTATATAGGAATTGTAGTGGATGCAAATTAAGGTCGTACTGTACGCTTTAGTAATGTAGAATAGAAACAATGTTTTCTTTATATTATTTATATTTTTCGAGGTTAGAGGATTATTATTCATGTAGTACAAACATGAACATGAGCATGGTGCTATACAAGAATGTATACGTATAATCAATGACTTTGGCGTGGACACTCCTGTGAATATAACTCAAGTTAGAACGGAAGTCAAAGGAGACCAAATGGGCCCATGTAGATAACTATATCTAAATTTATGCCAACATTTTTCTTGACCAATGCGCAGCTTCATTGAGAGAGAGAGAGAGAGACTCAAGAGAAAGGATTTCCCATAATCACAAAATGGCCATTATATTGGTGGTCATAGACAGGCTCTGCTATCACATTGGTTTTATGGTTTCCGGTGTGAATATATAAACACACGGCCGACTCGACTAATTATATAATACTGTTCTTTTAATTAGTAGTTATCTGCAAACTAACGTAATTATTAAAATTTGTACACAAAACCTTCGTTTCACGGAAAGGTTTTACGAGTAATTTGTTGTATAAAAGATCGTATTATATGAGAATTTGCTGACGATGAAGTTAAATACTACACCAAACGTTGCGTCCAGTGCCCTGATTCTTTGATCAGTACCATGACCTTCCTTACACAGAGGGAGTTCTATGCCGTACACGCGTCTACCTGGTCACGTGCCATCGAACGACCGGAAACGTCAGATTCAATTCATTTGTGCATACGGATTGGCAAAATAGCGTCAAAAATGTCATGGACACTTTCATACATGTACTTTATGTTAAAAAATATATAGATAAACCCCTTTAAACTTCGGCGTTTTTTTTTGGGGGGGGGGGGAGGGGTGGCGAGGTTTGGGGTAGCTGCACAACTGTAGCTCAACGGTAAATTCAGGCTGACGAAGCGTCGAATCCGTCAACCCGAATTTACAGTTGAGCTCGTAACTGCAGCTAGGAAGGGGGTAAATTGTTACTCAGCAAATCTGCTTACAATATAATAAACATGTATCTGTAATTAATCTACGGCTTTTGCATTAAATGAATATTTCAGACATGCCTTGGGCCAAATTGATGAATTTTTGCAACATTCGATGAATCCTTAGGTAGACATACTAACTTTTATCGCATTACTTAGTGCATTTCCCAGATAAGATATAGTTTGTGAATGAATGTAACTAAAACTATGTTCATGTGGATTTCCAAGGATGAACAAATTATATAAACCCAATAAACTTGATTTCATATTATAAATCAGCATGGAAGTAGCAAATCAGCAAATTATTATTCCACAAATATTTATATTTAAAATTACAAGACATTAATAATGATATTGAAGAAACTGGCAGTTACTTGATAACCTTTTAAACAATGACCCAGGAATTAAGACCAAATCGTTTTAAATGAAAGCTTTTGCTACTGTGAGTATTATGCAGTAAAATTAATATTTTGATAGCAAATATTTGAATTTTTCCCAATAAACACTCAGATATGGCTTTGCAACGCTTTAAATGAAAATACGGAGTAATCGTCTGATTTCACATTCGTCATGGCTTTCATTGATGGTATGATATTATGCAAAAAGATTTTACGTTCATCCCAAGAGATGACCCTTCCCGTTTATTGCAATGACTTGTTCTTTGCATCCAAGGATCAAAATTCAAAAAATTACCAAATGTCGTATTATCATATCCACAGAGCCACAAAGAGCTTAAAAGGCCGAATCTTTTTATCATGACGTCATCGAGGACGTTTTTGGGATGATGACTTTTCAGTATTTCATTACCATTACTAGTTGTTATTGTAATCTATAAACTTTACACAAAAAATGCTCCGCGTTTTTTTCGACTTTAGAATGGGAACAAGAGAAAAATGCAATAATTAACGTGTCACATTGTTTAAACTTTAATTTATTCCAGTTTACATTAACAAACCAGGATTCAATGATTCTATAAGTAAAAGGACCGGTCGTTTCCGCAAATAATCTTTCAGTAATATTTACATCCATGGTCATTATCCTCAGTGTTTAATTCATATTTCAACTCTTGACTTTAAGATTTCTTATCAATTTACGATATAGTGTTTTATCTTCGTAGGAACTTAAAATAATTTGAGCCTTCAAGGTCACATCAAAATATCAAGGACATTTTCTTTTTACTAAAAAAACAGATATACTCCTCATCTTTTCCACCTCTTTACTAAATTTCAAGATAATGTCACTCACTGAAATATTGCAACACCGATTTATTTTAATTAATATTTTTTGCTGTAAAAAAAAATCAAAATAAACTTCATGATCTCTCTTCCACAATACACAAGGGAAAAGAGGCAATGTCTCATCAACTAATCACATCTGTGAATAACAATAATGGGTAAAGTGCGATTTGATACTGATATCCCGCGCCAAACAGAACCTAATGGACACTTTCTCTATCCATGCTGGAGCGTGGCGACATTTCTCATACATTGTCCTGGTTATAATGTGTCAGCGTGCCTCCCTGGGTACTCGTTTTTTGTTTGGAAACAGTGCAGTAACTTTTACAGATACAGGAAAGCCCGCGTTACAAACAACTTTGAGTGACTATACAACCACTTTTAGGTTTTAGTTTCATATAATTATAAAAGCCTTACTATATGGCATTACACTCATCACAAGAAACTGCATGTATTATGATTTGAGTAAATAGTCACATGTTATCAGAATGTTTAAATAGTGTAGTTATGATTTATATAGTTTTTATTTGACAAAGAACAGGACAAAAAATTGACATTATAAAATCTACTTTCAAACAGCTAACATCTGCATATTCATTTGTTCGTGGTATATAAACGTTGCAGTTCCTCATTGCCAAGCCAAGGTCGCCAACACTGCTTTGGTGAAAGTTTTATGCCTATAATCTAAACAACCTAAACAGAATGCAAAATAAAACCTTCAGCACCCTCTAAAAATTAAGTTGAAATTTGATCACTGCAGATAAGTTTTATTTATAAATGTATTTAATTTAAAGAATGTTAGGTTTTTCGGTATGCAATCACTTATCAATATCTGTTGCGTTTTTAGAATCCAATCATATGCTAGATTTTCGGGACTACTTTTTATCCCTATCGTTAAGTAGTTCTGGTGTTAAAAGGTTGGCAGAGTGATGTAATAATGATGTAAAGAAACCATGCCCCCTACGGAACAATATTTCACAACATATGTAAAAAGTGTGTATATTTTGAAGACAAAGTAGAATTCGTTCCGGTTTTACATGCAACATTTCATTGGTATATCAGTGGCGGATTCAGGATTTCTTGAAAGGAGGACCCAAAGCGGTCTGGGGTCTGGGGGCCGCCTTGAGGCCCCCAGTGGGTCCGGCAGGGTTTTTAAGGTGTGTTAATACACTTTTATGAGCTATTCTAGTTAGGCTTGACATATTATATGAAAGATAACATGTATATGTATATACATGTATATATATTTTTAAAATTTTGATCACAAAAGGGGGGGAACAAGCACCCCGTCCTCCTCTAAATCCACCAGTGGTATAGTCCATCAACAAATCTGAAGCAATTTTTTGGAATTACCATATAAGAATAAACTTTAAAACGCGTGTACATGATTAAACCATGACTGATAAACTATTATCAAATAACAAGGTTTACTGTTTTCAGACATATGCTTTAATGTCATGATGTAATACGATATATTTAATATGTCAAAACTTCTGAAATTGAATCTGAAAAAGGAATCACGATGTACATTTGAAATTTTTTTTTATAAAATGATAGAGTCAATGGATGAAAATTACGATAATATAGATGTTTATTTCTTGGTTTGCCAATGACCTTGAGGGCATGGACTTTTCTTCCGATCTAAATATTGATATGATGTCTATTCACAGCCTCTGATCATCCTCATTAAAGAAAATCCTACAAACACTTGTTTACACATCTTTGTTGAGGAACCCCACACAAACACTAACCGATCGTCTATATATCATCTTAGGAGATTTCATGCTGCTTTACAATTCATCATTTATCAATGGTGTTTAATTTAGCTGGTCATATTTAAGAATACAATTTCCATCGTCAAAGAGAAATTAACCATCTTCGTCTTTCCTAGCCAAGAAATAAACTCACGAGTTCATAGATTTTAGATCAGGATACTTATCGATGTTCTGCCTACTTTGAAGTCATGCCAATAAGTCTATGAACTTTTTTCTGACTGGTTTTAAATAGATTCCACGTGCCTTCTACTCTTTCTAATTGTGCACTATTTAAAAGTGAATAAAAGCCATTAATAAGTAAAAGTCTTCCAGAGAAAATCCAGTTTATGAGCGAAATATATACTTTAAAATAAACGAGCTTTTTGTGCCCTTTGTTTTAGAATTCCATATTATGAATAAATTACAGATCTTCATTTCGCACATGACTTAATTAACGCCATTAAAACAAGGTGAGAGAAGTAAATGTTAATTTTGAAAAGACATTTCCATTATCATTTGACAATAAGAAATCGAGTGTTTTAAGTAATATTTTAACAAAATGTAACTTTCTAACAATGGAAAACAGAATCAATTTGAATAAATGATGGAAGGCAATGATATGATGTGCTTAGAGACACTATATATAGAACAGACATTGAATGAAAGATGTTTTACAGTTCGCAAATTCTTGTAAAAGTTCAGTCTACGAAAATTAATCTGTGTCTTGTTGAATTTCCTTTCCACCTCCCTTTTCACAGAATGCTTGTTTTAGATTGTTGCATAATACATGTATATCATAGTCATTTTTTACGATCTAGTCATTTTTATGATCTCCGTGTTTCGAAAAACTGGCGACTAGGGGATCCCAAACCTTCTGCCATATTAGTCAGTTTGTGTAGTTTACTAAAGTGTTTAATGCATAGCTTACCTTGTTTATACTCTGCTCTACATATTACATATATATATATGTTGCAGTTTGTTTTGACATTTGCTTTTTTACAGTTTACAATATTTTGATTTCTGATCTACTTGAATTATTGGAATGTACTATGTATGATGTACATTCAACTTTATGTTTTAATCAGGATGTAATCATATTCTGATTAATTAATACACCTTTTCGACACATCCGTGAGTTTGTTTGAGGTGTGGGTAAGGAATGAGACATAAAAATAATATTTGAAATTAAGTTGTGATAACTTTTCTATATTATAGAAAGATGAAGATCATTAACATTCTAAATACGTTTTGTCTTACTTTCTTTTATTAAATGATATCTACCGTGCTAGAGTAATCATTCATCAAAACAAATACCGGACAAAAAAAATCTGCGCAATAAATTGATTTCGCCACGATAGATTTTTTGTCATCATGCGGCCATAAATGTAATTGTTAACACCTGAGCTAGCAATTAGTGGCCATGAGATCAGTGATAGGAAAATAAATAACATGTAGGAGTAGGTGGGAGATATTACGACAAATTCATTGCACTTTTAAATGAGGACTGGAGTTATTTATATTGTAAATGAATGAGACCTTCGACGGAAGACACAAACATTTTGGGAAGAAATAAAATGTTATTTGAATATTACAATAATGTAAATATAAATACTGACCTTGATCTTTGACCTTAATCTGTGTAAATCCCGCGTTTGATCCTTATTCCCGGGAGCTGTCCTTTTCCAAAGAAGAATTCCCACGATAGCGTATGTTATGGCAAGAATTAAAAGTGGAATTATGTAAGTAAACAAAAATAAGCACACAGTGTAAATCTTCCGGGAGCCCGGGGTGGGCCAAACCTCAACACACTTATAAATGTCCCCATGTTCCTGGGCCCTACCGACAAAAAACTGCACGGAGGCTAAGGAGAACGCACAAAACCATATAACAGTTATGACATATTTTGAGCGAGAGTATGTAACTCTTGATCGCAATGGAAAAAGGACCACAAGGAATCGGTCTATCCCTATTGCCATATTTGTCATGACACTTGCTGCCACAGAAAACAGTTGAACAAAGAGCACCAGCGTACAAAGTGGCTTGTAGAAAACCCAGTGTCCCAAGATGGTGTCTGCGAAAGTAAAAGGCATACAAAAGAATGCCATAACTAAATCTGCAACCGCTAGGTTAATGAGGAACGGTCGCAAATCAGTGCGAGAATGTCGTCCTTTGGTAAAAACAAGGACCACAAAAATGTTTCCCGTTATTGAAAGTAAAGTCGTTAAAATATATAAAACCATTAATCCTGAAAGAGACTCATCCGACAGAAGCGCATGTTCACCAAGACTAGAGTTTGAATCATTCATCGTTAAAGACGCGTTGAGCGTCGTCATATTAAGCTGTGCTTCGAAATTTGTCACCAGAATTGCTTCACTGAAATTGTTAGACATTTCCGCTCGGCCAGCGTCTATGGATACGATTTCATTCATACTGCTCGCGCACTTTCACTGGTGTAATCTCTGCTAAAAAAGTGCTATGTGTTATACAATATACTGTACTCTGTGAATTCAAACAATTCTTTCCGTCTGTCAGCATTCTAAATGGGCGGAGACTGCCAACACGTGCACTTTGAAAAGAAGAAAAAAACATTCCGGATCGATCGCTCTCTGAAACTAGTAAAATACTCACACCTTTGTAAGATTAAAGCGTCCATGTAAACTGCCTGCCGTCACGCACTCATGGGGCTAGCCAAATCTCTGATCAAATCATAATCCGTATCATTGCAGCAAGGAAATGTTGTCATTAACTTGGCCCCATTGTTGTTTCGCCTGCAATTCCTACTCACATCTGCTGAGAATAATTCTGAAGATTTGTTGAGTGAATGTGATGGCGAAAGGTTTCTTGTAGAGTTATCAATTCCACTTAATGAAGACTTTGCGCCAGTAGTATATGATCAGTGGTCAGATACGGCAAATATCATGCATAAATAATTTTATCAGATCTGGACATAAAGTAGCAATTACAATAGGTGCTAAACAATCTTCACAGCGGATCTCACGAGTAACGGAATATGAATACAGAACGAAACAAACCGATTAAATGGAACTATTTCAATAATCCATGGTACTTTATTTACTCTGTGGCAGATTTACAACCTTTTCAGATACAGTTTATTATTTAAAACGCCGATTAAAACAAACAAAGACCAAACATTTTACGTAACCAAGAGTAAATATATGATATTTCACTTTAGGTTTGCTAGGAAAGATTTGAATCATTTCTCCACTTTTTATCTAACCAATATCAATAGTAACTGATTGTAACTTTATTCAAGAACAATCAGGTATAGGGTATTTAGCATTACTTGGGAATAAAACGGAACCAACTGTTAGAAATGCATTGTACCCCTATCTTTCATTTAAATGAAACAAAAACCCTAAAATAAAAAAGCATTATTCTACACTGGGCTTATTTGAGATCTTTAAAAAAAATGTTGTCAAGTCAGTGAAAAAGGAAGCATTCTAATCTAAAGAAAAACTTTTAAAATAAACATTGGTAGATAATCTACACGCTTTTTACTGGTAGTTTCACTATCAGTGTTCACCCCTCTTTCTCCTTGAATTACTTCCGCGTTAATATAATTGAACCATAATCTTAAGTTTTGTTATTCTTGAATGTTTAAATGAACGAGTCGTCTATGAACTTTAACCAGCTAACTACGGTTCTTATAGAATGCACCTAATAATCTTTATAAATGAAGAGCATGAAGGAATTAAACGCAAATGCTAATTGGTTTAATAGTAAAATACAAGTTTTGAACTTTTAATTAATTAATTGTATTCAAATTTGTTGCCTTTATAACATATCACAAAACAAAATTTCCAACTACAGTTGTTTTGATTTTTTTAACAAATACGAAGAAAACCCAAGCATTGTAAAAAGGTTCCGTGGTCTCGAGCTCTCTATTACAAATCTTCTTATGTCCGAAGTTCACACCACTGAACAATTTAAATAGCAGTCGATTGAGGGTATCATAAACTATACCCATTAGTAAACAGACTTGCATTATTTTCCAGAAACTTTGAAATGTTGTTAAATATATCAAAATTATGTTTCTTATGTTTGTAGGTCATGCTTTTTGTTGATTAAAATTGGTTCATTTTATATCATATTTATAATTAAACCAAAAAATGGAGCACATACCCTCTCTATATAATTATAAGCAATGGAGTTCTAAATAAGGCGTCATTTGAAGATTTTGGTTTCTACACACCAATTCTTATGAGTGTGTTTCAAGCATTGAATTTTTAATCGTTTAAATCTTTTTAGAAAGAAAATACAGATAATTTTATTCTTTCATTTTTAGTTAGGCCTACTATAGATTACTGGTATTTACCCGCCTTATTCGCTTATCTTCCTTGAAAACGGGTACTTTTATTAGTTTATCTAAAATATTTGAAATTACTCTAGTGTGAGTATATAACAAACTTAAATAAACACTTTTTTAAAAATATGAAATCAATTATTCAGATCCATTCCTTTTTGGCGTTTTAATTTTCTCTATGCTTGACATACAATTAAATCGTTTGTTATTGCGTGTAAACAAACAAAAAAAAAATCTCAACTTGTTTGAAATAATTCATGAAAGCTTTGTTCTAAAGAAATAGAACCCTTTGATACAGATGTTACCGTAAAATCAGATGACGTCATGCATTCTTTGTTGTAATCGCTTAAAAAAAAATCTTAGAAGAATACTTCCTTGATGGTGACGTTAAAGTATCAAATTAATCCTAAAATATCCTCTTTGTTTGCTCAGAATATTAATCGCATATTGATATTTTACTAGATATTTGTAAAATAGAGGATAAAATAATACTATGGTTTCTTTTCATTACGAGTCCATGAAAATGTGAAATTATTTTTTGATATTTTCGCTTCTAGGCATTTATTTCAAGTTCTAAATAAACGATTTTGTTGACTTAATCTCGGAGAAATATCGAACAAGTAGGAAAAGTACATGGCATATATGTGTACTTATTGATTGCTTGACATTTCATTCAGTTATGTGTTCACATAACTTTCCTATGTAACCGTATTCTTGAATTCGGTCTCAATGTCATTGTCGTTCTTCTTCAAACAGGGTGGAACCAATTTAAAAGACTTGCATCATTATGTTCTTATAATTCAAACTAAACGTGTATTTTTATGTATTACTCAGGTCACAGACTCTATAGAACAAATCGCCTCAGAAACCATTGGTACTAGTATATAGATTTGTTCTAGGTGTGGCTATGATACTACACAGAAATGACAACAAGCTCCAGTTAATCAATCAAATATCTGATTTATAAACAGATGTTGCATGTAATCGTAGATATCTTTGTATGCAAATTTATGACTTCGATTGAGGTGTTATATTTTTTGAGTCGATCCCAGAAGTGGTTTGAACGTTGGTTCTGTAATCTATCTCAGAATGTACAAGTCAGTTTTTATGAGTAGAAACTGTCTTGTCGGCTATTTATCTACCAGTCGCTCAATATGTGTACACAAGCATGCATGTGTATATGGAGGGCCTCAAATGCCTCCCATACTTGTACTTGAATTCGAGTCCGAATTGTACGAATCATTTATATCTGAAGACTAGCTGCAGAACTGTAGTTCTTCGGGAAATTTGGGATAACGGACTGTAGAGCTACAGTTCCATCCATACAAAAAAACTTTATATTTATTGCGCACATTTTACTTTGGATGTCATTACTTTACTTGCTTCTGAATGTCTTTAAAACATCCTCACTCACACCGTAAAGTGAAACGATGTGGTTTGTTTACAGGTAAAAATGGCGACTTGACTCTTGATACTGACGTGAATTGAACATACTCCACTCCGAAGGTATGAAGAAAATATCTAGGGAATTTTATTGCGCAAAAAGTTGCGCAATGTTTTGGACTTAAAACAAATTTAGAAATATTTTCGGCAAATATATTGTATGGGTGGAACTTGAGCTCTATGGTACGTCAACCCGAATTTCCCGTCGAGCTACAGAAAAACCCGTATTGTATCAGATACTAGTGTACACATACATGTAATTATATATCGAAATAAAAAATATGCATGTGAAGTTTAATACCCATGGAGAATGTTGTTTACTGTTTATTAATACATTTTTTGCGTTCGTACACTTAATATCAGTAATTGATCATGGTTTATTTTCGGCATTATATGTAGTAAGGGCCAAGCAGCACGCGGCGCATGACGTGATTTGATACATGTTCATTGATTGACAGACGTAACTTGAGTCCCGCTCAAATGACCGACAATAGTTCATGCAAAGAAATTTAGTTAAAACGAAATAATAAGTTCAGTGAAACTATTCTCTCTCTCTCTCTCTCTCTCTCTCTCTCTCTCTCTCTCTCTCTCTCTCTCTCTCTCTCTCTCATCTGCATGCAAATCATATCCGAAATTTCTCCCAACCCCCTCCAACCAACCAACCCAGATACGAAACATATAGGGTTGCATAAGTCAATGTGAGTTTGTAAGAAAAACAAGATGAAAACCATACTAATGAATGGACTGTTATCATATACAATGAATAGAATGTTCTCATATACACGATGTAATGAACCACTTTAGTACTGTTATCTCTCCACATACAGCCGTGTGTGTTGGAGATTCCAGTCCTGTTTATTTGTAAATTATATCACGTATTTTCTTTTCTCTTTTATTCTAATAAAATCATCTAAAAGTTACATTAACAAGGCTACATTTAAAGAAAGTTGGAGTTTCTGTGCCCACTCTTATTGATTCTCTCTCTCTCTCTCTCTCTCTCTCACACACACACACACACACACACACACACACACACACACGTTATTTTTTTTTAAAGTACAGTATGTACACTATGTTCAACATTTTATGAGCACAACCAAAGTATATTTAGTATAACTATTGTTGGAACATTTCTATGTCAGGCTTTCAAGTTTTAGAAATCGGTCGTGAAAATTTTATCGACAACCGAAGAATTGATGAAGTCTATGAAATGGACATAGATTAAACACCCTTTTCTTTGTCCTTTAATGAACTAACTAACACCACAGAATTGTAGTATGCATAATTTATTCCAGAATCTATCAAAAAATCACGCATAATATTGAACTTTGCTAGTCTGCGACTGTCTCTGTCCTTCTTCATCACGCGACAGTGGTCAATCAAGCCGTATATAATTTGCACGCTTATCACACTTCGGTACGCTTCTTTGGTCGTTTTGGGTCGGAGCTTGCTAAATTATCACTGCAGCTTTTTGCACGGTCCAATTCGTTTTGCGAACGGTACGTTACGTTTCTTGCATGGTACGGTTTGATATATATTGTGAACGGTACGGTTCGTTTTGTGAACGCTACGGTTCGTTTCTTGCACGGAATGGTACGGTTCTTTTTGAAGGTGTAGTAGCACGTTTCAGGGTCTGTACATGTTTTGATAATAGCCACAGTTTTGTTCCTCGTCGGCGAAAATTGTAAATTTGATTTCGCATAACCTTATATGGACTTTAACAAACAGTAATTATGTAGACATTCTGATACGTTAAACTTTCAGTATTTTAAAACTCATAATAGTACATAGGCAAAAAAGAAATATACTTTATATTTTACTATTTTGCAATATATTGTCATAATTTCGTATAGTTTAGGAACCAGGAAAACAAAGACACAATATTAAATTCATGGATGTAAAAAAAACCAAAACACACAAATCTTTATCAACTTTTTTAAATGTGATTATTTACAGCCAATTGCTATAGCTTCCTAATTTAAAAAAAGAAGATAAATTTGTAATCATTTACTACATGTACATCTTATCACATTTTTTAATCTATCAACAGAGAAGATTTAAAGTGAAATTTAGGAATATTTTTTAAAGCTGTCAGGCACCAAGTTTGTGTTGATTTTGAACGAATATAAAAAACGAGAACTTACTTATACATAAATCTTAGATATCGAATCAGTAATAGATACGACGATGAACACGTGTCAAGCAGGGAGATTTCCTGGCGAATGCAAAAGTTTTTTTTTAATCTATAGAGAACTATCCATCTGACATATTTTAATTATTAAAATCAAAAACTGTGTTAGAAGGACAGACAGACCATTCTTGAAAGCCAATCAGTGCGATAACTACCAAATCAAGATTATTGTGGTATCAATTTTATTCGTGGGGGTCAATGTTCGTGGGTAGCATATAATGTCCTGGTTCGTGGGGACGTAATTTCGTCGATAGCAATTTCTATTTGGTAAATGATATAAATATTAAACAAATGCTTGTATATACGTTCGTGGGGATGAAAATTCGTGGGCAATGCTTACCCACGAAAGCCACGAAAATTGCCCCCCCCCCCCCCCACGAACATTGATGATTCCACGGTATAGAACCGACAGGTAATCAAGGAAGATTAACTGCAAAAAGTAGGAATGTAAATGACAACTATAAGCGAAATATTGGATTTAGAATAGATAACCATTTTACTGATAAACAAACAAGTTTTTCGTGCTACACACACACACTTTTTAAAAGCGCAATATTCAATTATTAAAAATACAAAATAAAAGGCAATAAAATTTGGTAAATATATTTTTTTCTTCAAAATAAATGCATGCTGGTTACCAAAAAAATTCAAATAAAAATAAAAAAAGAGACGGGAAATCGATATTGTTGCTGCGCATTACCTATCATTGCTAGAACTAAGCTCCAAACGCTAACTTTTCAAACGAAATTGCAGTTTTATCCCCGCAAACTTTCTTTTAATTGAAACAAGTACAAAAGCAAGTTCTAGAGAAAAAAATCGATCAGCAATATCATGTACTTTGGTTTGCTTATAACTTAACCGGAAAAACATGACTTGATGATAGCGCTATTGTGATTAATAGCCATGGCTCCTGAGTCATGCAACTTAAACAAGCCTTTGATCTCAATCTCACATATTTCCAGATATTTCCATTTTCTATTCCTTTTGTGAACTTAAGAGTGAGCTGTCCAAGTTATATGGTCTTGGAACAGAATAAACTAAAACAAATATTCAATTAAATTTTAGAACACAGATTGATTATCTTGCAGATACAAGTACTTAGTCTAGTGATTGCTCTTGTCAACAAAATTTTGTTAAGTATTTATGTCATCATAACATCATACAAATTCAACTATATCGTATACATAAAATAGGTTTTCTCTTGCGTAACTGGAATCTTGCTGAATACCACAATAGTATTATAATACTTTAACTCAAATTTTTCATGTACAAGTTTATAGCAAGTTACAACAAAATAAACAAAATTAATTGCACGCGCGTCGTATTGTGGCATTGGCAAGTTATGGTATACGATATAAATGAATTTGTATGGCCAATCAACCAGAATCAAATTCTGATAATGAATATTCATAATTATATTCGAAATAATTCGGAAGTTTTCCTTAGATTAAAAGATAGTATTAAGTGTTCCGAATAGGTCTAATTCATCAAAATGGTTTGAGTTGAATAAGTTAACATTTATTAATCTAGCTATGTTTATTTTTTTTTAAATGTGCAAGGACATTGCAATGTATGTCAAACTAGTCTTACAATTGCATTTTATTTCTTCAAAATCTTTAAGAATATCGCTTTTGATACTACAAGTAGTTAAACCATCGAACGTTGATATTATTTTGAATAATTGTGAATTGTTAAAATGCATTGCAGTTTCGACCAGTAATTAAATTTTGATGAAATTCAATATGCATGTACACTGTAACCATAAACATATGGCCATCTGCAAATTACTTGTACACTTCTATTTCGTTCTTACCCGGAATAAATGCGCTTATCGAAAACCATTCATTGATAAAGTTAATTCGAAAAGAAAAAAGTCACTAGCCCAAGAAAGACAACCTTATCTGTTCGTACAGTTATACATAATGTACTGGTACTACCACCTAAAAGAACTTTACAAAGTGCTGTGCAATTATAATTTATACAACACATTAATACAAAAAGTCAACTGTTTCACAAGATATGGACTTTAGAAGTGTGTTTTATTCCTAACCATGGAGAGGAAATTGACAGCCAATCAAAGATTACTCTCAAATTGTGGTAAACGATTTCAAGATTACCTCGTGTTTATACTTCACCATATACTATTTTTCTTGCAACCGTAGTGTAATAGGAAGAACACCTTTAATAACAAGCAGGAATTTCGTTTAATTGTCTTATGAGTGGCCATTGTTTGTTTAAACAAGAAAGTACTAAAAATGAAAATGACATTCTTTGCGGTTGGTTTAATACTAGTACTTAGAACATACATTGTATATATAATTATATTTCAAAAACATGATTAACTCAAATTGGTAAAGATAATCCAAACGTTGGGTCAAGTGCCCCCCCCCCCCCCCCACTTTATATACAGGATAATCATAATTATTGAAAGTTGATAGAACAACAGAGATAAGGTCCCCTGTTTCAATGTCGCCCGAAACAACATCCCGAGTTTGGAAATAATAAGTCGCCAAAGCTTTTTTTAATCAGTACGTTCTATTATCATTTTAAATGCCTGTTTGAATCCAAGATATTTTTGGGGATAGGAACTGCCGCCCCCTTCCTTTGAACTCCATGCAACGTTTTGGTTATTGTACAAATTCATTACTTTATACTCATAATAAAATAAAAAACCAGACACAATTTTTAGCAGCAATTCTTAATCATGAAGGTTATCCCAGTGGAAACCATTACAAAATAAAATTGCATTGTTGTCTTTGAGTATCCATATGACAGTTAATTTGACTATCACATTGAAACATTGAAAAAGCTCTGCTTCTGTCAGTTTGATATGTTAGTGTCGTTAATATACATGTAGTACAATGAGACACAGATATGGCTTCTCAGCCAACAGGAGTTTTACCACCACCAAGCTTAGTATTATTCTTACTATCAGAGGTTATAACCTCTAAACATAACCCCAGTGACCTGAAAGCATGCGCAGTGACTTTTTAACGAAACCGGTATATCAGTCGGTTATTCAGAAGAAACAGCATTTTCCTCATCCTGCAAAGGGTTACTCGCCCTTCAGTATAAATTTCGTTTTGATTTCAATGGGTAAAAGCCAGTAAACTCTGTCCTGTCTGACTTCCATACAGGTCCAGTACTCTTAACTTTTTTTTCTTGGTCAGAGTTTAATAGTTCTACAAACTACTTGTTTTCACCATTATGTACATGTATACGTGCAGGTAAATGTTAGTACTCCTCAATGAGCTCATTATCCTCTTTTAATTAGAGTAGTAAAAATCAAAGACAATTTAAGCAAAATTCTGGTGATAAGGTCGAGGACTATGTTGTAAGTTTAAAACTCAAGAGGTTGTACGACAAAACACATCCGGAGCGAGAATCTTAAGCAAAGGAATAGGACTTAAAACGCAGATTGTTGAATAAATTGGCCGACTATGATGCTTCGCTCCATGTGATAGGTGTAACAGTTTTGTTTCTTGTAAGTTATGACGAAGCTGGAAGAGGACAAACGAACTGAAGAACAAACGAAGGACAACCCAAAAAATCCATGATTTTAAGACATATCGAAAAGCAGCGAGAAACCCGTCACATGTGAATAAAAATATGAAAGCAATCAGGGAAGTAGAAAACTCATAAGCAGAGAAGTATAACAGGAAAGGGCTAGATCTGGAAAGACAAGAAATGTCAGAGAAAAATCACCAGATATCACCATTGATGTTATAAATGTAAAAGAGGATGAAAATGAGTTAAGGAGGTTGGGCGGCCATCTTGTACATTTGAGGATCAAAATGTAAACATTTATTGAACTGGCTTGTTTCTGCCCAAAATTGCCGGCCCGAAACTTTTGTCAAAAGTTAAAAAACAATAAATATGATGTTTACATGTTGTTTTGTATGCAAATACGCATACAAGAACAGAACATGCCTTTTTAATCGCTTAGAACTGCGTAGCTATAGACTTAATTTCAAGATTTAAAAATCTGAAAATATGAAAAGAGGTTAAAAGTGTTTACTCTACAACCATTTATTGAGAAAACAGTCTAAGTTTGCGTCTTTTATTTAAGTTGTAACTTTGTCTCAAAATAAGGTACCCTAATATTCTAAAAATGGGTCTCAGAAACTATCAGTCGGTAAGAGATATATTTGTCTATGTCTATGTCTATGGAGGTACATTAAAGTTATATTTTTATTGAAAAATATATGCATATTTTTTATGTAAGACAATTAATTTTTTGGACCCCTACCTGACTTCTAAAAAGATTTAATTTAATTATATTATACTTATAGAACAGAAAAAACAAACTTAAGACTGGTATAGAGATCTGATGTTTGTCACATTCAACACATTGTCGAAATGTTTAAACTGACCTTTTTATTTCTCTGAAAATATTATAACTTCAATGTGCCTCCATAGACACAGGAGTTTTTCTAAAAATAGATCCAACGCCGACTGATAAAAATGGGGTACCATATTTTTAGGCAAAGTTACAACACTAATGTGCAAAATTCAACCATTTTATCAACCCATGGTTGTAGACACCAATGAACTCCTTTCATATTTTTCCAGACTTTCAAATCTTCAAAATAAGTCTGCAGCGCAGCTGCGCAGTTCTACAGCTGTTCTTAGTGATTAAAATGGGCATTGTTCTGTTCTTGTACGCGGAATTTGCATAAAAAACAACATATTAAACCTACTGCTTTTTTATCTTTTAACAACAGTTTTGGGCAGAAACAAGCCGGTTCAAGAATGTTTACAGTTTAATCCCCAAATGTACATCCCCCTTAATAACAATGCTGTGTGGAATTAGGTACCTTTGTAAACAAAATGGTCAATTTGTCTGAGACTATCCCAAAGGACATAACAGAACTAGAAACCTGTTCTCCAAACAATTTTTGTAATGAAGTAAGCACCGTTTCGTAGGGTTTTGAGATGACTGAACTGGAAACTCACTGATATAGAGAAACGGATATAACCCTCAATGTGTTATTTTTCTGTTTAAATTAAAAAGATAATATTCAAATCACTGATGGTTTAGGTGCACCAACAGGTATTATTTCGTACAAAATCAAAAAGGAAATCAGTTATTATTGATGAATTATTGATGAATGGCAAAAAGGTGCTGCTAATATTTCATAAAGGAAGTCCTTCATTTACAAGACATGCTATCCAATGTTTACATATTAAAAAAAAGATATCGCAAAATTTATCTTGAACAGGAAATCTGTTATTTGGTGTTCGTTGTTTGTACAACTGGAGATATTATTGGTCCATTGCCCGAAACAAACAGATGATATCATTGATCAAAAAGCGTTGCAACAACGATTTTATGAAACAAAATCATCGCAAATTATAGGCGTCCTTTAATTACTAGTATTCATTACTCCTACCAGCCGTAATTATGAATAACAAAATTCAAACAGTTATGTATCATGTTGCATAATTATTATGAAAACCAAATTTACTGCACGAGATCCCAAGTGCAATAAATTGGATTGGTAAAAAGGTTCAACCGTAAACTCATTACAAAATGACTAAGCCTGCATGGCATGGCTTATGCACATGTGTTAATATGATGTACATTGAAGTTGACCTAATAGATATACAGCTGTTTTATCCGTACTGTTTGTACATGTAGTTCAGGTTGCCACGAATCAACACTTTTTACTTCTTATGTACTCAAATTTGCGGGGAACTAAATTTAAGAATGCTATATACGGAAACTCATCATCCATTAGCATCTAATGATATCAATGTCTCTTCATATGGGGCATTTGTTGAAATTATTACATTAAAAAAAGATTCAGAAAAAAGAGACTGGAAAATATACAAAATTAAAGTATTTAACGTAAATGTGACCAAACATATAATACTTGGTTTGCAAATAGCAGGGTAAATGATTTGGGGACTTCGAAGTTTGAAAATACTTGCATTGCATCATGTAAAGAATTAAAGGGCTTTTATATTATGCTAGTTTTCGAAAAGTTCAGCTACAGGGGAAAGCAAAGTTGTCAATCATAACAAATTGTCTCCCTATGAAAGATCCCCACAACTACGTTGTATGTTGAAATTATATGAACTAATTAACTATAACTTGAGTGTTGATGTCTGGTTATAGTTGCAACTTAAACATAAGAAATTGTTGTAAAATCTTTGAGCAGAAACAAAACTTAAATAAAAACCTGCAGCTGCAATAAATCGTCGGAAACCAAGGGCTAAGCATACGCTTACGGATCGTTGGCCAATCATTTAACATTTCTCGTAGTCATGAATATTTTTTGTTTTCAATTCAATAATGAGAAAGCCAAACTATTAAATTTTAGGAAGTTTGAAAATGAAGATAATAATATGAAAACAAACCGTGTCGATAGTTCCTTGCGTTAACAAGACCATTAACAAGACCATTGAGATTTCCTTATTAAAAGTGTAAAGGGGCCAATCAAAATAGTCCATGAATTATCAATGAGAACAAGGAAAGTTTAATGAGTTGGCAAACGTTCAATTACCGCATGTATGACTGGCCGTGAGTTTCTGGTGATGCAACAGAGTTAATAATTATACATGTACCTGCACCTTTTCGAACGGACACATGGATGTGTTTTGGAAATGCATGGTTCCTGGTGTTGAAGACATGGCCTAACTTGACCCTGTTCCAAATAAATACATCATAGATTTAGAAATAAGAGTGGATTTTATCTCTGCAAAGGAATTAGATCCCAAAAGTTTTCAGACCAATGATAATCACTGAAAAGCAGAAACAGGTGACCCCCAAACAAACACTTCAGTCATTCTTATTCAAATAATAAAGGCAAAAACATCGCTTGATCTGTCATTTAGCAAGGTCCTGGTGTTGCCGAGCAACCTAGCACAGATGATTGTCTTTCCCCGCCGTAAAATCTTTGTCAACTCGGCATCAAAGTTAGACAAGAAGTCTTTTCTTTCCCTTTATTAGCATCTGGACAATTTCACATCGAGGTTCACAACTCCTCAAAACTACTGTATTTTAATAAAAGCGTTAATAAGATGTCTAAATTTTGGACTGGAGCTAATTTCAAAAGGGGCAAAATTAAAAATTGTATCGCTGTTTTATGAAATTCAAAGTTTATTATCATAGTTGTAACCACTTTTAATTGTAAAATGATTTGTGAATTGTTTCCAATTGTGTGAACAGGTTTTTTCCCCACCCACTATCATTAAAAACACATGAAATACAAAAAAGATTAATACTCAGTAGATAAAAAAACAGATGTTTGGTTGATACACGTATAAAGATGCAAAGTGACAACTAAGTGTTGATAAAAAAAAAATATGTCTCATGATCGTAGGTTTGGTTATATAATCTAATTGCAAAACTGCACAGTCGCTCTTTGATCGTCATTAATGCACATTTTATAGACAAAAACGCTGATCGTAAAACAATAAAGTCTTATTGCCAAGAATAGTCAGCAATTAAGATGCGTAAAGTCCATAATTTATTGCCGTTAACTCAACAACAGGAAAAGAGTAACATTTTCTTTAGTGATTTTGTAATGATTTCACATAACTCATGTAATGCCGCTCGCTGAAATTGCTTCTGCCTAGACAATTTATTCAACCTGCACGGTTTTGAGTCTCGAACGACGTACTTAATTACTAAAAGAAGGCTGTTGATTGGTATAAAAACCATACTGTTTGAATCATTATATATCCCATTAATTAACGGCGGGGTTAACGTCTCCATGCAAACAATCATTTTGTTAATTACAGTGCATTGGTAGCAGAGAAAAATATCCCAGAGAACGAATAATAAAACACAACAACGTAAAATGAATCGGGACACAGGAAATTCAAATGCTACAAAAATCTGCATTTGCCTTTTAAGTTAGCAATATTTACTTTATTTTGTACATTTATCTATACATAGAGTTGTCGTTCTTCTCCTTTTTAAAGAATAATACGAAGTATCTGCATTTGTTTATTACAGATTAACGATTTTTCCTTTTGAGCCTCTAAGATCTAAGTGACTGTCCATGTTCTGTTTCTTTTTCATATTTATTACCTAAGTTGGCAAGAAACCCAAGTTCCTTATCGTCACTAATGTAGATAGATGAAAAGTACAATTATTCTTTATTTGAAGAAATTAAAACTTAAATGAAATGAAAAAAAAATAGAAACACGACTTCTACGTTATTAAAAAGATGATATTTGATGACAAGGCCGTTGACGTCACGTCTATTGGCGAAGTGTAATATGACCATCTCATGAATTAACAAACTGACTCTATTTAGATCGATAAACAACGGCAACATTAGACAGGGACTAATCTAGTATCAAAACATTTTTATAGGTATATATTTACATTTGTCAGTGTCTTTGCCTGTGATAACACTAGTCCAATAAATTCAAATGACGTATAATTGACGTATAATGAGGCCGGAACTCGAAGTTTGTGAAAATACATTCTGTAAAATAATAATCCTTTTTTCTTTGATTTGCTGATTCTTGAACTTTTGCGGGAAAAAAAAAATTAAAAAAAGGAAATTAAGTAATTTTATTTAGCCACAACCTGCCCTTTATAAAATGGAACTCATAATATCATATCATTAATTTGCATTACTAGATAAATATATCAGCGTTTGAAAATTTGGATTAAAAATATAACGACCAAAAGGAAAGTTTACTTCCGTCCTTCCACTTTATGGAACACCGCAGCTGCCACATGTGATTTGAGTTTGCAATAAACACAAACAATTAATTTTTAACAACGCATGTAACAATTAACCAACAAGAAAAGCTCTACATGTACGACATGAATCAGCTATCTTATATTTCCAGCATTTTTCATCATGGGCTGATGTTACTCCATGTGAAGATGGTACTTTTTATTTTCTGCTGAGGTTACTTCAAGTCAAAATGGTACTTTTTCATTTTCTGTTGAGGTTACTTCAAGCGAAGATGGTATTTTTTCATTTTCTGCTGAGGTTTCTTCAAGTGAAGATGGTACTTTTTCATTTTCTGCTGAGGTTTCTTCAAATGAAGATTGTACCTTTTCATTTTATGCTAAGGTTACTTTCACGTGAAGATGGTACTTTGTTTTTTACATTATCGCTGTGGTTAATTAAAAGATAGTGTTTTTCTTTTATACATTGAATATTCCATGTGAAAATTATGCTTTTTTCATAAGCTTTAGTTGTTTATAGGAAGATTTTTTTCATAATATGATGTGGTTATTTCCTGTAAAGGTGGTGCTTTTACGTATGATATAACATGCTGCAGATATTTGTTATCCTTTTCATCGTATGTTATACATTGTAGTTATTTTATGTTAAGATGTTAACTCGGAACTCATTTAAGCATGTTGATAGTGGAGTTTGAAACTATTCTCCATTTCAATTGGACTACCCCGCTACTATTTATTAGCGAAATTAATAAGATGATTTACGCCACATTGGATGAGTACACTATATTATGCATCGGACAGGTATTACCACTGGAGGTAAAAATTTATGCTCCCGTATTCTGTTTATATGAATACTGTATACAGCAAAATATTTGCTCCCGTTTTATTTTCGTTTCTTTCGCCATCGTTGTCAGCAGGCGAATTTAAGACTGGGCGAATTCCATTGTCGCAAATAATATCCCTTTAAACACGACTGCATATGGGCGAATTCAAGACGGGGCGAAACCTTTTGCAAGTTTAGAAGGGCAAAAATAACACGGGGCGAAAATAGCCCTGTATACAGTACAATAATCAAGATTTTGATTATCGCATAGTCAGAAAAAAAAAACAATAAAAATATCATAATTACCTTTAAATGATGTTCATGATTATTTAGCAATACAAAATTTAATAATAATTTTTCTTAAATTTGACTTGCTGCAATAAGTTACAAGATTCACTTCAGACCTTCATTTCCTAGTATTACATTTCAAAGTAATAAATAGCGGAACCACTGGGCCTCAAGCATGTGTTTCCAGTCTGATTAAAATCAAACCTTCCACTAGCTCCCTTATTTTGATGGTCGCGACCATCAAAATAAAGGAGCTAGTAAAAGGTTTGATTTAAATCAAACTGATGTGTTTCAAAATGTATATCATTTTAAAAACTTGTTTTAATGCACAAATTTCTTTTGATAACCCTAACAATGGACTCGTTTGTAACAAAGGACTCATTTGCTCAACTGATAAAAATCCAATATACAAATCAGTTAATCCCGAATTTTTCGTAATGAGAAAACTAAGTAATCGATTTCTGCCTTCTGTTTAAAAAAAACAAAACAATATTCACCTGAACTGTCCTGAAGTAATGAAAATTTTCTGGATCCGCGCATGCAAACCTTAAGCGTCGTTTAAAGAAACCTCTGGTACGCTGTCCTGGTTAATTTCCTTTTGCGAACTTAAAAAAATTCTGTTTATTCTTAATTCATTGATGCACAGCAAGCTTCTACAAATTTCGGCTTTACAAGCGCAAAATGTGGATCCGTTCCATTTACCAAATTCTTTTATGAAACGGAAGCTTAGGTTATGGCGATTACAAAGTTCAAATCCATTCCGATTCAAATTCCGGTTATTTGTTATAACTAATTTTTGCTTATCATTAATTAATCAACGCTAATAGAAAAAATATATTGGCATACTCAAGCTATGTACAATATTTATAATATCTAAACCATTTACACTTCTCAACCGATTAATAAAACATAAAAAATCGAGTTCATCATAGAAAGAAGATCTAGATAGTAGTGAGAAAATTACCGGTTTATTCCGGAAAGAGGGCAGACCACACAGGTCGTCACTGAAATAAATGCCTAGGAGACCTGCTTGAGACGGAAATGGTTGCTCATTTAATCATGATGGGAAATAAAATTTAATCATCCAACGACTTTCCTTGAAAGGAAATAAAATTCTCTTTTAAAGATTCTGTGTCAGTGTAGGTTTAGGGTGTGAACGCACATAGTCCGCAGTGTATGTCAATAACGGACACTTGTGATATATCAATATATATATTCTTGATATAAAATATTTAAATTACAAAATATTTTCAAATTTAGTTGAATAATGTGTTTTTTTCTGGTAAAATTGGGTGTAGTTTGTATACCAGGAAAATATGGTTTTAAGGCTATAAAATGCCCATAGTCGTAACGATAAGAATATAAAAAAATGAAAATAATGACATATCTAACACTTGTTATACAACATAGCGTATCAATTTTAAGCATTGCGTTGAGATCAACTCTAATGTAATATACTATATGTTTCCAAAATTAGAAATTGTACTCGATGATCAAACAATGCATTTTAATTCATTTTATTCAATCACATATTTTTTAAGGTACTCAGTTTTACATAGCCTATTAAAACT
Source organism: Magallana ariakensis (assembly GCA_020458035.1). Taxonomy (NCBI): domain Eukaryota; kingdom Metazoa; phylum Mollusca; class Bivalvia; order Ostreida; family Ostreidae; genus Magallana; species Magallana ariakensis. Next base: position 44,914,710 of record CM035817.1, read on the forward strand.
ACATTACTGTGTTGCCTTCATTTGATAAATTAGGCTATAATTAAAATGCTGTATCATTAAGAAGTTCTATAAGCTTTCTGTTAAAGATTTGGCAAAATTTTAAACACAGAAAATGTAAACAGATAATGAACAAATTTCAATTACGACAAAACAAATTTAATTTTAATAATTTATTTTCTGCTTTATTGTAAGAATTTGTATCATTATATATTTAAACACTGATGCACTTAATTCTAAAGTGAATAGAGAACTAATGACTGGTAGAATGAGTATAGCTTGATATGTAGAATGAAAACGAGATATCTCTTTTTGGTCACTGAAATTGTTAAATTTTACGCTAATAAAACACGGGATCTGCGGGAAACGTGCGCCAAATTCCTCGTTTATTGCGCATGAATTATTAATAACGAGCATCGAAAATAATGATGAATTGGTTAAGTGGGATGATTAATTGATAAAGGACGGACGAGCTGCTATCAGTTACAGTTACAGAAAAGGAAAAGTAGGATTAGACCAAAATTTTGCTCATAATATAATTTGTTTTAGAGAAAATCATTTCGATGGTTATGAGATGGCGGTGAGTTGAGGTATATTCGAGATTCATATTTGTCCTCACCCTCTTTCGCCCACTTCTTTTTTTTTATCGATCACTATCGAAATACTAATTAAGAATGGTAGATTTAGTGGACATGTCATCAAAGACTTTATAACGTTTGAACCTAATAATTTGTTAAAGCCGCCCGTGGATTGCATGATAAAGTTCCAAGCATGCCGCCAATCCAGTTCCCCTCTTGCAATTCAAGTGAATTATGTATATACAAGCGCGTGTAGAATAGATCAAGAAACAAAGCGTTATTATTATTATAAAACCGAAAAAAGTTAATTGTTTGCTTCATATCATAACAGCATTCGGTCTATGAGTTGATTCGGGCGATAATTCAAAGCTATGCTCAGGTTTGGTTCCGTTTTAAGCAATGTGGTCGTGTCAGATGAAAGTCCGATAGTCATCATTAGAAGAAATCGTAATTTTTTTTTCTTTCAATAAAATCTTAACCATTTAATATTTTAAGAAGATTTATTTTTGTGATGAATTCAAAAAAGATGAATTATATCCGAAATTAACCGTAAAGCTTTAAAACTGATTTACTTTTCCACGTATAGACGAGAAAGTGCCTACAGTATTTGAACTTTGGTGACATTTCGACTCGAGAAATTTAAAATGTCAGGACTCAAAGTACGTTTCATTATTTCATCTGCAAATTGGCATCCTCACAAACTTAATGCAATTTTCTGAAATCAATATCAAATCGTAATTGACCAGCCAGGAAGTGGTTGCGGACTAGATTGTAATCATATAATTTACAGCAGTTTGGGACAGAAGTCCTCCATAAGACCTTCATCCGAAGAAAAAAAATATAATTAGCGAGAACTTGAGTATGTTTGAAAGAATATATTTAAGTCAAATCAACAATGTCTTCATTTGAAGTATGCAACAAAAGCTAAGATAAAACAATATCTTAAATAAGGTCAAGTGTTAATTCATTTATCATATTTTATTGCTTCGATCCCAATTCCCATTCAAACAGATCTAGACTCTCAATGCCGGTAAATAATTCTTTCTTGTTCTCGGATTCATTGGTATAATGAGCCTTAAGAGATAAGAAGCATAACTTGCATTATTACCTCAAGTATACATTGAAGATTGAAAGTACTTTCAGTGAAAGAACGCATTATATCAATAAAATGTGTTTAATCGAATGGTTAAATCATTTTTTTTAATCTAAAAGATCAGCTATGTATTGTATTAGCTAATAACAGATAGTGCAGGGCTCTATTTTTCAAATTTCATTGTTCAGCATATAAATGCGTAGTATGGCACCTAAATTTTTATCAATCAGTCGATCAATAATCCAAATATGAATAAATTCAACCTCCTCTATATATAAAACACAAGGTGTGCAACGCCATTTTGACCCCCTCATCGATTCAGGCTTCACTTTATCACATAAATCGGATATACCTACCGGTTTTCGTGTTGCATTGAGTTCAAATATGATATTTCTCACTATACATTTCCTCCTAAAGTTTAAATAGAACGCTTTGATTATGCAATCAAATAAAATTCATGCAAACTTCGAATTTATTCCCGAGGCTCGATCGCCATCAGCTGACGTCACTGAATACTCTAATACATAAACTGTTTAAAACAATAATAATACATTTATTTCATTGACAAACTGAGATCAGAAAAACTAAAGAAACCCCAAAACTATGTTGTTTGCTATCCCTCATATAACATATGTTTTAAAAAGTTTATGTATTAGAGCATTCAGTTCCGTGACGTCAGCTGATGGCGATCGAGCATATAATCAGACATATAAACTCTTAGTCGCTGAATTAAATTGTATGTACGTACCCTTAAGCCCCTTTCAAATTTGGCACACCAGCTCTTTACAACACTTTGCAATCGGAATTTTTTGGCTTCGCACGAGCTATCGCATACGTTGCAAGAGCCCTCGCATTCGTTGCATGCGTTCATGTGGTCGCATCAAGTCCCATCAAAATATTGGACATGCACTCTATTCAGACGCAACCAAATGCGATCCAAATTATTGCAATGCAACGCACAAACAATAGTACGAACGTTTTACAACTTTTGTGTACTCGGTTTCAGTTTCCATGCTTTGCCACTAGTATGTACTGGATACAGGGTTATTTTCGCCCCGTGATATTTTTGCTTCTTCTAACGGTTTTGCCTTGTCTTGAATTCGCCCCAATAATGTTGTGGTAAAAGAGAGATGATATGAGACATTGGAATTCGCCAAGTCTTAATCCAAGACAAAAAGAGCGAAATGAGCGAAAATAAAACGGGGGCGAATAATTCCCTTATACAGCATATACTGTATAACTATATTTGTTTCAGGACACAATTGATCTTGATTTTTACTGCTGCTTTAGTCATCTTCTTGTACGGAATTTTATCTTGCATTCAACTATTTCTACTGAAGAGCGTCGGAAACGGGTGTTATATATACCCAACCTGACTCGTACGAGCATTCGTACGATGAAACGCATGATTGGACGAGCGTCGCTCGTCCTATCGCATTGGCGCACGTTCAACTGCCGATCATCTGGTCTTTCGTGCGATCATATCACACTATCTTACAACACTCGTTTTCATTGTACAACACTCGCATAAAGACGCATGATATAACGTAAGATTCAATGCGTTTACATCACACAACGTTCGCTCTGAATCGTACGAGTTTCGTACGAGTACTCTTTTGTATGCGATTATTTTGGCAACAGTTCACGAACCATATCTAATTTTTTCGGTCGCACGAATATTTTGTTGCTTCTGCTCGTGCGCCAATTGTGAAAGTGGCTTGAAGCCCCATTATACAATTGGCGCACGAGCAGAAGCGACTAAATATTCGTGCGACCGAAAAAATTAGATATGAATCGTAAACTGTTGCCGAAATAATCGCATATAAAAAAGGATTCGTGCGAAATTCGCACGATATAAGCGAGCGTTGTGCGATGTAAACGCGTTAAATCTTGCGATATATCTTGCGTCTATATGCGACTGTTGTACAATGAAAGCGAGTGTTGTAAGATAATGCGATAGGATCGCGCGAGAGACCAAGTGATCGGACGATTGAACGTGCGCCAATGCGATTGGACGAGCGGCGCTCGTCCGATCATGCATTCCATTGTATTAATGCTCGTACGAGTCAGAGGGGGTATATATACGGCCCGTATTCGACGCTTTTCAATAGCCATAGTTGAATGTGAGGGAAGATGCCGCCGAAGAAAAATCAAAGGCAAGGTGGCGAACCGTAGAAAGAAGGCCAAGGAGGAGGCTTACGATCTGCCGCAGCAGCCGAGCCCTGTTGATGATTCGCTGGAGCCTGCCGACGAGGGGGACGAGAGGGACGAGCCGACAGACCAGTCTGCTGAGCCTTCAGAGCCTAATGGGTCCAGTGACGATGGGGATTTGGAGGATCCTAGCAAACAGAAATCCTTGGAACTGACTCCAGAGCAGGAACAAGAGCTGGCAGAGTCCTATCAAGAAACCCCTGCTTCTATGATAAAAGTCGGAGTGACTTTAAAAACTCCAAGAAGAAGGATCGCCTGCTTCAGGAAAAGGCAGGAACCATGAACTTGACTGGTGAGTAAATCAAAATAAATTAATAAAAATTTTAATTGTCTTTATCGAGAGGCAAATTTAGAAATTCATACCCATAAAATGGTAATATTTTTCTAAGGAAGAAGTAATTTTACCGATTTTATAATGTTGAGAAAGATATCTATAACAACCAATACTTAATACTGTAAATTCCCTATTTTACGCGAGTACTTAATTCCGCGATTCCACTGCTTCCTATCAAATCGCGAGAATATAAAATCGCGATCACCAATTTTTTGTTAAAATTTCCTATAGTTCAAAACTGTCTGAAAAATAGAAGCGAGGTTTTAAAATCCGCGAGGGTTGCTTCTCGCGATTTTACGCGGAAATTACTTCCTCGCGTTTAATTAGGAATCTACAGTAAATTGTTAGTGTGATAGTCAATTTTAGCGAACTCAAAACACTCGCTTATTATACCAGTATTAATTTGATTGATTGATTGTTTAATATCTTGATTTCTTAATATAAACTTATTATGATATTTGTTTCTTTTCAGTGGCATCCGGCTCTGGTACAGATCACAGCAGACCATCCTGGGCAAGGTCCAGAAAAAGAAGAGTGGTTAGAAAAGGTGTAACCTTACAGCATGGCAAAAGTGGGTGGAAAGAAACTTAGGCTTCCTGAGAAGACACACTGTGCACCGGCCACAGGGGTCCCAGTTCGGACAAATTCCAGTTGATGAAGAGGATGAGGATACTGAACCCGCCTCCGTTACACTGGCACCCACCAGGAAGAAGCAGAGGAAAAATAAGGACTTGAATGCAACCATTATCGACCTGCTAGAGAAGAGTGACAGTCAGACGGTCGACCTGACGACAAAGGTGGACGCAGCAATGAGCCACGGCAGCGACGAGAAGCAGGCCTGGGTGGACTGGATGTTGCAAGCCCTCCAACCCCTCACCTCTGGCGGGACTTCACGAAGTAGGCGTTCGCCCTCGTCAACAAGTACCAAGACATGGCAGAGAGTGAGCAGCAGCAGCACTTTGAATCGCAGCCCCTGCAACAGTCGCGACCCCACAGATGTTCCGGTCAGGCCAGCGTAAATGCCCACCCAATGGCCATAGGATGTCACAGAGATGCAACCCCAGCCCCAAATGTACCACCAGATGTATCCTGTCAGCTGGACCGGGACAAGTCGCAGACATGCTCCTCAGACACCGACAGGAGCCTCCACCAGCCAGCAGCAGCCCCAGTCTTCAGACGTTTTGGCCGCCGCCACCCGTGCTCTGAATGAGTGATGGGTGGAGTCCCAGCAGCAGCAGAATATTTCAATTTTGTATATAAATGTAACATTAATAAAAAAATTAACTTTTCAAGAATAAAGATAATGTATCTAGTAAAAAATAAAGGTTACATGTCACGTTTTTAAATAAATTTAACATGTAACTTTTCATAAGGGACATGCAAGTAACGTTTTATTAAAGTTTAATAAAGTGTATCGTAAAAAGAAACGAGTTATTAATGATAATTATAACCCATTGTACTGTTTAGTAAATAAAAAGTATAATTTATTGCTGTACAAATTACATCCTTATATGAAAAAATCGACATACATGCATTATCAATATCACAGTCTATATCATATTTTGCTGCCACGGCAGGGTCCCAACCTCGCTGTTGTAGTAATGTTTCAGGAAGGTTCGGATTTTCTTGCCCTCCCGATTTGGCAGGTTGCCTCTGCCAACTGCTTCCACATCTTGCAAAACTAGGTCGTTTCTCCATGCCCCGAGGATTTAGTTGCCAGCTTCATCTTCCTGATCCAGGTCGTTGTTCTGCAAGCCGGGATAGCGGAGTCTCATCAGGTTATGCAGGCATATGGCTGCCATGACGATGAGCTTGACTCGGTTTGGATCCTGCTGCATGGTTCCCAACATGCATCTCGAGCGGTTTGCGAGGATGCCGAAGGTGTTCTCCACCACACGACGAGCCCTGGACAGACGATAGTTGAAGATCCTTTATTTGTTGGTCATGCTGCGGTTTGAGTAGGGCTTCATCATCCAGGACCTGAGGGGGAATGCGTCGTCTGCTATCAAGAAGTACGGGGTAGGTCTGTCATCATGTGGCAGGGGCTCTGGGTCTGGAAGGCAAAGAGTTTCATTTTACAGTCCATTTCTCAGTGGGCCATTGTTGAAAATCTGGGCGTCTGATGAGGAGCCTTGAGTACCAACGTCGGCCCAAAGAAACTTGTAATTGGCGTCGACCAAGGCCAAGAGGATGATGCTGAAGAACCTCTTGTAGTTGTAGTAAAGGGTACCAGACCGACTTGGGTTTCTTATGGCAACAATTCCGTCCAAGGCTCCGCAGGTATGGTAAAAATTCCATCTTTCTTTAAACTTCTGTACTACTTCTCGCCACTCTTCTGGGTTAGTTGGAAAGGCAAATACTTCGTTTTGATACTCGTCGATGATGGCCTGGCACACTTCTGGGATGAACAATGTTATGGTATTGTGGGCAACACGGAAGGAATACTGGAGGCTCTAGATCTTGTGGCTGTTCCCTGTCACTATATACCTGAGGGTGATGGCCAGTTTCAGTCCAAGCTCTAGTGGCCGTCTGTAACGTTCACTTTTCTGGATCCTTGGAGTAATACGCTGCAGTAACTTGTAGAACATGGCTGGTGGTATTCTCATGTAGTTCACAAAGTCCCCCTGGCATTTTCTCTCTATCTCCGTCATCAATGTGTGATATTGGCCAAATAACATGCGCCTCTCAATCCATGGCTTGACCCACCAACGTCTTCTTTGTCTTTCATATCTTTGTCGACGACGAATAAGTAACGCTAGCACGCCCATATGTCTTTGCTGGAGTTCTTGGAGTAGGGCTCGGAGATTCAGCAAACCTAGCAAACGGCGAGGAGGTATTGGTGCAGCAGCATCCATGGTCAATTAAGGTCTGAACTAAATATGCTTATACAGTGTATATATACAAGTGGCAAAGCGTGGCAAACTGAAACTTATTAATCGTGCAATGATAGTAAAACGTTGCAAGATTACATGAGATACGTTGAGCAACAGTCTCATGGTCGCAAAACACCTGCATAAACAGCAGCGATTTATCCTACGATCTTTATAAATCGTGCATCACTCTTGCGAGTACACAAAACGTTGTAAAACGTTCGTACTAATGTTCGTGCGTTGCACTGCGATAGTTTGGATCGCGTTCGGTCGCGTCTGTATAGTGTGCATGTCCACTATTTTGAGGAGGCTTGATGCGACCAGTAAAACGCATGCGACGAATGCGAGAGCTCGTGCATCGTAAGCGAGGGCTCGTGCAACGTATGCGAGAGCTCGTGCGAAGCTAACAATTTCCACAGAGTGTTGTAAAGTGCTCGTGCGCCAATTGTGAAAGGGGCTTTACATGTAAGTTTTGAGTTCCATGTGATTGGTTCCTGTTTTGAAGCTCACTTGCAAAATACGAGTACTATATGGTATTTGTTTATACAAGCATTCAGAGAAATATAAATCAGTAGGCTTGACTTTAAACAAAAAAAAGTCCCGTTGGTTGTGGGAAACCCAAACTATTATTCAAGTGTGAGACATTGTTAAACTATTGAAAAACCCTATAATCAAATTGATGTGTCCAAAAGTGTGTGAAATTGACAGAATTATTTGAAATGCGTGTACAGTTAAACACGCTTATAACGATGTGCCAGGGATGGGCGATTTTACTTCGTTATAAGCGTAATTCGTTATATCCGTCAATTTACAACGTGTAATAAAGTCACAGGGAATGAAAGTTACTTCGCTGTAGGCGTCAGTTCATAATAAGCGTGTTTGATTTAACCGTGTTTTACTGTAGTTATTTGTACTTGGTGTGAGATTTAGTACCTTTGTATTTGTATATTTCATCCAAATATAACTCCTGAATTGTCAAATAAATTGTTTTCGGGGCTTTGTCATTTGATACCGACTTTAAAGGGACATGGTCACAATTTTGATCAAAAATTAACTTTTCGTTTTTATTGTTGACAATGCTTCAGTAATAAATAGCATTTCTAATAGTCCATCAAAATTTGAGTGTCAGTCGGCGAATAATAATCGAGAAAATTCACAATTCTTTGTTCGGATCATGTTTTTGTTTTACATTTTGAATGTTGGAGGAAAAATTCAAGGTTTAAACCTAAAACGAATTTGAAATTTATTCATGTAACAAAGCGATAGAAAAGTCAGCTTGAAAAAAAACTTTATACTGGTACATGTACAATGTATGTTGTATCAATGTAAACGAAAGCACGCACGAGCCGTGTTTAAATAGCAAAGAATTGTGAGCTCTGTATATTGCTTAAAGGGACTTGGACACGATTTAAGATCAAAATTTTTTTTTCATTTTATGTATAAAATGATTTACTTTATTTTGAATGATTGACCAAAATTTGAATGTTAGAAGTCAAGTTTTAAGAGAGATACAGAGATAAAAAGTCATTGTGATGTAAACAAAGCTCGAGTCTTATATTTGTTTACAAAAAAATGTAAAGTATGGAATTACCATTTCTTTGACCAAATGACTCGTGGCGAACCAGGTAAACTGATTCAAAGTGTTTATAGATAATAAGATAAACAGAAAAAAGCAACATTTGATAGAAACTTATACAAATAAAACACATATGTAAACCCTAACAAAGCTCGAGAGCTTTGTTTACAAAACAATGAATTTGACTTTCATTTTGATAAAGCATTAAAAGTATCCATATTAACCATTCTAGACATTAAAATTGGAAAAATAAAATTTTAAATTTTGAGCTCAAATCGTGTCCAAGTCCCTTTAAAACTCTACAACTGACACTCAACTTTTGGTTGATCATTAGTAATGCATTACTAAATTATTGACAACAATAAAATTTGACCGAGATCATGACCATGCCCCTTTAAATCCTCGGAACCTCTGGCGTAATTTGTGTTCCTCCTCATTCTACCAAGGCCATTTGTCTTTGAATAGATAAAAACATGAAAGAAGTTTCAGGAATTGTTTCTCTCATTAGCTATTGCATTTAACTAATCTACTTAAATTTTCTTACTATGAGGACAGCGTGTATTTAAGCTTGCGTAAAGTCGACATCTTGACTGTAATTCAATGATTCCGCAAACCACTACATTCATACATCTTTTACTTTAAAGATGGAGTGATATAACCTTGAAATTGATCCTCACGAATAACGCCATAGAAACTGGAATCAGTGGCTTGCTTTTGTGTAGAACCGTGTTAAATGCATTGTGTTGTTATAGACCAACATGTTGGCATGCAGGGCACGAGCTGTTATATCGATATCCACAATAGGAATACAATAGCATTTCATTTCATCGTGATCGCACATATGGAGAAATAAGTCCGATTTGTCTAATTTGCATACGGCCGCCATCTTGAAATTGAGGCTGCAACTATTTCAAAGTAATGTATTAATGAACATTTAGAAATACTCAAATTACTCGGAAACGCTTACGCCGGAACTATTTGCCATGGTATGAATTTCACCTACACACCGGTAGAAAAAAATTGATGCTTTTCGATTAAAAATTGATTTATGTTTTATGGTAACAAATCTCTCCCCCTTGTGTGCAAGTAATTTTTCTATTATTTATGTCGACGTGCAAGATAGATATGTTGACATGCAAGATTGGTATGTCAACTTGCCACATAACTATGTTGACATGCAAGAAAACTGCAATCAATAAATAATTAAAAAATATCTCAAATATCGCCAACATGTGCAATCCAAAATGCTAGATGTTACCAATTTATGTCGACATGCAACTGATTTATGTTAACATGCAAAATAAATATGTTGACATGCAACATATTTATGTTGACATGCAACTAATTAATGTTGACATGCAACTTAGTTTTGTTAACATGCAAGATAAGTATGTTGACATGCAACATATTTCGACATGCAACTTAGTTATGTTGACATGCAACTTATAAGTTGCATGTCAACATATTTATCTCGCATGTAAACATAACTAAGTTGCATGTCATCATATTTATCTTGCATGTCGACATATTTGATAGAAAAATAACTTGCACACAAGGGGCAGAGATATGCCACCATAAATTTTATATTGTGCCGTTTGAATATGAAAATTTGAAGCGAGAAATGAACCATTTACATAGTAAAATAGTAAATTACGTCGATTATTGCCAATTTCGACACAGAAATTCAAAATATATTAATTGATATCAGCGAGTTACCATGGTGCTGCCTAGTATTTGATATTTCTTACTTTAAATTCATGTACATTTTTATTTCTTTATTAATTTCAATTAAAATGAATGTGCCAATTAGTTTTAAAAATTGTCTTTTTTGGGAGTGCTGCTTGTTGGTAAAGGGGCGACAATGGAGCCAAACATGAAAGCCTCTTTAATATATATTTAATTTAAGTGACATTTCAGGGGACACAAAGGGTTTTCTAACTAGCTTTTGTTTTCATACACAGAACAAATTGATGTTTTACCTTTATTCTCCTCTTCTGTTTGAAAATTTCCCTCCGACAACTTTCCAAAGTCAATACTACGACTTTGGCGCACTTTGAACTATATGCATTGTGACGTCAGGATTTACGTAGTGTGGTTAATGAATATTAATAAGAAAAAAATCGGACTTATTTCTCCATATGGAATTGTGCAAGAAACGAACTGTCATTGCTTCTTATACATCAATTATATTCTTGATTGTTCCACTTTTGAATAATTCACAAAACTAACTTAAAGGCAAATGTCACAGAGGAAAAGGATATCACTGTGAACCAGGAGCAGAAACATCTATAATACTGTACACAGGGATCAAACGAAATCAAAGCATTATCGTGACAACAACATTCATATTTGTTTTCCCTCGAACTGAAATGTTACACTTTCATTGGTTTAAACATGGCACGTGACTGCCTCATGTATCTCCATGTAGGTTCCGTGAGAATTAATACTAGTATTAGGCAATATGGCCGTCATTGGCCGACGCTTCGCCTACTCATTTCGCGTTTCATATTATTTAATACAGAAACCGCATGCCGTTCTAAGAATATTTGGAGTAGTTGCTCTTTAAAATTCTTTATAAAATTAGAGTAGTTGCCCTTTGAAAATTGATGTCACATTGTTGTATCTGGAGCAGAACAAAATGGCAGCGTCGAAATTTGCTCAAATCTCTGCAGAGGAAAGGGTAAAAACGTTTAAAATTGAATAGCAACAAAACATTGTAAGTTAACAAGGGAGAAGACAAGATTTTTAAAGAGTATTTGAAAGGTGGGATTGATAATTTTGAGGTGTTTAAATGAGTTAAATTGGACGAGGTGCCAGGCAACTTGTATATGGGTTTGCGTAGATCATCGCATTTGTGGATAAATTTGTCACTTGAGAGTTTTCGGGAAAACAAACTGAAATATATTGGGTTGATCAATCTCATAGACGGCTCGGCTTCGCCTCGCCATCTATGAAATTGTTCAACCCAATATATTTCAGTAGTGAGTCGGTAACTAACTTAATAAGTAATAATATCATGCAAATGCTCTGTAGATGGATCGTACAAATCGTCGATTTCAACTAGAGGTACTGTGAGCAAGCTCACGATTGATACCCCCCGCTAAGAAAATAGAATAAATCTATTATAGAAAATGATGGATGCTATCTCATTAACCGTTCTTGTCCTATCAATAACAACTGCTCAATTTTTTAAAATTGTCAATGCTAATATGAGTACACAAACCAATTTCTATTATTTAAATTCCATTTTATTTCAACTTAACTGTTAATGCACGAAGACATTTGCATCTTTATGATAACAAACATGACTGAAATCAAACCAAAATCCACGTCAAGCAGCCATTAAATGTTTTGAATTTTTTGTATCCCGAGCCCGATTTTTTTCCGAATTTTTTTTTCCACAAAAAAAGATAAAATACATCAGGGCGGGCAATTTCCAGATGGGCAGATGGGGATGATAATCTAACAATTAATTTTATATGACCTGACACATGCAAGCTTTGTGTCAAATTTTACCTTCTAATCATTTCCATTAATACAAGACAGGAATAAAGCATTTTTTAAACAATGACCTTGACCTTGCACGAATGACCTTGGGTCAGGGTCATGACACACCCTCAGGTCATAAGCAATCTTTGTGTGAAGTAAGAACTTCCAATGTTTCTCCATAAGAAAGATTTGGACCGGACCTTGCCCAAATGACCTTGGATCAAGATCATGACACACCCTTAGGTCATAAGCAATCTTTGTGTGAAGTAAGAACTTCCAATGTTTCTCCATAAGAAAGATATGGACCGGACACGAATTTTGAACAGACAGACGGACGGACAGACGGACGGACGGACGGACGGACAGACAGACAAGATGATTCCTATATATCTCCTCAAACTTCGTTTGCGGGGGGTATAAAAAGTTGAATATATTTGAGATGGCTTGTCCGAGTCCCAAAGATCAGCTATCTTTTTCAAAATCTGCACTTCATATGATCTTCTTCATTTCTATTCCTCTTCATACCACCCAATCAATATTATTTAACTGCCCGATAGCTGCAGCGATATCCATGAATCCATTTATTACATGTAAGAGTCTTTGTTAAAATGCTTTATAAGGGACATCGACAGGATTTATAAAAAAGGAGACTGGTCATTAAGAGGACATTAGTCCAACATGTTTGCAGTTGTCAAAGGTCATGTTTTTAATATATTGCTTACTAGAAAGCAGATATTACAGATTCAAAGAATCGAAGTTGTAATTTGCCATTGGCGAGATAAAATAACTTCCACGGATTTTTAAAATTTTTTGTGATTAACTGATATAATGTACATAAAGATACATGTAACATTGAATCCCGATGGCACAAGATTGCGCATTCATCTTATCTGATTCACTTTTAATATAGTTAAGTTTATAGATCGCGATTATTTTTATCATAGTGGCAAGAATATTATTAATTGATTTACAATTCACTGAAATAAGTTACCTATGTTTATGATTTAAGACTACTTGTTACGTACAGCACATACGAAACACAACATTATTAATGATTCTGGGGTATTGGGTAAATGATACCTGTACTTGTTCATTAGATACAGGCTTATCGTTGATGCAATGCGACACTTGTTGAAATATTTGAGGAACTTTATGGTATTTCTGCAATCCCACAGAACCACACAAAAAAAACCAAAATCTTACTGGTTTCAGCACATTCATATACAATTACCAGAATCATTGCAATTAATAATTTTAATTACTTAAAATTTTTAGTTGGGATTATAAAACAAAAAGAGATAATTTTTGGCATAAAATTAAAAAAAGGGGAAATGGAGAGGGGGGGGGGGGGGGCTGACAGGAGATCGGAGAAAAGTATCGGGGATATATATAATTGATAAATGATGTTCTTGGTAACAATATTAGGGCGTACTTTCGCGTTTAAAAGGCTTAGTAGTTGATAAATGAGCTCAGATTTTCACTGATTGTGATGTGGGTTCTTATATCACTAATGCAGTTAACTACCATTCGGTGTCGATAAGCGCCCTCTGTTGGAGACAGTTCTGATCATGTTGAATCTTACATGACGGATCGTCCGTCATTGCGATGGATGCTGTTAATGTCAATACCGTTGACTAGAATGATTGCATGAACTACGTACATTAACCATCAACATTGTTTGTTTCAGCAATTCGTAAATAATGAAGTTATTAAAGATTACTAAGATTAATCATAATCTCCACCATGAATTAAAAAATAAATGCACACTCGAGTTCGCAGTAGATATGTGGAAATTTTAGATATACGTTACAAGTTTTTTCTACGTTTTCTCGATCAATGTTTTGATATAATTTACATCATGTGGTTTAATTTAGCGAGTTCGTTCTTTCCAGACCACGGCTTACAAACATTATTAGACAAACTACAAAGCGAAGAAATCAAAGCAATTCAATATTGTATTTCTTTAAATGACAATTTCATAGCGATGTAATAAACAAAGCTTATCTTTATATGAATTTTAGATATCTTTCATAAACACGAGCTTTATCATGCTACACCTTTGCCTTTACAACTTTGATTATAACTGTAAAAGAAACCATATTAGGGCCTTTCCAAACCCTTCAACAAATGGTAATATGTCATACTTTGATACATTTCTTGTATTCTCGAGAATAGTTTAATCATAATCTAGAAATACATGAGAGCAGTGGAATATGCCTTTACAGAGTTGTACAAGAGTATGATACTAGTTTTAAAGATAGAACCATTTTAACAAGACCCTGAACTTTCGGGAGGACGTAACTATCTATTTCTTGCAGGTTGAAAAAGGTTAAAATCCATTGGTTTCGAGTGAAATATGCATAGATTGCGATGATTAGCTCAAAAAGCCAGACAAATCTTGTTGATTTTATAGAGCCATGACTGAGTGGCCAACAGTGAAATAGACAGGCCTACGTCTTTGACACAACTAGCCAAATTAAAGTCCAAGCTCTTTTTAAAAATGGTTCAAATACCACGTTTTAAAACTGAATATAATACTTAAAGAGGCATGGTCACGATTTTGGTCAAATTCTATTTTTCTGTTTTATTATTTACAATGCTTTAGGAATGCATTTCTTATGATCAAATGAAATTTGAGAGTCAGTCGTAGAGTTATAAGCAAGATACAGGGCTCACAATTCATGTAAACAAGGCTCGTGCCCTGTTTTTGTTTACTAAGGTTCAATATACCAGTAAAGAATCTTTTTTCAAGCTGGTTTCTCTTTCTTCTTATTCATCTAGTGCAAAGATAAACAGTTCCTAACGTTTAACGAATTCATTTTAGGTCTAAAACTGGAATTATCACTCCAACATTCAAAATGTAAACAAAAGCTTTGTTTACATAGCAAAATGCTTTAATGAAGCATTGTAAACATTGAAATCGGAAAAATAATTTTCGATCAAAATCGTGACCATGCCCTTTAAGGCTGCTGCGCTCATCTATATATATGTACGGAGCCCGTTAATTATTATATTTTCTTAAGAATTCACGGACTCCGTAACCCATCCCAATTCTGTTCAGTTGAAAGTTAAACTAATTCTTAAAATAGTTAGCCAATTCCCGTATCATTCAGTATTGCACGATAGCCCGCACATCCATTCAGCGAGAAAACTGTGCTAATTTAATCGAAAGTAAAATATTTACACAATACATTGTTCGAAGAATCTCCGAAAAGCCATCGTACGGATTTGTCCTAAACCCTTCTCAAAATCGCGTACCAAAAATGGCACAATGTCCGTGAAACTAAGGTGAAAGCTTCTTATGATTCAAGAAAAAAAATCAAACGGAGAAACTTGCAGAAATAAATCGGACGACCACGAAAGCATATGTTAACCAGAAGTAAGAAGACATTTTTAGACTGATTTAACCTTCTTTCATGGTTGTTTATAATATTAAACGTTTTAACCACCCGCCCCCACCCCCTCCCCATTTTAATTTTTTTGGTGTAATCTATACTTGAACTTTTTACAAACAGGAGTAAGTGTACATATATGTATATTCTGATCTTAGATCAAAACATAATGAACAAAAATGTCCTTGAAAGTTACAAATTCAGCTGCATTAGGAATGTACGCCTACAAGACACCCCTCCTCCTGATATTCTTATCTTCAGACTGCGAAAAATGTTGAGTCGTTTGCATTCGTTTATAGTTCCATGTATAAATAAGCAGGAACCCGTTTCGTTATAAGCTGTAGTTCTATTTATACCAAGCTTCATTTAATGTGAGAAATGATTTAACATCAAATCTGATCGAAGCAATTGCGAACAATCAACATCAGTCTTGAATAGAACGTTCTTTGTTCTTAAACCGATAACCCCTTTCCTAAAAAATGGTTCAATTTCATTACCATTTATATAGAGTACCAGTTCCTAAGGATTTATTTAGCTATTCTCTCTCTCTCTCTCTCTCTCTCTCTCTCTCTCTCTCTCAATTCCACATGACCCACTTACGACTTGTTCGCCCTAGCTCGTGTCAAGGAAATAAAGTATCGTAATAGGGTATCGAATACTGATTTATCCCAATTTTCAAGACTTCATTTTTCTGTGCAATGTTTCACATACTGGCGGGCGAACTTGAGGAATTCATTAAGGATTGGCATAGATGATTAATTAGCATTGTAAAAGTCATCACCCGCATACTTTTGGCTTCTTAACCAATATTTGATTGCCATACGAAATGTTGCTAATAACTCACAAAACAGAGTTTTCTGAAGATTAAAAGTCGCGTTTAATTTCAAAATGAATGTAGATGTAACTAAATTCCATTTAGATGAGAAAAATATCGATCCAACAAAAAATTTATCATCTACATAAGATTAAAAAAGTTGACAGGACTGATTTATATTAGAAGGAAATATAAAAAAAATTATCATCTATATTCTAAAACAAATAAGTCGCAAAAACAATTTAAAACCTGTTATCAAATATTCCGAGCAACTTGCTGATAAAGGGAATTGTTCAAAGCTTATTGCTGTTAATACAAATTTCAAAGATCATGCACATTTTGTGTAAATCAAAAGCTATTAGAAAGCAGTTAGATTTATAGCCAATTACAAATAGTTATTACATAGTATTGCGTAAGGTATTATTTGCAAGTCTATTTGCAGTTACATGTATGTACATGGCCATATACCTGAGGGGCCATCCATAAAAATACAGGGTTGCAGCACAGAGGATAAAACAAAATTGTTAACAGAGAGAAATTATTAGCCATATGTTTTAATACTGATAGGGGCTTTTTGTGGACAACTAGTTTTAGCTTTCTTATCTTTATATAGCTGATTGACGTCACCATGCTTTTTAAGACGTATGGCCATACTCCCATGCATTCGATGCATGGGTTAGTTAGCCTTCATGACTTCTCGAAGTTTCCAAATGTCACTAAAGGCTCGTAAATCCGACTATATTTATTCATTCGATTACGGACTTTTGTTGTCGCCTCATTTAGGTGGTACTTTTTGTTTGGAAGACAAATATATGGTCGATAGATATTCGATATCGGTCAAATACCAGATATAGACGTAACGTATCACTGGTAAATAATACCATATGTCCAATCGGACAAAACAAAATGCAAGCTCAAACATGTCCATTTTTTATTCATATCAACATTAAATCATGAAGCCAAGTGCGGGAGCAAAATTACATTAACAAACTATAAATGCTCAACTTTTAATTCAAATGAAATTTGTTTTGTTCGATTTATTAATACAAGACATATCAAACTTTCATTTCATAATAGCACAATGTTATTGCTAAGAGGTAATTCTGAAGACAAAACATTCTTTTAGTGTACAATTTGTGTGGTCATGAAGCTTAGTTTATTTAATAAAAGAAGGATATTTTTTTCTATCTGTTAGGAATAGAGCTTTTTTATTACAATAATTGTTTTCTCTCCTCTTACATAATACAAAAAAAATCCTGTTTGAAATCGCTCCTCGAGTGGTTCCATCAAGTTCTTCGCTTTATAAAGTTAGCTGCAGTTGATTGCTTTGTTGTTGTATGCTAATCTTGCAATATAACTCGTGAATGCCTTATTTTTATATATATTTATAAAAAATAATGTATCTACAGAATGTAGCAATATTTTTGATATCACGTAATATGATCGATTTCCATTTAATGGAGGAAGCTTATTGTAAGATTTATTTACATATACTAGCTTTAATATCTGAAGTCGATGATGCTGGGGAAACTGCCTTTGGATCATTTTTGGGAGTTGATTTTAATCAACTATCCTATGCAGTTACTCAGGCAAACCGGAAGTGAAACAGTGTTTGGACCTAAGCACAAATCAACACCGCTGACAACATTTAGTTCTTGAAAATAATCGATAAATTCGATGTAATGTATTCTAAAGCATTGTTTTCAAGGAAACTTTTTTATAGATACATTGCAAATAGTCAGATTTTAAGGTCGGTCGCGGGTTTAAAATTTTGCGCCCTCTGCGCAGGGTATTGTGCGTTACTGTCGTAAAACGCAAATGCAGAGTAAAATGTTCAACTATACAGGTTATCATGTAACGTTTTTATTAAATAAAAATACTTATCATAAAAATTATTTGTAGTGAAATGAATCCTTAGAATAATATTCAGAATTATATATTTTTATCATTTCGCCGCTTCTTCAAAATCGAAGTTATCCACGTCGGAGTCAATGTCTTACAATAACGTCAGTTGATACTGACGTAACAATTGACAAAAATAAAAGTTGTGCAATTTTAATTGCAACGTCAATAATTTAAATTGAAAATATAATTTGCAAAACAAAAACATAATTATGCGCGATCTTTTCATGTTCTGTGTGAGTGGAAAGGTGTTTTTTAACTATTACAAATAAATTTAAATTTGATTATTAAACATCCTTTTGTTCTATACAATTCTATATGTAAAATGACTGGCAAGACACGTTTATACAGTAGGTCCAAATTATGAGAGCGGATAGCATTAAAACTATCCGGTCAATGTCGTTTAAATTTGGCAAATTGTTTACTTATACCTTAACCTTCCATTACTGAAAATTAAAAGAAAATGGTATGTTTGTAATTTTTGTAATTTTTTTACAAATGAAATTGAAAATGAAAACCCCCCTCTTCCTATATAATCCTATATAAAATGTCGGGGATGATTCGGACGTACGACCAAAATTTGAACGTGGTACTCAGATAAACAATCCGGTCAATTAACTACTAATAAGTTGACCTTTACTGGAAAAAAATTAAAGGAAAGCGTATATTTGAAACATTCTCCCCCGAGACTCCTTAAATGGTACAAACAATTTAGATATTTTTGTAGTCGTACATTCTATGTATCCCTACGCCAGAGTTCAATATAGTCTCGTTCAACCAGACGCTCGGATGGCTCCGTAAATCTCCAACAAGCAGAGAGTCGCTCTTGCTTGTCGGAGATTAACGGAATGTTATTTAATCTCATGTGCGTAATTCAAATACCTGTACATATAGGATACTACTTTATAAAGGCAAAATAACATATCGTTGATTTTAAAGCTGCATCCGATTTTATATTATGCTAAGTATGTGTATAATAATAGACATTGCAGTAGTTTTCCCGGTCAATTAAGCCAAATTTCAATGACAAAAAATATGTACAAAATTTGATAACAAACAGAGGACATAAAAGGGTATCTCGTTATTTCGCCTCATGTTAAAATTCGCCCCTGACGTCGAGACCGGTATGGCTGTATTAAGACTTTGACACCGCTATAAATAAAGGTCATAATGTTCAGGCAAATTAAAAATTAACCTGTGTACATTTTCTTCTTTAATATTTCTGAAGTTTGCTTTGTTTACAATTGATGCATTACATGCGGGTTGAATAAACCCAGTCATTCGGGGGACGAAACCAAACGGTTCCCTTTTCTAAACATTCCCATGATGCATTCTGGTTTGTTTTTTCGTTTGCCTAAAAAGAAATTATTTTATTTACTTTGAATATTTCTAGCTTTGAAAGGGGTGTAATTAGGAGAAAAGCTATAACTTTCGAAGATAATTGGTTTGTATGGAAAATTATTTGATACTGAAATAACCAAAATATTGGACTAAGCAGCTTTAAAATAAATAATAATCTATAAAATCAACTCCCTTCAGTACTTCAGTACTTTGATTTCTAAATACTTTCGGTTTAGGTATATATTTATTGTTAATTTCAATATTTCACATATCATGCGTGAAAATGATGCAACACATGAGTAAATTGCAAACAGGCTTGAACTATTGCATGTTTACCAATCTCTCACACTACATACAGTCAATATCTATCCAAATACCAAAAGCATCCATTCCATTCCATGGGACATATCATGAGCGGATATTCTCATAATTGTAAAGCTCTCGCTTCTTAGCTTGCTTATAACCAGCTTTTATACCTCGAGAGAGAGTCAATCCTGGACCGTGCTCAACTAATACTGTTAAGTGGAATTTAGAGATTGTGAACAGAAAGACACTTTCAGCAGAGTAACATTTAATAGTCCTTTCCAAGAGTGGAACCTATTTGTCAAATACCATTAGGCTGCCCCCCGTGCTAAGGGTTATCTTGTGTGGATTATAACGCATTGTAAATTGCCTATATAATACAAGAATGCTTGTCAATTCAAGTACGTAAACGTGTCCGTAGGTCTGGTGATAAAACTGGATATAATGCTTAATTATCATTAGAAAAGCCATACATTGTTATTACTTACTTCATCATCAGGATTGATTTTTCTTTTTTGTTTCCCCCTCCCCGGATATCTAATTTGTGCGCTATTGAATAGTTTCTTAGCGACGACAGAAAGCCCGCCAAATTTATATGTGGTAATAATGGAAGACTGCTGCACACAATACGTTATTTCAATGTAGTAAACCTAATTAATCTATATGGTATCGAGTAGCGAGACAGCAACACTCGGATGACCTTTTGTCAAATGAATTATATCTCCACAATTAATGCGCTTTGTTTCCCATCGACGACAATTGCAAATCAGAGATTTGTATTTATTCTGCAATCAACATAAAATATATACAGCTCCTGTTAACTCTAAGTCATAATATTTGCAATTTACATGTAAACTATAAAAAAAAAATCATGTTTACTGATAGACATTTTTCTACAAACAACACAGCTTTATATATTTCTTTCTTTGTCTGTATTACAAACAGACATTTGCTGTTCATATAGTTAAAATACGTTATATACATTTGCATTTGCACAATGTTAAAATGACATTCAGTCTATAACCATATTTATTTATTTTTTCACTTTGTCTCGAAAACCAACGATTTTGGGACGGAGAGCATTTTATTCAGATTTCTTTATCTCGGGAATCTCTACGACTGTTGTATGATTATCTTTGTGCGTCTTTCCGTTTTCTTGCGGCACGGCCGTATAATGTGATGTCTCCCGTTGTAAAGGCATAGGTTTGCAAGAAAAAATTCTTGTAAAAGTTTCTCTAAACTGTCGACTCATTGCACAATAAATCAGAAAGTTAAGTGGGTAAGACACGAGGATGCAAGTATTAAAAATGTTTGTTAATAATACAAATGTGCTAGTCTCCATAATGTCTATGTCTAGCGTATTTTGTATGCTAAATAAAATCATAATCACACCAAGAGGCAGCTCAACGATGAGAAATAATCCTAGGACCGCAACAAGCATCAGTGTTGTGCAGTTACTGTCGGCGAGCTTCTTGGATTCGCTTTTCTTGTTTTGTCGCAACAAAAGCCGACGTCTAAGCTGAGCTTGGCGCATTGTTCGAATCAGAAGAGCATTCAAAATCAGTAGAAGACTGCACGGTATAAAGTGAATAAAGATGACTCTAAATCCAAAAATCAAATTGAAGTACAAATTTATATCCTGTGCGACAAACTGGCGGTATGGAATCAAACATGTTGTTATTGTTATGTTGGGATCTCGCTTTGAGGGCAGCGTGATTGGAATATATTGCGTCTCCACGAAACGTGTTATCTGCGTCAAAGCTGCTACAACAAAAATACCCACAGTTGCTTTGATGACATTAGGAAGTGTGCAAAATATTCGAGCCATGTCTGTATGACATATGTAGATGTATCTTAAAATTGCCAAAAAGACAGTCAACCATATAGAGGCTGTGTGGAAAATCATCGGCAGGTGTTCGGATAATAATTTGTAAAGATAACACCAATCAAATGGTGGATATTCCTCATAATTTCGTAGGGTGTAAAAGTAGAAATATGACGGTAACGGAAAGAACCCGGTAAGCATATCGGCTAAAGCCATTGCAGATAATATTATGTTAGTCGGCGACCGCATGTGTCTCCGAAGCAAAACTAGCATCACCAATATATTTGTTACAATGGTAACAAATATAAAAATTATTGAAACTATTCCATTGATAGGCACTATGTATGATTGTCCCTGCTGCAGAATTTCCAACACGTTCTGTAAAAAACTGTCGTTCATTTCCCCTTTTTTTCCATAATCAGTATGATTGTATTCATCCATGAGAGAAATGTTATTTGAAATTTCAAACTTTGTTGAACCCATTTTACTTAATCAGTATCTATTACTAGAAACCCATCACAGCACTATGGTATAATTCCGGGACTGGTTTAAAGTTGATCACACAGATCACGGAATCACAAAAAGAGAGTCCGTAAGTTTCTCGTAAAAAAATCATTCAAGACTTCAGTGAAAACTTGATAAAGTAAATGCACCTTACCTACAAATAAATTGTGGCATATATTTTCCTCTGAGATGATGGCGATATTTTTGCTTAAGCTTAACTGCAGCAAACGTCATGCGAGTTCGTTCCTCTTTGGAACAAATAGTCCTGTTCACATCAAAGAAAGCACTGGATAATTTGTCTGGGACGACGCTCCACGAGGTTTGGTGAATAATTGTCCATTGTCCGTTGATTGCGGTGACAAAAGTAAAAACCGGGTTGTCTATTGATTATGTGGACAGCTCTCATATCTCGATTTCACACAAAGCGTGAATCTGCACAGATACTTATTCCTGCTTTGTTTCGATATAATCTTAGCCTCTTTGAGAAAATGAAGAGACAATTAGTGTTTCTTGTTAAGTACACTTTCTTTCATTTTCAACTGAACGCACGGAGTACTGTTCCGAAAGTGAAGTAGTGTTTAATTATCGGCTGATGATGGATGTCTTTTGCAGTTTGTCCTGACTAGAGGTTATTTTCAGTTCTGACGATATGCACCGATCTATACTTGTCAAATTTCTCCCGTGGTTTAAAGGTGATTATATCAAAACAGCATCCCCACCATGCTATTAAACTTTTACAGTAAAAACTACGCTGCTCTCTCCTCGATAATACGCACAATTAAAACGTCACTTTATCGGCTAATGGATGGGTTAAAAAGCTTTTATATACAATAAATATTAGTGGATTCCGCACTTAATCCAGTGTCTTGTCTAAATGGCTCTATTAGGTGAATATTCTGGCCACATTTAACCAGGGAAGCCTGAAAAGAAAACGAAAAAACAACGACGAATTAGTACAAAACTCTGTCCCATGTCAGATTTAAATCTGAGTGAACAATTTTTTGTTGTTGTAATTTTATATGCATTAAAATTAATACTAGCAAAATAAATGGATTCTGTCCCATTTCAGATTAAATCTAAGTGAACAGATTTTTTTTTGTATTCTCATATGCCTTAAAATTAATACAAGCAAAATATTTTTTTGAAAATTGATTGGTTTTTATTCACGCCACGGGATATAAAAAGGTGAAAAGGAGCAAATCAATGCCCTTCTGTTGGTTTTCATGATGATTGTACCAAAGTAGCATGTGATCAATTGGATGGATTTGTAAAAAAAAATTATTTTTTTAATTTTGAAAACCAAGGTGAATGTGAAAATTATATTGAGCATACGTTTTATAAAAATGCATTAGGTAATTATTCATGTACATGAATCAATAATTCTTGTTTAGTTTTTAAAGAATTCAAGATGTCCATCTTCCGCCACATTTGATCCGCATTACGATATCCCCCTTTCTCCGTAGGTGTACGTCATAAAAAAAATAAATTGCTACGATCAGTAATTTCTAAATAATATTGTCATTTAATTACATCTGATTCCGACACTGATTGATAAATATCGGAGACGAAAAAGACTCGAAGTAATCAGCAATTGTTGCGGGATAATTAAATATTTGCGTTATAAAAGCAATTGAGAGAAAACAACTTTATGGATTGTTGCCTTCATAAATTGGTCAGACAAACATAACAAAACTAGATGTTGAGATGGTTCAGCGTTGAGAAGAGAGGTTTTTCTTTCTAAGGAACATTTTTCATTTGCTTAATTGACCCTTGCTCTCTCTCTCTCTCTCTCTCTCTCTCTCTCCTCTCCTCTCTCTCTCTCTCTCTCGTGAATTCGACCCTACAATACGATATGTTTGATTTTTTAACACAAAAATGTACTCAATTAAACGCAAAAGTTGCACTGTTAGACAGGTAGACAAGTGAAATGCTACTTATTGATCAGGTGTAACACAGAGCAACCGAACAACCTTCGTGTTACTTCTTGCACAAAGCACTCTCATAGAGATCTTATCACTAGAAGGTGTGTTTTACTCATGGTCCGTACATTTTACAATTGTACGAAACATGCAAGTAACAACGAGGAGGAAGGGTGGCTCTTCCATTTTTTGGCAGTAGCTATAGACTATTAAGTATATGTAGGAATACTAATTTAACTATATACATGTACAAGCCAACTGGTCCCTCGATTATTTTGAGACTGACTAAAACATACATGTATCTTGAAAGTATGAATGTTAAACAGATTATTAGAGATCAGGAGACTGCAAACCCATACCCGAATAGGAATTTTAGGTGCATGGAATTAAAAAAAAATTCGGGGGCGGGGGGGGGGGGGGGTCTTGTCAAGATGATTTATAGTAGGTCCGGTGCTAAATACCTACATAAGCAGTATTTATATACTGAATTGAAAATATTAACCTCACTCAACATCACATTGAATATCTGCGTGATCTGGGTATACAGCAGTTATTGATGACTGTATTGGTTATTGATCCTGGATTTCTTAAAATTAAATAATCTGCGAACTATACAAATTCAATATGGCTGATGAAAATGATATACACGACCTCAGGTATGTTTTGTTTTCTGGGACCAAGAAGTTATATTAAATGAGTAAGTTAACTCATCTGCTGCAAAACATTAGCAATTGTATGAGTACACTCGCATTTTACGTGTAGTTAGTTAGTTATATTTATTTTACTAATCAACACATCGAGTTTTCATTGTCAAAATCCAAAACATAATTCAAGAGCAAAAGACTCTGACTCGGGCGTGCATTGTGTTGCGAGCTTAGGGATAAGAATAAGTAAGCTGGAAGGATATTGTTATTTGACTTACAAAAGGGTCATTCAGTTCATTGATTGCTTTGCCGGTTTTTTGCTATTTTCTGTCTCCGACGTCCGGAATCAGTAGTATTATAATGGTACACTCTTGTGAAAGCTTGTAATGATTAGGAAAACTTCTAGTCAACAAGAACACACAATGCACACTCCATGGTTCATGATAGCCGTAGGGAGGTACCATACTCTGTAACATACAGTAGCTGCTGTGATTACAGGAAAGTGCTAAATTGAAACCAAACACAGTGATTGTGAGAGTCAACTTCAAAAGTAAAAAAAAAAAACACACACATACAAAAAAACCCAAAATAAACAGCGTCAAAGTAAAAGCTTCCGCTACACCAAATTTTAAATACACATAAAGAGCTACATGTACATGTATCCCACTTTTGTCAAATCTTTTAAGATTATTGTTTTGAAGCTGAGAGAGAATTTAATATCATAATGTTGATTCCTTATGATATTTTATCTGTTTTTTGTATATTTACATATTTATATATATTCTGTACTAAAAATATGACTCCTTTGGTCAATAAAAAAATAATGTTTCTTTGACCGTTTGATTAATTCAAACCTAATTTTGCTAATTATTCTTTATACACATAATCCAATTATCAATGTGTACCCCAGTATCTTGATCATACAAATGTATATCTGTTTTATAACAGTTAAACTGTTAATATTTAGTGTCTCAAATGTCTTTTAAGACAGGTTGCCAATATTTTATATAATGTGTTATAATGTCTAATAAAATTTTATTTGTTGTATTGGTATGTGACACTTGAATAAACAAGAGATGTTTGTGAAACACTTATCCCCCCCCCCCCTTAGAAACATCTGCGAAGAAAATGAACGGGAACTGCAAAAAATTGCTTGACCGTACCCAAAATAGAATCTGACCTAGATATTATTACGATAAATCTGTACACTAAATTTCATTTCAGTAGGTGCAACCTCTTCAGAGAAAATGAACAAAAACAACTGCAAATAATTGGAATTTTTTGAAGTTTATGAGGCTTGATTGTACCCAAAATCGAACTTGACCGAAATATTATTATGATGAATCTGTGTACCAAATTTCATTTTAATATGTGCAACCTCTGCACAGAAAATGAACGAAAACTGTTGGTGGATCGACATACCGACCGACAGAGAGACAGACGGACAGCAGCAAAGCAATATCCCCCCTTTCTTCAAAGGAGGGCATAACAATTACTTACTTACTTACTTACTTACTTACTTATACTGTTTTATACTTTTGATTTATATTATTTACAAGCAGAACAACATTAAACAAGACGGTTTCAAAACTCAACTTCTTGATAGGCAGTTGTGTTATAACATAAAAATCAAAACTACGAAGTTTCATAAAGGCGAAAAATTGAGCATGATTCGATCAATTTCAAATCATACACGAGAGAAGCAACTGCTTTATTAAATTCGCATGATTACTGCAACGTTTGCTTCACCGTTCTTTCATTTCTTTCCCCCAACAAACGTCATTTTTTGATATCTGTCAATTATAATCCCATAAAACGTTGAATGTTTACACGGTAAAATTGATAACGTTTTCTTTTTAAAAGCGCATAATGATTGTGTAATTATATTAAGCATCGTTTGTGTCTGACTTAAATGCATTGTTATTAGATTTATCAAGAAAGAATGAGAAAAATTGACAGACATTTTGGAGGCGATAGGAAAATACATTGCTCGATGTTAACTTTAACTTTCTATTGCCCTTTGAGTGTGCACTTTTTTCCGAATGTTAATTATTTTTATCTAGCATTATTTGCTCATATATTGAATAAGATATAAGGGGTCGGATAAAAATGTTTCCAAAATAAAGAGGACAAGAGGTAGGGTAAAAATTGATCTCAGGGGTTTCTGCATTTCATATTGAATTTATTTCAGTTTTCTAGATTATTGCTTTAACACTTGGAAATAAATCTGTTTTATATTAAAGCTGTCTTTAAGTTCTATTAAGTTGAAGACATTAGATTGTCTAAGACAACGGTTATATCGTAGGAATACAATAAACAATACGTTGCAAGAATTCCCGCAAAGCAAATTTTCCTTAAAAGGTTTTTTTTTTTATCGGCGTTGAATTTTATTTTATGAATGTTTCCGTTATCTAAAAACTTATTATTACGATAACTTCATTTTTTTCGAAAATTTATAGACTTCCTTCTATAATCGACTACAATTTCGGTGACTGTTGACTTGTATGCATACTAGTATTTGAGTGCTATTGACTTTATTAAAATCCTACTCGGAGTTAAAACTCTTCACAAAAACTTTACATTTTCATCTCGGTTGCATTATGATTATCTCAACATATATTTTGAGGGCTCTGTCATCAATTAAATGTTATTCTCCGAAAGGATAGTACAGAACATCGATCGTCGTCAAAAATTTCTCAATTACCAAACGTCAAGGCAAGAATGTATAAATCATACAATGCTTTAACAAGCTGTCCCGTTAGGAACACTTTGGTACTCGTAACAACCATCATATAATTGTCGTAAATTAATAAAAGATCTATTGTGAGTAGTCGTAAACTCAATAACTGACGGATTATGGCCCTAATTGATCTATAAGTGCTTCAATGAGTTAGTTTACCATCGTTGCGATACAAGAACTAAATGGTTTTCGATCGAGAAAGATCGAAAAGATAGAATCAGAACAATGCAAGTTAATAAAAAATAACATCTAATTGAAATATATGAACAATTTAGACCGAAAAAAGATACATGTATCTGTACTACAGAATAATAACAAATATATATATAATCATATGAATTTTACCAACCTTGTTTTTCTTCTGTCATAGAAACAGTTTAGTTCAATTTAACACCCCCCAAAAAAACCCTCCCAAAAAAACTAGAAAAAGAAAGAACAATCCCCCCCCAAAAAAAAAAACCCTCACATCACATAAAAATTGCAGTTTATATTGCTTCAGGGGCATTATACGTAAAAGTTATTCTCAATTTGTCGTTGAAAAATTCATTTAATCATACTAGTGCAAGCACAGAAGTTTTAATACAAGTGATGATGATGATTATTGATAGGGTGGAAAACAGAGAAAATCCTACATCGTTCGCACCAAACCGAGCCATATTGTCTTACCACCTCAGCAAACGGCATATTAGAACTAACTTTCATTAAAATTTACATTCAACTTTTTATGGTGAAGCTAAATGCCGATTTACTTAGAGGCCGACTTATTAAGTTATCAGAAGCAAATTAACGCCCTCTCTTGTGATAATTAATAACTTTCATGATAAATAAGCAAGAAGCTTAAGGATGATTACGCATCCCATTTTTTACTTTTCATGCCTCTTTCAGCTTCTGCAATGCATATAATTCGAACATCACAAATTAGTTTGATTAATTAATGAAAGCAACGTTGAGCTTTATATATTTCGCTTGCCCATTTCACGCATAAGAACTCTTTTTTTCTTGATATCCCGGAAAGTTGCAATATTTTTATCTGGTGCTTCAATCTTTGAGTTAGTGGGATATGAATTATAACTGTTGAGATGAATCAACTTGTGGTGAATGTATCCTGCTGATATTTGTCTTAGTACTTATGTCAAAATAAAAAAAAATCGAGTTACTATTCTTTGTTATTTTACATGTAGGAACTACAATATAAGCCTTGTTGTGAAACTTCAGCTGTTTCATAACAGTTTTATTTTCAATTGCCAACATGAATGTTGGTCGGTAGGCGATTATTTTGAGTCAATAAGCCTTATAAATCTTAAATCAGATTAGTTTAAAACAATCAATTAACGTAAACCATTCTAAATTATTTATATTGATTTATATTGTCCAAAGAAAGGCCTTTTCAAACGTTTCGTAAAGTTGGTTTAAGTAAACAAACAGACAAATGACCACCTTTATTGAATCAATCAGAAAAGAACATGGGCGAATAAAATGGCGCAATTTCCCATTGGTTTACTCGAAAAATGCAATTTCGATCTTAAAAAATCTTTATATTAAGTAAAATATTTATTATTTTACCTTATTTTTGCGACACCTCATCCCCTTTTCTTATTTCAAGCAAATGAACAGTGTATGCAATTATTTTCTTCCTTGCGCCACACGTATATAAAAAATTTCATGAAAAGGATGTTGCATGTTACAGTGTTAAGAAATCTTATTTAAAATTTTAAAATGCCCAAAATTTTACCACAGCAAAATATAGTTCTGCCTCTAACAATTGTCTGATTGCGTTCAGGTTCTTGAATATGATCTAATTTGCAACATATACAATGGATTAGATTGCCCATGGAACATCTATTGGTCACAACAGAATAAATGAAAACAGTTCATACAACAATTGGAAGTTAAATATCTCTACCACCAGCAATTTTTGAATTGGTTCTTTTTATCAAATTTTCGTACCGCGTCCTGAAAACTTACCATCAGAAAAATCAGGTACCAAAATTACATGTTTTTTTTTACCATTTCCTTAAAATTCTAGCACATTTTAAAGCATATGGAAAATGATTGAAATGCTTATACATGCATTATATCCAAAGGCATTTAATTAAGTCACAACAACTTAGGTCATAATGATATATTAAACTGTCCGCGAGTTAGCAAACTTCTATTGTATTTTAGATAAATTCAAATGCGTTATTAAATGATGTTTCTAGTGCAACGTAGTTCACTTAAAGCGATTGTTAATATAGATTACGTTGGTTTTTTTTTTATGATACTCAAATTGAACATCTGTTCGTTTAATCCATATGTTTACAGTTATTGAACTTATTTAAGCGTTTAATATGAATAGATATCGCCAAAAAGTGTTTTTAAAAAATATATGTTTAAATTTTTAATTTTTGGCTTCTTATCCGCCCAACTATAGGCATTTCACATTTGTTCTTTATAAACAATACTGTACAACGTTGAACCAAAGAAAGGGTTTCATTTCAGACTTTTTTTTTTTTTTTTTACATCGACTGATATTGGAAATATTTTAAATAATTTTACAGATCATCACCATCGTTGTCATCCTCGGATCAACATTTTACAATAATGTTGTATTTTTTTTTATTACATATAAAACAAGGTTATACATTTGACTCGTATGGTTGAAAATAATGGTTAAAAATACGAGTTGTACTTTGCGTTTGCCCAAACTCAAATATTGAGTGGTTTACATTATAAGAACTGATTGCAATAAAGCAAAGATTCTTACCAGAAGATGCTTGTAAACAGAGCCTCATATCAGAAAATAGGTACCTGTTAGACAGAGTCTAACTGTAGCTTTAGGTATTATGCTGTCAAAACAGCTCAGTGCTGTATCAGATAGAAGTTAATGTTGGCGAAATTGTTAGACAAAAATCTCCAACTTCCCTTCGCATGATGCATCATAATCGACATAAGGAATGATTTTCAAAGACGAAAGGAAGGAAGGAAAGTGAGACTACTTATAGCATAGAAACCTTTTTCCTTTACACCAAATTTTACTTTTTGTGTGACAGAAAAACCTTATTGTCTCTTCTTAAACACGAGCTTTGTTGTTCTTGAATTGCACATCAAACTTCAAACTAGTAAGTACTGGTATATTGAAACAACTGTTGACATCCGTTTAACATGCTAACTTAACTGAAGGGAGGGGAAGATGCATTCAAGTATTAGTAAAATACTAATTGAAAATATTAATCCTGTCCAAAAAAACACACGTCTTAATAGTCACTCAGCCTTGATTTTATAATCATGAAAAAAATAATCCATATGAAGATAAATTACATGGATATTTAGTTTATTATTGTAGTCCGCTGTTTACTCATGAAATATTTTGTAAAACATACATTGTGATAATAACGTTTATACAATATAATAACGTTGTTTATAACGACAATAAGCAGTGGACAATATACCAGGACAATGAATTGAATTGAACATTGTATAAGAAAATAAAATATATTTAAATAGGTAAGGTAAATTATTTTTATTGATATTCTTTAGCAAGATTTCTTCAAAATCATATACAAATGATCGAGCCGAACGGTATGCAAAATGTAATTCTATGAATAACAAGTTTGTGATATACTTTTCTAGTTATCTAACAGGAAAAATATATTGTTTGAACTACGTTTATTTCTTTTATTTCATTTGAAACCACATCAGAGTTAATTTCTAATTTATGGTATATTTTACCTATATAACATCTATAATAGAAAATTTATCTCCGGCAAAAACATTGTAATGGTATAATATACCGAAATCTAAATACTGATTACTAAAAAACGATTCTAATTTTTTGATAAAATCATTTATGTACTGCATCATATATTCGCACCTTAAACCGACCTTCATTTGTCATGGAACAGAGAAGTTAGATCTACTTACACCAGTTTTCCCCCAATTCAGAGACAGCAGTTTCTTTAACCGAGGGCGAGAACCGAGCTCTTCTCGCCACCATTAGAGGCGACGGCGTCACGTTGTCTTTCAGAGTCACTCGCAAAACGTCTTCCGGTATCTTGCAAATGGCAAGATTGCATCCAACAATCATGTGTAATTGAATGTTTGAAAAACAATTATTCTCTGGTATCATAGATGCAATTCAAAGTCTGACTAACCGAACAGAGAGGAATTCTTGATGTTTATTGAGGCTTTTGGACTTCGCTATGAGTTTTTGGCCAATAATTATATTTGTAATTTGCCGTCGAATAGTCGGTAGTATGTTGTCTTTATTGTGGTTTTTATTACGACAAATAAACACTCTGATTATATCATTTTATTTGAGTGACCCTGGCTGCCACCATACCTTTGAAGTTTCTATTTGATTTAGGGCCATTCCCCACTCTAACTGTTTTCAGCAGAATTCGATAATGATCAAGCAATTATGTAGGTATTCACTGTAAGGTTTAATAGTACGTCATAATTATAACGATACTGTAAAATCGAGTTTGTTATAACGCCCAAATTGCATCTGACGGACATCGAGATGCCGAACTTAACAAAATACGACACTCTGTATCTTTTATAGACATTCAGGTCATTCTCAACACGAGGCAATGCGGGCACTTTTCTTAACAAGACAATTAATTCAATCAAAAGGACAGAGGAGGCTTTAAACTCAATCATTTAACGATGGCAAGCCTCCGGGCTTCGTTCGCTGTACATGTTCATCCAGTTCTAGTCAAATATATTTTTAGGTAATTTTTACCACAGTAAAACATGAAAAAAATCACCACGTGTGTAAGACGGACCAATATATATATATTTTTTTAGGGGGGGGTTCCAATATATTTTTTTATATTCGTCCAAATGTAAACTTTTACAAGGTTGTTTTACTGGAATCTTAATTAATGTTACTATTTAGCTTAGCCTTCTTGTAATCTTCATAAGAAATTGAATTACAAATATTTTAGTGCATTGAAAAAACCCAAAATAAGTTTGGTCATGTTTATTTGAAATACAGTAAGGTTAAATGCTCAAAGGTGACTTTTGTACATATATTGATTGTAACGTTTATGGTAACGTGAAAATTAAATATTGGTCATGGACTATATCAAGATCGTGTCTGTAACCAACAGCCCGTGACAAAATAATGAACCTATCGACACAGCTAGAAGGAAAAGGTATTTCCGATTTCACTAAACAATGTTTTTTTTTTACGTTTAAAAGAATATGTTTTGCCAAATTGATACTTCATATAGAATACATTATTAATTCTGTATTGAACTCTTAATTCAGATTAGATGATAAAATTAAGCATATATATTTAGGTGACCAGAAGTTTGTTCACAATAGCCGTCCTTAATGCAATTTAAACTATAGTTTTTTCTACCCATAGAATTTGTAGTTGAGGCTACTATGTATGTTACTGATCGAAGACCATTGCCTGGAGAAAATGGAGATAACATTTGTACACGTGACACTTATTTCATATTTATACATGGAAGGCCATCATTTAACAAAATCTTCCACCAAAAATCAATTTAAGGACATCATTATCACGAAACAAATATGACTTCCCTGGTAACGATTTCTACTTGGTTGAATATTTTTCATACATGCATGCATTCATAATCCTGAATGAGCCATCGAAAGCAAGAAGGTGGTTTACATTTAACCGAGTAGATACCATGCAGGTTATTTTTTATATTTGAAATTTAAATCGTGAAATAGAATTGGGTTAATCCTCTCTACGCAACATAATATTTTTTTCATAATCTCTGTTTGATAAGAAATTAGGCAATACATACTGGGAAGCTTTAGCTGTAGCGTAATCACAGCTGATTCACCGCGACTGCTATAATATATTTTACTTATCACGGTAGGGTATTAATTAATAGAACTGAATCATATACGCTTTGATAATTATATATATCAAACTGGCCCATCAAAATGATCCTTTTGATGTTTTTGAGACCATGAAGATTTTTGTGAAAATCTTTATTGGCGTTTAAAAAAAAAATTAAAGTTAGTTTATACTTAATATTCGATTGCTAGTTTAGTTACAAGAGCTGCATAATGTCTTCAATTTTAGCAATTTTTGTAGAAATGGAGAGGCGTGAATATACTTAACTGGTCTTTAATTTTATTAAAATAGAAGCTCAAACACACGCTAGCTTCCTTCCGATCATTTTCAGGCAAACGTGTGATACAATCTTTACTTAGAACACCACATCGCAATAAATTTCGATCGAAAGTTTATATTTACACAATCATTCTGATAGGTTTGATGGAAAGCTTTTAAAATTCTTTCTTTATTTGTCGTTTAATTTAATACTTGCTGTGAAAATCGAGAAATCTAAACGTGCAAATAAACATTTTGCTGCTTAGATCAGATACCAGACAAACAGAAAGGAATATTCGCGTTACTCGTGGAGAAAATTAACGAATTGCACATAAAGTCATAATAAAAATTCCGCTCCCCGCACATATCTGTTTTATTTAG
The DNA here is from genome assembly GCA_020458035.1 of Magallana ariakensis. Lineage (NCBI taxonomy): Eukaryota > Metazoa > Mollusca > Bivalvia > Ostreida > Ostreidae > Magallana > Magallana ariakensis. The sequence goes on from CM035817.1 coordinate 44,948,702, forward strand.
CTTTGGATCTGCAAAGGTTTTCTTCGATGTACTTTACATATTACATACATAATATCCGCGATTCCCGATAACAGCTTGACTTCGTTTATCCCTAAGGCTCACGTGAAATTTGCTTAATATCAAGTTCTTGAGTATAGTCCGAGATTACGTTAGGCGCATTGAACCAATGATCGTTCACTTGGAATGAAAAATTTAAATGGGTTAATAAATCAAGGATTTTCTATTTATCAATTTGTTTAATTATAAAAACCTAAGATGTAGCGAATATGGCTATTTTAATTAAATAATCAGTAAACATCGGCTGACATAAACCGATTGGTGTGGTTTTGTTGCTTTCTTTCACAATGTCTTTTTCATGTCTTTTTCGATACATAGCTTGTAAACAGAACAGATTAACAATCGCATTTAAGCTTTTGTTTTCTATACATTCCCAAGTTGAACGTATCTCTAAAATATTTTTTTCTAGCGTCTCATTAATCCATCTTGATTGAGATATGTGTTCATATTATTTTATAATAATTGTCAATTTTGTTGTTTTCATTAATCTGTCATGCTCAGTTTTCTGTAAATATCCATTCTTAGTTTTAAAACCAAGAAGGGATTTCGTGTAATTACTGAAATTCACGGATAACGGGACTGGGTAATCTCATTAATGTAAATACCAACCGCTAAGTCTTTGATAGTGTAAAGAGCTATTAATTATCGTTCCCTCTGGAGACCTAATGATGCAAAATGCTTTTCAGCCCAAACGCACTTTCTGTTCGAACATTGAAAATCTGCATACATGTTTAACTCTAATGTACATAGAACAATACATTTATAACTCAAATCCCTTCACATAATCATATGTACATAGAACAACTCGAGATGTGCATGCTGTGGCAGCAAAGTACATGTATGTACAAAAAACCCCCAAAACGATACATATCAAATCTTACCATATAAATTAAATTACAGTAATTTTTAAACAAAATTTATAAGTACATTGATATTTAAACAAAAATGGCACAAATTATTAACGAATCTAAAATATCACATAGAAACCCTATAGTTTAGTGAGTCCATCACATTCTTAAATCAACATTTACATCTTACATCTCTACGTGTATTGACATATTTCAGCCCTTTACTTCCAATTCTTTAAAAAGTACTACTAACCACAACGAGAAAAATCAAAACAATAACTTACCTAAATGGAAGACAGGGGAGACACGGTGGTAAGACGTCACTGTTGGTCAAATTCTCCCTGCAGGAACAGAACGGCCAAATTAACGTTAAAGAAAATCTGAAGATATCTTTTCCAGCGCACGAAAAATATTGTAAGAGCTTTGCACTGTCGCCTTTGCTATAAAATGAATTAATGATCGACAAAAACGCGACAAGACTCTCTTAATTTAACAGAGCCTTGTCTTCGCTTCCGCGGGCGGAAGAAACACCCTCTATCGACTAATTAGTTGGACCATCTTACATGAAAACTGGCGCTCCAGGAAGAGAAAAAAAGTGTTAACGATACCTCTGTTTTTTTTGGAATGCGTCGGATCCCTTTCAAACTATATATACAATACATGTATATTGTATTCACACGATGTGTAAACTTATTCGTCTTACAAAGAATTTCTTACAGAAAATTCCTTTGCGCGAGTTATAAGCTGCTGCTTACAAAATAGGGATCATATCTAAAATGTTCCCTTATTGAATAACAGGAATACAAACGTACACGTAAAACATATCATTCGCATCGACTTTTGCCCTTTCAGTCTAACATATTAATTTTCCTGAACATCATTTAATCGAGATTGCTCCACAGTAGGTCTAACTAATTTAACAGAAATATCGAACTGTTTCTTGAAATCTTTGGAAACTTTAATGCAAAATAAGGTCTGAAAATTAATGCAAGTGGAAACAACAGGGACCGCTCAACAGAAAAAAAATCAGAAAGAACTAATCCGCAACTATAATCCTTAATCAATGGATTTTATTTTGAAAGGGCAAACCTCAATAGACAATGCTTTGATGTTAAAGTAACATGCATCTAGAGCTCTTTTTAATGTATCTCCAGGCGCTGTATTGCACAAATGATATGTTGTACATTGTGTCATTATTTTAAAATTGAAAAGATGGAATGAACAGAATTTCAGAAATGAAAACGGGTTACGTATCAGTATTGGTGTTGCACATGAAGCTGTTTGCTAGAACTCATGATAGAAAAATTGACGACATTCAATTTTAAAGACTCTAATGAAGAAGGCGTGACAGATAAAGAAACTTTTGCTTATTTGTTGTGCAATACACAATTCAGAATTTCAACGTTACTATGGGAACAACCTTTAGAAGAGGTATATGCATAAAGTAAGTTAGTACTTGTTGTAACATTACATCACCTAGACATGCTGAAACTAATGATTTAAATCGTCAGAAGAAAAAAGTACAACCCATATATAAACGCTTTTAATAAAAGTACAGTGCGTATTTTGTATCTGAAATTAGAATCAGTAGCATTGCATTTTATCCACACCTTGGGAATTGTCAAATCGCATTTCCTAACTCGATAGCAGAGCTCACGGGATTGCTTGTTAGATAGATTTAATCATTACACACAGCCGATCTGCATAAAGCTATGCATTTAGATCGTTTTAAAAACGTAGGTTCTTGTGTCGATTCAATACATATCATGTCACAAAACAGTATGTGTATTGCTCCTCTCAGTATATGATACAGGAAGTGTTATTTTTTTTTTTGGTTGCAGCCTTGGACAAAAATATTAAAGGTATTTGTTGCGTTTTATTAGTGAATAACAATAATTAGATCTGATTATTTTCTTATTTACTTTATTTAAAGACAGGACTTTCACATAAATTACGCTGTATAAGTCAATCGCATAACAAAGATACAAGAAATCAAAAAAATATATTTTATTTTTTTACGTGCCGGTAAAAATACTAAAGATGTTAATAACCCCGCCTTAAATGGGTCACGTGACATACAACTCGGTCTATCAACCACAATGGCGACTTCGAGGAAGAGGGGTAGACTAGACAGTTTAAGAATTGGCAAGAAAAGAAAAAAGAGACAGACTAACAAGGATATGAACAAAGGGAAGATCGTCATCGGAGACAATGTAGATTGATGAAATAGGAATTAAAGCCGAATTGAACTCAAGTTTCCATCATGAAGTTGTAGGGGTCTTGCTAGTCAGGTTCGTGCTCCATGTGATTCGTGTCTACTTTATAAGTAATTAACCACAAGTGGAATTTCGTTTAGAGGAATTTTTGAATAAAGAATAAATAAAAATAAATAAAGAATAAATAAACACTCTCAGTACATGCATCCCTCAGATAGGGATATTTACTCCGTTTACAGTGTAGATGATGCTAAAATCGTGTTTCATCTTTATTACACGTAATTAACAATTTATATCGTTCTACATTAATGAATATCGGAATTATAATGCCTCAAGTATCATCTAATATAAAAACTATCTGATTTTTTCAGAACATCATGAATATATCATAATACACAAAATATCTAGAAGTTTGGTTTGCGCTGAAAATTATGAAGCTAAAGTAACAGTACTCTAACAATACTGAGTAATGAACATTCTTCATTTTCTTCTTGAAAACCTTCCGCCACAAAATAAAGTCCCTTACTAAACTCTGTAAAAATGAATTTTTTTAAAACAATGCCATTCAATAAAGTTTATTTGGCATTGTAGCATTGTAAAATATAAATATACTACTAGAATTAATATGTGAGAATTTAATAAATAATACTAGTATTTCTTATGTTCATATAAATTGGGCTATAACCCTATTCATTTGCTCAATGAATTCTTTTCTTTAATTATTTAATTGTGACAAAAAAATTGAAGCATAGACCATTTTATTTTATAAAATTGTATTTATAAAATTGTAGTCAGTAAGGTTCTAACAAATGACATTATTTGAAGATTTTGTTATACATTCACCAGTTAGTACATGTATCAATATATTCTAAGTATTAAACTTATCTTAGCGCTTAAAATTGATAAACTGCGAAATTCACATACTTTTAGATAAATTTGTCAGAAAGAATACTGCATGTACTATAAATACAGTGTACATTTTCATCTTCTTTAGCTTAAATTGTTTTCAAAGTATACATGTATTTTGACTTGCAATTTACAAATTATAACATAAATATACCTCAATGAAATACAATTTATAAGAAATCATAAGCTTGAGTTGATCAATAATGAAAAAAGAAAATTTGTTCTATTAATAAAAGTTAATTAATATCAAACATCTCTATAAAATGTGATTGTTAAATGTTTGATGTTATGATATATTTATCATCAGTTTGTTTCCAATTATCGTAATTACCTATTAACCAACGTCTAACTTTATCAAAAGACCCGTTCTGTACAAAAATTCTGCTATGTAACTTTCAAAGAAAATAGGCACATGAATGGGGCAATTCTTCGATATTTATACCTTTTCTTATTTTCTTTGATTTTGAAGATAAGGCACACGGAGTTCCAAGAGGGTGCTCTGGTCTTGGGAAAAAAAAGACGACGACGGATAAATACGTTTTCTGTGATAAGAGATCAGGCGTCAGGTCCTGTATTGAAATCGAAATTGTTCCATTATCGCCAGTGCAAAACAAGTATCCAGGTTCAATGACTATGTCTCCGAAATCAGAGATAGCAGACAGTGTTGTCGCAATTTGATGGACTGGTCTAACTTTATGTCATTCGTGGATAAATTTCCAGACGATTGTAGTTTCTTGATGTGTGATCGTCTTGTCCTTCACGTACATTGTATTGTCAAATATCTAATATACATATGAAGAACAAACATTCTGAGAGCCTTGCATACGATGTAAAAGTCCCTTAAGAGAACATTCACTTTTCTTTTAAACAATATTTCGTTTGAAGTGCTAAAGGGTTTCGAGAAAATTCGAATTTATATTAGTATTTTATTATATGAAATTAAGCCCTCCTTCATATAACAGTAAACTTTATTTTCATACTTCAAAAGTGTAACGCGTTACATGTTAAGGTTAACGAACGACAAACACAATACGTATAGATTTACAGATGATTTCGATGTTTACTAATATGCGATGCGAGCTTTTAAAATGAAAAACAAAACACAAGAGATGACTCGTTGAAAGCCATTCTCAAAACCTGTCAGAAGAGATTCCTAAATCACAGTTTATTGCCTATTCGGGTGAGACCTATTTAGCTCAAGTAAAGCATGCCAATAGAGACAAGACACAATGCAAATACAGTGACGTGCAATCAATCAAACATCGCCTTAATCTAATCATGCTACGGGATCCATCCAAAGTCCCCGGATATTCATATTAATAGTTTAAGTGATATCCTTGGGAAATCAGCAGACTGGTCACCAAACAAAGGAGAGTTTTCGCGGGATGTGGACAACAAGATGACCAAAACACCAATCTTAGGACCGAGGTCTGAAATATTGCTATTACCTGTTTAGACGTGGAAATCTTTCTCCCCATGCATTTTGATCCCTGATCATGAATTAAAATAAAGAGACGATATCAGTAGTAAATTTCCTGAAGAATTTAATGGTACTAATTATTTTCACAGAATTGAATTTGCTTGCAAGCTCACGCTCCCCCATTACTTGACAATGATCAACATAATAAATGGCAAGTTATGCATTAAATACAGAAAAAAATTGATAAAAATCATAACTCTAAAATATCATCAGCTAAAAACTTCCTGCAAAGATGCACATCTTTTCCTTTGTCTTAAACAACTAAAATAATTCAAAGTTTAAAAGGACCGAAATTTCCAGAAAAATGATGTAATCGGAATTCCCTGGTAATATGCACATCTACACATTGTATCCTAAATGCCTACAAAGTTTTACTAAATTCCATGCAGCGGTTTAAAGCTATACACGCTATAATTTGCGTCAATTTTGAATGACAGTGAAAACGCATGTGTTTGTTTACTTATAAAAGTTAACTATATTCTGTAAATTACAGTGGTTAATTCTTTCTAGTTACAAAGATATAGAATTTTAATTGTTTATTTTCCTAATGCTTTTTCATGAATATTGATGAAGAAGGAGCGAAACCGACCTCATTGCGCATGTCCGCGGGAAATCAGGTAGCCGTTATTGTTTGCCTAATTACATATCCGTCTCGATTTTATATACAGATTTAACAGTTGTTACATGTATTATGAGTGTTATACATTTGTCATTCACGGTACCATTATTTTTTAACGTTTAAATAGGATAACACTCACACGAACTAAAAATAGCACTTAGGGGAAAACACATAAGCCTACGTCATTGTTCAAAGGAAGTACATGTATGTACATGAACATGATCACACGCTTGTGCTTTTGCTTTCTTTAATTCGTACTCGTATATAGGACAAATTTATGCTTTACTGAAAAAATTATATCCTTTCCTTCGTGAAACGACAACAATTATGAAGATGTTGACCCCCACCAAGTTTTGTGTGATTGTCTAAAATTAGCTGTCGATATCACGTGACAGATTGATATTCATGAGAAGGCATTACTTTCCTGGCAGGAAAATAAATATTTTTTATTGTTTAAAATTTGATATCTTTATTACGTGATCGAATTGGGCATTATAATTAACAGCATATAGGTAACTTTTGTAAGGAATCAAACACACGTATTTTCCCCGTCATTTAAAATTGACGCAAATTATAGCGTGTATAGCTTTAAGAGGAGTTGCGCTTACAAACTGTTCATTACTAATGGAATCGTAATTTCCTGGTAATGTGCACTTCTACATTGTGTCCTAAATACCTACAAAGTTTTTCGAAATTACGTGCAGCGGTTTAAGAGGATACATGGGATAAAGGATAAAGTTTCTCTCATTATAGATATAAATCCCTTTTTGCATGAAAAGCCAAAGTTTCCCCAATAATCTTGCACTTACATGTAAATGGTGTAATTCTTTGGTCCATGCACTGCCATGCAGATCAAACACCTGATATTCAGTCCAAAATAAGTCCAGTTTACGACATGCGGTCATACAATTAAAAACACCGGTTTTTTTTTTAGCAAAGCAGTAATAGCGACTAATTCAACTTTTTCACAGCACTTTGAAACAGATTATTTTTTCATCACATGTGGTGATGCTGACAGCATCAATGTGTTTATTGCTATCAATGACCCCACTTAATGCCTTTGTGCAAATATATTAATGAAGGCTTGCAACACAGTTATAATATAGGGCTTTGGGACAAGTAGTTAAGTTTTTTTTAAATTAATAAACAACGTTAACAAATAATGTAATGAACATTTTAAATGCAATGTATCCAGTCTAAATTATGCAGTACAAGGCAGCTAGGGACAAGAGACACAAACTTTTGATTTGTTTATTGTTGTCAGGTATGCTGGTTTTTTTTTGTGTGTAGAAATTTGCTTCCAAACAGTTGAAATTATTCACAAACTGTTATTTTTTAACTACTATAAATTTTAATTACATGTACTATAAATCAAAGTCTTGTGATAGTGTGCAGTTATGTAATTTAGCACATTTTTTGGAAAAATTTTGCTATTTCAAAAACAATAATATGAATGCATTCAAACTAAAATGTTGTTTTTATTAAGAAAACCAAGCAAACGTGCACCACGACCATTTGTTGTCGTCAGCGCATAAATTTGTACTTTAAATGTACCTTAAAGTGCTAAATATATTTTATATTCATTTACATTTGTTTATTTTATCATACTGCTTGTACCCAATTCGATAACACAATTCACGTAATTTCATAGATAGTGCCCGATTTCAGGGTATTTGCAAGTTTCATCACCAATATAAGCGTCTCAAAAATTATTGTGGTAAGTTTTAATAGAGTCGGAAATACTGTAGTCTCATCTCATCTATTAAATCGGAAATTATATACAAAGAAAGATAATTCAATAGTGGACAAAATAAACATTTTGCAAACGTTGCATTTTTGTACCATCTTGAAGTATTCCAACTTTAAAGATTTTGAAAATTATAAATTTTTATATGTCACTTCTGAATATTTTACAGTTGGAATTTACTATATTATGTAAAAGATGTTTTTCTTACCAAAACTAAGTATAAGAAATTTTTGTTACCTTCATTTGTTACTTATAGTAGGCCCAGCATTCAACAGTATAAGGCTCGACAGTATAACATTCTATCTGTTAAAAATTTAAGTATATTTTTTGTTATGGAAATTCCCTTATTTTCCTAATTTTTAAACTTGAATTTAAAAGTGAATTGTAATCAAATTTGATAATAAAAAAACAAAACAAAATATCATCAATGAGGTTTTTCAAATTCTTATTTTTTCCAGGAATTTGTTATTGATTTACTACAACTTTGACAATATTTCTTGCAAAAATTATGGTACCTTACCAGGCATTTGTGCAAGATACTAGAGTATGCAATTCCCTATATAATCTAATTGAAAATACACTTGAACTTCTGATATAATTTTTTTTGCATAACTATGTATATTTTTTAACTTTAAATCATACTAACAATGATGATAAATAATAATAATTTTATTTGGTATATTATCAGTATTATCAATATTAATTTGAAAAATAATTATCATTTTTCGAGTAACGTGTCGTGTCGTCTGACCTTACAGGGGGTGTTTGTTTGTTTGCCAACGTTTTATAAATACAGTTATTTGTTTTCTGTTGTAGTTTAGTATTGAATTGATGTCCAGCATATACTGTTAAAAGTTCTTGATGGTAGATTTAAAATTGAAATGTATATTGTAAGTAAATTTACAGGGTCACACCTTGTATATCAAACTAATTTTTAAATAATAAACGTTATCTAGCAATTGTTCAACAGAAGAAGGATCGGATCACATGGCCCGGAATAATTAATAATTATGTAAATTAAAGAGCTGAGTACACAACTCATATCTAATAAAAAACAATCGATCATATGCATTGTGTTTTATTATTGATAAGAAAAGAAATATTTTATTTGCAGATAAAAGAAAGTGAAGTAGAAAATAAGTGTGAACAAAGTGATGATTTCCTACCAGCAAATAAAACATAAAAAATAAAACAAGTAATGTGGAAAAAGTTAACTAATACATTTGGATAGTCACGTGACACGGAGCAAGCTAGACGCGCTACTTTTCGCTCTGTGTTTTTTGACAATATTTTTACAATTTGGGACATTTCCAGATAAAAGAAGTGTTTCTATTTGGATTTCTTATTGGATTTCCTATGTGTTTCCAAAACAGTGAGTGTAAAAAATCTGATGATATGTTGGTTTTGTTATTAGAACTTTGTAAATAGTGTATATATACAGTTTATCTGTTTACCTGGTGATTAATTCTTACCCGCTTACCTGTACTACCTGTGCTGGCTGTACTAACGGTACTAATCAAACCATGACGGAAAGCGACGTCGAGGGTTTAAACTCACTCACGGTTGACCGGACATGTAAACCGTTATACCTCAAGAACAATGACTTACGGTCAATTGGAGGGAAACAGTTTACTGATTATGATTTGATAGATTCTATCAAACGGGTCATTGGAGATAACCTGCTCTGTGTACAATTGGACAGAAATCTTTGGCGTGTTTATTTGAAAAACACCGAAAACAGAAATAAACTCCTAGTGCAGGGAATAGAAATTAGTAATATCTCGTATCAGTTTTATGATACCAACCCATATACTTCCGGTGCCAAAACTGCTGACCAGAAAACACTGAAAATACGTGTATGCGGTCTTCCATTGTCAGTAGCAGATACAGCAGTCCTTGAAATGCTTGAAAAACAAGGAGTTAAATTAGTGAGTAAGATCTGATATGAAAAAATACGACATCCTGAGACAAGAATGACCAGCATTCTAAATGGCACTCGCTTTATGTTTGTTGAACCCTTGACTGACGGAAAATATTTACCTAGAATTAACCATTGTGCAGGTGTTCAATGCAAAGTTTTTCATTATGGCCAACCTAAAAAAACAGAAAACTTGATCTGCACCAACTGCTGGACAACGAACCACACCAGATCAAGATGCACATCCGAGACTTGTTGCAAAGTCTGTAAACAACCAGGACATACCCCTGGTGATAAAACTTGTCCTCACTATGAACCGCAGAAACTGTTAACCCCTTTCTGTGGAGAAGAGGACGTGTTGTCCAATTTTTTCCCATGTGAGCTGGATTTCTGGGTATTAAACACAGGTCTGCTGAACACGCTTTTCAGTACACAAAAGCAGTGCGATGTGGGGATCTTGAATCCGCAAACGTCATTAAAGACGCAACTGATGCGCTCTCAGCCCTTCGTCATGGAAAAAAAAATCAAAACGAATGAACAATGGGAGTCGACAAAAATTGCGGTTATGGAAGAAATTCTTGAAAATAAATGCGTCCAAGTACCAGTCTTCCAGGAAAAACTGCGGACCGCCACTACGTTTGTTGAGGCCACATTTAACAACGAATGGGGGTCAGGCCTGGACCGCAAAGGAACTCAGAATACGAAACCAGAACACTGGCCTGGATCAAATGCTCTTGGAGTTCTTTAAAAGAAAATCTCCAAAAAAGTTAGAAAACGAAAACTAAGCGACGGCGCTAATCGAAAGCAGAAACAAAACAACCGTGAACAATCAAGGCAGCGTAATATTGTGCAGATGTTGAAGGAACTCAGAACTGCATCCGACAGCGACGTCTCGGGATGCAACCCTGATTCCTAGAGCTCTGAGGTAGAGAAATAAACTGTTGCAGTCTTCCTTGAGTAGCTTCAACATAAAACTACCATGACTATAGAATAGGTACCTTATCATATATGTCATTATTATATAAACAATTGATCTTTGAATAATTGAACTTACCTATGCATAACTTAAATATTATATCTGTAAATGTCAGAGGGTTGAACTCATATGAAACTCATATGAAAAAAGAAATAAGTTTTATATATGGTTAGAACAGAATAGATTTGATGTAGTATTGTTGCAGGATATGGTGGCATAGATCTGCCACCACTTGTCTGATAATTATGTCGACTTGTCAGATGATTATGTCGACTTGTCATATATTAATGTCAACTTGTCAGATCTTTATGTTGACTTGTCAGAAAATAATTATATTGACTAGAAACTCAATATTTTGTTGTCAAAGCGTGTTAGTGCCACTAACTGCCGTTTACTTGTCATCATAATTTCTGACAAGTCGACATAAAGATCTAACAAGTTAACATAATTATCTGATATGTCGACATAAAAATCTGATAAGTTAACATAAATATCTGACAAATCGACATAAAGATCTGACAAGTAAACATAATTATGTGACAGAAGAAAACAAATACACCACTAGTTTAAAGAAAATTATCATTCATATTATAAGTCGACTTGTCAAATGTTATGTCGTCTTGTCAGATGTTATGTCGACTTGTCAGATAATTATGTCGACTTGTCTAATAATTATGTCAACTTGTCAATTAATGATGTCGACTTAAAAGATGATTATGTCGACTTGTCAGATCCTTATGTCGACTTGTCAGAAAATATTATGTCAACTAGATGGCACGAATTGGGCGTGGAAACGATTAAGTGTTGAATTTTTTAACACGTGAATAAGGGACAAGTCGACATAAAGATCTGACAAGTCAACATAATTATCTGACAAGTCGACAGGAAAATCTTACAAGTCGACATAATTATCTGACAAGTGGTGGCAGAACTATGCCACCATAGCAGGAAACTCAATTTATAGACAAATATAAAGAAAATTATGATTCCAGATGGAATGGTAACTGTATACATGCATTTTCTGACTCTCCATATAGTAGAGGAGTCTCTATTCTATTTCGTAAAGAACTTAATGTACTACAGATATTCTCAATGAACATAAATCTGATGATGCTAGAAAATATCTTAGTTAATTAAAAAATAGACGATACCTTAATTACGTTTATTTATGTCTATGCACCGAATACGTCAAATGCGAGAATAGGATTTTTAATAGACTTAGGTCTTTTATTTCTACGCATTCAATTCAGGGGAGTAAAGTGTTTTTGTGTGGGGATTTTAATTGTACTTTTGAAAAGAAAAACGATAAATCTTATATGAAATCTTACATAAATTAGATCTTGTTGATCTTTGGAAACATAAATATCATGATAAAGCTGGTTTTACGTGGTGCGATGCAGATAACTGCCCTAAGAGCAGAATAGATTACATATTTGTTAGTAGCGAAATTTTTGATTTGACGAAAAATATGATTATCAGACGCATTCCAGGTACACATAACAAAAACACGAGAATGAGCGATCATAGATATCTAAAAGCATGTGTTGATTTTAACAAATTAGAAAGGGGTTCCGGGTATTGGAAATTAAACATTTCTCACCTTGAAAACGATGAATATAAAAAAAGGAATCATTAATATATTCAATGAATTAGATAAATCATTAGATTCAATCTCAAGATGGGAACTTTTTAAAGTAAAAATCCGAGACTATTCTATGAATTACGCAAAACAATCCAAAAATAATTTAAACCTAAGGATAAAGCTCACTGAAGATAAAATTGAAAAAATTGAAAATCTTCCAAATGCCCTAATTGATATGAACGAAAAAAGAACTCTTGAAAAAGAATTAGATGATATGTACAATCAAATAGCAAAATGTGCACAAATTAGTTCAAAAGCTCAGTGGGTAGGACAAGGTGAAAGAAATACCAATGTTTTCCTCAGTATGGAAAAGAAAAATCAGATAAACAATACAATAACAATACAATACAACAATACAAAAAATAAATAATGATAACGGCAAGTTTTCTTTAAACTCTGAAATCTTGAACGAAATGTGTAATTTTTATGAAAATCTTTATAAAAGTACGTCAATAGAAGATACTAACATATCAAACTTTTTACATGATATTCATTGCCCAACACTAGATGAAAATGAAAAACAAAACTTTGATACATTACCATCAATAGACGAATGTAAAGAAGCGGTTTTAACATGAAAAATAACAAGTCTCCAGGTTTAGATGAAATACCATGCGAGTTCTATGAATATTTTTGGAGTCATATTGGCTCTTTATTTTATGAAGTATTATTATCCGTATTTGATAATCAGGAAATGTCTTTTTCACAACGCTTATCTCTTATTACCCTCTTATTCAAGAAAGGGGATAAAACCGATTTAAAAAACTAAACACCGTTAAGTTTAACAAATACAGATTACAAAATTATTGCCTTCATATTTGCAAGACGATTACAAAAAGTTATTGATAAATTAATAAGCAAAGAGCAATCTGCATACATCAAAGGGCGATTTATTGGAATAAATGCTAGAGTTGTTTTAGATATTTATGAATATTGCATGGAACATGCATATGATGGTATTCTTTTATTTATAGATTTTGAAAAAGCGTTCGATTCGGTTGAATGGAATTTTTTATTTCACGTTCTTAAAAAAGAAGATGGGGGAACAAGATAGCGCAAATGCCCATTTGGTTTAGTCGTAAATACAATTTCAAATTTAATTTTTTTAACTAAATATAATTGATAATGATAAAATACAAGTTTACAAAAGCACAGTTTCTAACTATATTCAGCTTTGAATATTTTAACAAACGATAGAAAAAAAATTCTTAAGTTTTGGTGGTATCGAACCCACAACCAAAAAACCCTAGCTCTATAATGTTACCTACCGTCTGGTGCTCTAACCACTGAGCCATTTCAGTCATAATAATCTACATCGTTAAATGCTAATATGTGACTTCAACCACGAATTTACGGACTTGTAATATTTTTCTAAAACGTTCAGTTGTTGCAATACAAAATGACATTTTTTAAGTATCATTTTAAGTATCGACGTTGCACAACACAAGTGTCCTGGTAACACTCCCCAACGCGACGATACACCATACAACGGCCGTCACTGCTATCCAAATGAAATCTGGATTCATCAATGAACAGAATATTGGTCAAGTCCTGTATTCTGAATCGCAGATGTCGTGTGCACCACGCGATGACGTTGAAGCAGTACTGGGCGCACCGCTGGACGTCTTGGTCTGATGTTTTTTCTCGCGCAGACGATTACGCACAGTTCTTGGACTAATTGGTCGAAGCCCTGGAATGCTACGGGCAGTCAAACTTGCTGTCTGGAAACGATTTCTCATATGCACAAGTCTAATGTGGTTGTCCTGTTGACGTGACGTCACACGAGGTCGCCCAGAGCGCGGGCGATCCTGGGTGTTGAAAACGTCTCCATAATGACTGGATGGTGTTCCGATGAACTCCAAAGTGTCTTGCTACAGTATTTTGTGCCATTCCAGCTTGCAGCATCCCAACAGCACGATTACGTTGGTTTTCGTTGAGTCGTGGCATGACATAGGGGTAAATTTTGTTGAAACTAAAGTGATTTCCTTAACAAAAAAAAGTTTAAATAAATCCTTTACAGTTCTTATTCCAAACAGTATTGGCCCGTAAAACTCGTGCGTACAAATTCTTCTATAAACAACAGGTGCTCACTAACCATGAAAAAGTCCGTGCACCCGGACGGTTACCATCCGATATTGTCAAAAACAATACCATTATGGATTGTTTAAATTTTATAAATACGAACAATAGATATAGAAAAATTATACTATATTTTATAATGCACAGTTTCTCTTTTCCGCTTGTATATATATAAGTGCAGAAGACTTTAAATCAATGTTTGACAACTTAACGTGTTCGAAAACATTGTCCTAGTTAACGCATAACATGCTACCTTACACGTCACGTGATAGAATTTTGTATTCACAAAGATACCTGAGGTGAGAAATCACGTGGTGAATTATAATATTCAACATGCATCAACCCTCGGTTATAACAGGCAAAGCGAAAGTAAGAAGAAGCAGTTTTTTTCTCATTTAAACCATGAGCGTATGTTTGTCTATTAATCTCCCTTTGACATAGCTTTGATAATGCAAATATACAACTACTGTTAAACGGAAAACAATAGACAAACATGCGCTGACTATGTACGAAGTTAGTATAAAAGAGAGCGTCCTCATTATCGTATGGAGATTCAAGAAATCGTGATGACCCCCGCCTATAAAAATATATTTGTACTTGTTAACAGCATACTTTTATTTAACGCAATTACTAAAGTTGCAGTTTAGATGTTGACCATTTCTGCAATTAAAGTGTATTTTCTCGCAAATATCTCATGTCTTAAGTGCATTCATCCTTTATTTATATATAATATTTACAAATATACAAAATGTCAGCAAGACGCGAGACGATCAACCGTCTTTAGCCCCCATCATCCCGTCTCAGCCAATCACCACGCTGACCCCTAAGCCATTGTCCACTGTATCCACTAGTTCACCTCCTGCTCAAGGTAATCCTCAAAGTCCGGACACTCTTCCGTTCGTCCACTATAGGCCGTCAGTTACAATCAACACCTCTCAGGCCAATACATAGAGACTCGTCCGTGCACAAGATGAGACAAAGACCCGGGAACTTTTAACAGTAAAGCTTACATAAGTTTAATATATTAATGACCCTAACCGGTCTTTGTACAATGCATTTAAACAGAGTGAGTTCTCGACACTTAGAAATATGTTTACACACCGTAAAGAACGGTACTTGTAGCTTAACTACACTAGTTATCGTTTTTACGATATCACTGTACTTAATTTACAACAAAGTGTATTCCTTTTTCAGTTTGTATATGTTTACTCCAAGTTGCTGAATATCACATAGATGAGGGGTAGGGGACCTTCTTCCTGTAATTAGTAAAATGATCTGTATCTTTTGTTAATCCCAATCCCCACCCCGTTCTCAAAGACGCTAAATAACATTTACTAGTGTTAACAAATCATCATACTATCAAAGTAATTCAATTCAAGAATTTGTGATTATATATTATATATATATATTTTTTCCAAGTGCGTTAAGTGTCTCGATAGCAATATCCCTTACAACGCACTTGGAAAAAAATCAAAGTGCGTTGATTTGGTCCCAAAATTAACTATTTTTAAAGTGCGTAATTTTTTCAAAGTGCGTTGCAATTAAGTGTGTTTATTTTTTAACCAAGTCAACCCACTTTGAAAAAAATATTGTTTTTTTTTCAAAGTGCGTTGATATTGTCGATTCTAAGGCACTTTGAAAAAAATGTTCAATGTTTGGTCGAAATAATTGATATTTTTATATACAATAAATATTTGTTTAAATATTGTTTAGCTCAATAGGGTATATTTAAAAAAGAACCCAATTCATTCTCATCTTTCTTGATAATCTGTTTCTTTTTTAGTTTTTTTTCCTTTTCTCATTAGCTTATGTAGTTTTTACATAACGAACAACTCGGGACTCGAGAGATTTGAATTTTCCAAATATGACAAAACTGCATCGCTTAGCAACTGCCTTTTCCTTTTTTGTGTATGCAACAAATTTACTTCTTTAAAAGTTACCTGGTACATTGCGCTATGCCAGAAACACAAATGATTTATATATATATTGATAATGGAGATCAATGTATTACAGATTTCAACTGGCTTCAATTGCATGTGCATTTAAACAAACATGATGTCAAAAGGTGATACGTTAGTTAATATTTAAAAAAACAAGAGGCCCATGGAGCCACGTCGCTCACCTGAGCAACACTGGCTTTATATGGGCGTGCAAAGGATATTGTGCCATATGGCTCTCGGTATATTAACAAAAAATGAATATCCGAATTTTACACTAATATTTGCATATACAATAAAACTCGGTTATAGCGAAGTCCGAGGGACCAATGGATTTACTTCGTTATATCCGTAATTTGTTGTAATCGTATAGCGAATTTGTGATACTTACTATAGCGAATTCATTATAGACATGTTTTCTTTCACAAGACTACAATTTTTGCTTATTGCGGCTTAAAATGAAAATACATTCTTTTGATACCTTTAATAATCGAATGTAAATTGAAACTATTACTAACTATTATGTTAAATGGTAGAGCAAACTTTTTAAATTATAAAGAAATTCTTAATAAAACTGTACCTCCTCTTTATCACTATATCCATAAATTCTGCAAAATTTTGCAAACATTTCAAAAATGTAATTGGTCTTCTCCATTATAAACGATTGTCGTCACCTGGCGTGAATTTATATCCTATGACGTTTCATAACTGTGACTGTTGAATAAACTTAACTGAAAAATGTTGTCACATGATATGTTAAAGAGCTATAATTCAAATCAATGTATATGCAAGCATGTCGTTCTTTTGTACCCACAATAAAGGCCCACCCATTATTTTTATCTTTATCAAAAAACAACAAATGTCCACAAACAATAATGATTTTCCGCTGCAATAATTTTTTAGGAACAACGTTACGATATAATGCTTTAATCCTCATAATAATAACTTGTCAGAACTATGGAAACTGTTTAAAAGACGTTGTTTTTATTTACGTTTGTTTGAAAAACTATCAAAATATTGTGTAGATTTTACGCAATTCATCGTTTAAGAAGGGGCACCAGAAATTACAATACAGCACATCATCTTTTTAGCAAGACCTTTCCAATTATCAACCATAATTTCAGCGCCAATCGTAGAATTATAGGCAAAATACATAGCTTGGTTTGAGTCATGTTTTTGTTTACATGAGTTTATTACATTCAACTTAAGATTTTTAAACTCTGTCCCAAGACATCCTGGGTTCACATTTTGCTTAATTACTCAATATCAGGGTTTAAACGATGTTCATTCAAAAATATGAAAAAAAAGATTTCCCAGCCCCCATTAGCTTATAAGGTTTCAATACAAGGCTAAACAAGAGGCTCAGGGGTCCCATCACTCACCTGAGCAACAATAGCCTTAACTCTGATCAAATTAGCATTACAGTATCAAAATCAAAATATCTTGACAACTAAGTACAGTGGATCTTACTCAAAATTTTTTAAAAATTTGCCGATTTTTATCCACATATTTTTATGGTAAATACCAAGCCCCTTTTATTGTTGTACCTGTAAGAAGATTTTTCTCTTTTCCTATATAACCCCTCCCCCCCCCCCACACACTTTGTGGCCGAACTTTCCTTTGGGGAATCATGGTTTGATCAAACTTTAATCTGCACAACCAGTGCTTTCACACAAGTTACTGCTTTTTGGACTGAAAACTTTCCCATAATATTTTAAAAGATTTTCTCTATATATTCCTATGTAAAAATTCATCCCCCCATTGTGGCCCCGCCCTACCTCCGGGGACCATGATTTAAACAAACTTGAATCTACACTTTTTGAAGATGCTTCCACACAAGTTTGAGCTTTTCTGGCCTAATAGTTTTTAAGAAGATTTTTAAAGATTTTCTCTTTATATTCCTATGTTAAAATTCATCTCCCCTCATTCTGGCCCCGCCCTACCCCCGAGGACCATGATTTGAACAAACTTGAATTTACACTAGCTGAGGATGCCTCCACACTATTTGAGCTTTTCTGGCCAATTAGTTTTTGACAAGAAGATTTTTAAAAGATTTTCTCTATATTTTCCTATGTAAAAATTCATCCCCCATTGTGGCCCACCCTACTCCCGGGGACCATGATTTAAACAAACTTGAATCTACACTACCAAAGGATGCTTCCACTCCAATTTGAGCTTTTCTGGCCTATTTGTTTTTGAGAAGAAGATTTTTAAAGATTTTCTCTATATATTCCTTTGTAAAAATTCATCCCCCATTGTGGCCCCACCCTACCCCCGGGGACCATGATTTAAACAAACTTGAATCTACACTATCTGAGGATGCTTCCACTTCAATTGTAGCTTTCCTGACCTTATAGTTTGTGAGAGGAAGATTTTTAAAGATTTTCTCTATATATTCCAATGTAAAAATACATCCCCCATTGTGGCCCCACCCTACCCCCGGGGACCATGATTTAACAAACTTGAATTTACATTACCTATGGATGCCTCCACACAAGTTTAAGCTTTTCTGGCCAATTAGTTTTTGAGAGGAAGATTTTTAAAGATTTTCTCTATATATTCCAATGTAAAAATACATCCCCCATTGTGGCCCCACCCTACCCCCGGGGACCATGATTTGAACAAACTTGAATTTACATTACCTATGGATGCCTCCACACAAGTTTAAGCTTTTCTGGCCAATTAGTTTTTGAGAAGATGATTTTTAAAGATTTTCTCTTTAATTCCTATGTAAAAATTCATCCTCCATTGTGGCCCCGCCCTACTCCCGGGGACCATGATTTAAACAAACTTTAATCTACACTACCTGAGGACGCCTCCACACAAGTTTTAGCTTTTCTGGCCAAGAAGTTTTTGACAAGAAGATTTTCAAATATTTTATCTATACATTCTTATGTAAAAATCCATCCCCATTGTGGCCTTATCCTACCCCCGGGGACCATGATTTAAACAAAGCTCCAATTTGAGCTTTTCTGGCCTAATAGTTTTAAAGTAGAAGATTTTAAAAGATTTTCTCTATATATTCCTATGTAAAAATTCATCCCCCCATTGTGGCCCCACCATACCCCCGGGGACCATGATTTAAACAAACTTGAATCTACACTATCTGAGGATGCTTCCACTCCAATTGTAGCTTTCCTGACCTTATAGTTTGTGAGAGGAAGATTTTTAAAGATTTTCTCTATATATTCCAATGTAAAAATACATCCCCCATTGTGGCCCCACCCTACCCCCGGGGACCATGATTTAAACAAACTTGAATTTACATTACCTATGGATGCCTCCACACAAGTTTAAGCTTTTCTGGCCAATTAGTTTTTGAGAGGAAGATTTTTAAAGATTTTCTCGATATATTCCAATGAAAAAATACATCCCCCATTCTGGCCCCACCCTACCCCCGGGGACCATGATTTGAACAAACTTGAATTTACATTACCTATGGATGCCGCCACACAAGTTTAAGCTTTTCCGGCCAATTAGTTTTTGAGAAGATGATTTTAAAAAATTTCTCTTTAATTCCTATGTAAAAATTCATCCTCCATTGTGGCCCCGCCCTACTCCCGGGGACCATGATTTAAACAAACTTGAATCTACACTACCTGAGGACGCCTCCACACAAGTTTTTGCTTTTCTGGCCAATTAGTTTTTGACAAGAAGATTTTCAAATATTTTATCTATACATTCTAATGTAAAAATCCATCCCCATTGTAGCCCCATCCTACCCCCGGGGACCATGATTTAAACAAAGCTCCAATTTGAGCTTTTCTGGCCTAATAGTTTTAAAGTAGAAGATTTTGAAAGATTTTCTCTATATATTCCTATGTAAAAATTCATCCCCCCATTGTGGCCCCACCCTACCCCCAGGGAATATGATTTGAACAAACTTGAATCTACACTACCTGAGGATACCTCTACACAAGTTTAAGATTTTCTTGCTAATTAGTTTTTGACAAGAAGATTTTTAAAGATTTTCTCTTTACATTCTTATGTAAAAATCCCACCCAATTGTGGCCCCACCCTACCCCCGGGGACCATGATTTAACAAACTTGAATCTACACTATCTGAGGATGCTTCCATACAAGTTGCAGCTTTTCTGGCCTAATAGTTTTGGGGAATAGTTTTTGAGAAGATTTTTGAAAAATACCAACTAATTTTTAATAATTCTAAATTATCTCCCCTTTAAAGAGGGTGTGGCCCTTCAATTGAACAAACTTGAATCCCCTCTACCCAGTGATGCTTTGTGCCAAGTTTGGTTGAAATCAGCCCATTGGTTCTGGAGAAGATGAAAATGTGAAAAGTTGACAACAACGCCAACGCCAACGACGGCAGACAATGGACAAATTTTGATCAGAAAGGCTCACTTGAGCTTTCAGCTCAGGTGAGCTAAAAATGCGATGTCTACGGGGATTTTGTATTGCAGTAAGCCTGGATGATAACGTTGAAAAATTGTGCGAGGTATTCCGAGTGATTCCGTGATGGAGAAAAGATGTAAACATTCCCCATTATAAATATCTGTAAGAAATCTATTTTCGATCCTGTGATTGTTTTCGAGTGAAAAATGATAATGTGTCAATGAAGATATCTTGGAAAATTTCCCTTTCATCGAATTTAATTGCACTTCTTTCACAGGTATGTATATTTTATTAAAAATCGATCAAATGTGCTGCATAAATATCTTGGGACAGACTATAGTTGACTACTTTTAAATAAATAAACATTATGTTTTTTTTATCACATAATTAATTAAATTACAATTCATTACAATTTGACTCACCTAATTCTTAAAAAAAATGAATGTTAGTTAAAAGTCTCTTAGGAGTTAATAAAAAATTTTTTTAGATATTTTTTCTCTATTCAAATAGAATTAATTTGTATGAAAATTATGATTGTATTTAATTCTTTATATTGTATACTGCTGAAAAACACTCTGTCTCTTATTATCAATTTGATTTAAAAAATTTACATTGGTCCAAATGACACGGGCCGAAAAGAACAGGGGTAGAAATAAGAAAGCACCCATTCATGTTGTTTACGAAGTGAAAGTATATGGTTTAGAATTACTTTTGATTGTAGATATACTTATCACTCGGTGTAGGAAGTTTTGTTTCTAAAAGATCAACATTTGTGCATTGTCAACATTCGATATGAAAACAAAATAATCTGTTTTGCAGGCAGGTATATTTCATAAACAAATTGAGTATGTAGGCCTAACTATCGCATGTTCTTCGGTGCAAGTGTATTCATCCGCTGAAACACAGACATATTGTTTACAATAAAATATGAACATTATCAAAGACATCAACGATTTTGTATCTGCCAACTTGTTTTGTTGACGTACAGTTCTGCTCGAAATGGAAGTATGTCATCTTTTTTTCTTCAAACACATAAGAAAACTGTCTTTGCACTCATTTCTGCGAATAAGTTGTTCGGCTCCTTAAAATTGGCAACTTCCGGTCGTACGATCCCTAGATTCGCTCGACGCAATAAAAATTGTAAACAATAAAAACAAAAGAAAAACGCACTAAAACAATGAAAAAACACAATTGTTTTTTCATCATATCAACACTTATATATTTTTAGCAGCGAAAATAATCTCCGATTAGACTGAAAATGCTGAGTATCTTAACAAAACATGTTACATTAATCAACAATTTCGAAGAGATCGTACCGCATTACATGTACCAATAGAATGAATAGTATTTTATAATATGTGACATGTACATGTAATTAGTGCATCCGATTTTGCCCATGTACATGTAAACAATCGGCTGTCTGATTTACCGAAGTCTACATGCATTTGATTCGATACATAAATATTCTAAAAAACATTCTATAGTTCCCCTCAAGTTAAAAGAAAAGAAACGAAAATCAAAACAAGCTAAAACCACCGTCACAAGTGAAAATGTCAACGCGTTGAAATATCTAACCTCAATTTACTTCATAAAAAGGGCACAAATATAAATTGGATGTTTCAAATACAGTGGGGCCTCAGATATCCGGACGCCAGATAACGGACGCTTCGGTTTACGGACGATTTTATTTGGGAACAGATTTTTTATACACTATTTTGTCTCATTTATCCGAAATTCCGCGTTCCGGATCCGGACGTTCTGTTTTTACCACAAAACACTGTTTTACAACTAATCTCGCTTCATTTAACCGGACGGTAAAATTTGATGATACCCCGTTCAATACCCCGTTGATTACGCCTGTCAATTGAGTTTCACACCTTTTTAACGTGCTAGACCCTCATGAGTAGCTTGTATAAACACTGACTTCCCAAATCACTTTCAAAATTACCGACAGTGCTGGCCAGACAGGATTAGTCACGCCTCACAGCACGTGGCTTGGATTCCTTAACCTGTGCACCTGACAAGTGCTGTATTTTAAATAAAAAATATGCTAATTAATCTAGAAAACTGGAAAGTTTTACAAAGCTTTGTGTTTTATCTACCTATTCAAACGTTATTTTAAAACGAATTGTCTCATGAATGCCTTGTTAGCTAGGTTAAGTCAAAACCGGAAGTACAGAAAGAACATGTAAACATTACGTGCATGTAAATGGACACATATCACACAAAAAATTTACCTAGATTTGGTCATCATTATAGTCCGGTTAATATTTCATGACAAAATAATAATATAAAGCGGGGTTCTTTATATTTATATCAACGGACAACTCTAAAATGTGTTGCTATTTAGTATGAAAGAAAAAAAAAAACAACAACAAAAACCAGTATCAACACTTGGAGCCATTGCATACAAATGCATTATCATTCATGACAACAATAGACACATTTCAGATATCCGGACGCTTCACCTATCCGGACGATTGGACTAAGGAACGAAAGCGTCCGGATAACTGATGCCCCACTGTATTTCCTTCGAACGTAAACTGTTGCACAACAAGCAAATTCATATTTGTCAGTATGACTCGTTTATCACGCGTCAAACATGGTTGCTCCAAACAGAACTTTCGTTTTCGATATATGAAATATCGAGCCCGAAGTTAAACTGATTGACCCCCATTCTTTCTGTCTTATTTTTATTTTCGTAAATTACTCAAATTTGAAACAGAATTTGCCAATAATTTTTACAATTTATATTATCCTTATCATAAGGATAATCTATGCTAAATTACGTTGAATTTGACTCAGTAGTTTTTGAGAAGAAGGTTTTTAAAAATGCACCCCCCTTTTTCTACAGTTTCGAGGTTTTCTCCGCTTTGAATAAAGATCGGTCTTTCATTTTTGCAATTTATA
Organism: Magallana ariakensis; assembly: GCA_020458035.1. Lineage (NCBI taxonomy): Eukaryota > Metazoa > Mollusca > Bivalvia > Ostreida > Ostreidae > Magallana > Magallana ariakensis. The sequence goes on from CM035817.1 coordinate 44,972,390, forward strand.
TTCACCATACAATATGGATGCTTTGTGCCAATTTTGGTTGAAATTGGCCAAGTGGTTTTAGAAAAGAAGTTCAAAATGTGAAAAGTTTACAGACGGACGGACAAAATTTGATCAGAAAAGCTCACTTGAGCTTTCAGCTCAGGTGAGCTAAAAACAATATGATTTTTTTTAGAAAATCTGTGCGATAAAAAACTACACTCTAATGTTTTTTTTAAAGTTTATAATATTTTAATGTTTGTCAATGTAAATTATTTTTTTTATTATAATGAATGAAAAAATGACAATAACAAACCGAATGTAATGAAGTGATTTTTTCATTAGAATTTGAAAAGAGGGATTATGTTGAAAAACTTACAGATTCTTTATATTACTATACCATTGAGATATTATTGTTTGGCAAATTTGATTTTTAACACCACTGTACTTACAGGTGTAATTTACAACAAAACGTATTTCCATTTCCTTTCTTATACGTTCTTAACTCCAAGTTGCTTAATATCATGTTTGTGAATAACGATGAGGGGTAGGGGACCTTCTTCCTGTAATCAATTAAATGATGTACTGCTATATGACCTGTATCTTTATTTAATAATCACCCCAACCCCCCTTTTAAAGACGGTAAATAAGATTCACTAATGTTATCAAAGCATCATACTATCAACAAATAAGAAAATATTTATTCAATTCCAGGATTTGTGATGTATGCATATTTTTTTCAAAGTGTGTTAAGTGTCTCGATAAGAAAAAAACGTTGATGTACCTTCATAACGCACTTTGAAAACAAAATTTTAAAAGTGCGTTAAATTGGTCTCAAATTTAACGCACTTTGAAAAAAATTCAAAGTGCGTTGATTTGGTCCCAAATCAAACGCACTTTGAAAATTGTTTTTTAAAGTGCGTAATTTTTTCAAAGTGCGTTGCCAAAGTGGTTCTTGAGAAGAAGATTTTATAAACATTTTTCCTATTTATTTCATTTTTAAAATTTGAACCCCGCCTGGGGCCCCAGTTTTGGTCCGGGGTCACGTTATTACAATCTAGAATCTTAACTATATATACAAGGTTTTATGTAAATATTGGCATTTCTGGTGCAATTGGTCTTCAGAAAATTTTTAAAAATTTTCCTACGTATTTATATGTTAAACTTTGAACCCCGCCTGGGGCCCCAGTTTTGATCCGGGGGTCACGATGTTTACAATTTAGAATCTTCACTTTCTATACAATGTTTTATACAAATATTGGCATCTCTGGTGCAGTGGTTCTTGAGATGAAGATTTTTAAAGACACACACCCTATACTCACTGTTTAGCAATTATCTCTTTATATATTCTAAAAAGGGTTTAGCCCTTTATTTTAATAATTTAATATTCCTTCCCATAAGGATGCTTTGTACCAAGTTTAGTTAAATTTGGACCAGTGGTTTTAGAGAAGAAGTCAAAAATATGAAAAGTTTACAGACAGACGGACGGACGCCGGACAATCAGAAAAGCTCACTTGAGCATTCGGTTCAGGTGAGCTAAAATGAAAATAAGTTCAGACTTAAAAACTAACGTTCGCCTATAGATGAGTTTTAACTGAGCATATAATTATAATAAAAATATGAAAATATTCAAATAAAATGAAAATTCCTTGAACACAGCCAGAAAGGCAATAGGGAAGTGAACTCTGATCAATGGGAGGCGGTATTTTCCACTAGAGCTATATTTAGCGACTTATTGATAACATATTAGGTGCATATAATTGTTGGTTTATATAGCGGGAGATTTACCTTGAGAATAATTTAAAACCTATTTTACGAACTGATAGGACTTTAAAATGAAGCCGTTTTTTTATAACTAAATGGGGTGGTTAAAATATCAGTTATAAATGGGCGTTGTGTGACTTTGAGTGCCTCATATCAGTTTCGATTTAATTTCGTTGAACCGTTATTTAAAATGGCGGATGGATTGAAGGAAAAAGATGATACGTGCAATAGTGAAAATGAGGAGAATATAGAGGAACAACTGTTCTGGAAACTGTTTTGTCAAGACATCCAAGCATTTAACAAACTGTTTTTAAATTTACCACAACCGTTTGATGTGGATTTTGAAATTAACTGTGAGAGGGACGAAAACTGCTTAGTGCTTTTGTCATGCACAAAACCAGTAGAGTTTCTCAAGATCTTAGCGGACAACGGAGCAGATCTGTTCGCCACGACTCCTTCGAAGAAAAATGCTTTACACATCGCCTGTGAATACGGAAGACTTGATGTTGTAAAATTTCTTTGTGAAAATATTGACCAAACCCCATTTTTCCTCTCGGAAACTATTGAGGGGCACGGTGTTCTACATTTCGCATTACGTGCGGAGCAGAATCGAGAAGAAATCATAGAACATCTACAATTGAAGGGTAAATTAGACGTTAATCGAGTACTTTCAAGCGGATCCACAGAGTTAATAGAAACAGTATTACAACGAGATTTTGAGTCAGCTAACGTTCTCTGCGATCATGGAGCTGATCCAAACGTTGGAATATCTGGTTCATACAAGGCGATTCATATCGCATGCCAACAGCCAAAAAATGCTAAAATGATACAATTGCTACTAGATCACGGGGCTGACAAGGATGAATTATGGCGATACGGGCAACGCCCCATCCATTTGGCGATGAAGCATAACCTTGTAGAAAATGTATTAATTTTGTTGAATTCTGGATCACAATTTGAAGGGCGAATTAAACTACACAACAAGATATATAGAAACATTTCCTGCATTTGTTTGATGGCATGGAAATGCCCAACTCTCGTTCCATTACTTTTGCAGAGGGGAGCAAACCCTAATGATATCCATATCCCAACTGGATCCTCTGTTTTGGGTTTTGTACTTGAAAACAACGGAGGTAAGGAATTGGTGGATGCAATCATTAAGTCCGGTGCACATCCCACTGCTAGTCATCGTGGAAAATCTCTGGTTAAATACCTTCAAAATTTGGGTAAATATGTTTATGTAAATATTTAATATCTAATTAAGATTACAATGAATACATCTGACAAAATATTTAGTCAAACTAGATCCGTTAATTGACTTTCTTTTGATAAGGAAATAAAAATATATTTATGTTATAAAAGATCATGAATATATGTATTATTAAGAAATCCAACACAAGTGTGTATGTCACACACTCTATATATGTGTATGTTTTAAAGAGACTGACGACGGAGCATCTGGTGCTGTTAATAACGCTTCTGAAAAGAATATTTATTTTAATGCACGATATTTCAGTGATTAAGAAGTGTTGACTGTGTTTGACTGTATAAATACTGCGCGATAACGCGGCATGATAATTTGTCTGCACGGCCTGGTGTGTTATAGGACAAACGACATCCAAAAATAAGCATTCATTGCTTAAATTCATTTTGATGTTTATTTGTATGAACTATTTGTGTATCGTCGCTTTAAAGCCTTTATATACGTCTTTAGTCAGGTATATGAAACATAGATGGAACAGCCATTTTAACATGTTATTTAGTTCGCTTCCGCGACTTCATATATAGTGCCTGCAAATTTATCAAGGAAAATCTTTTTTTTTTTATTAACGAATAGATATGATTTAACGATAATATTTCATTAAGTAAATATAAAATTGGTTATGTAAGTTTGAATGTTACATTTAGTCGTACAATAATATATATTCAAAACGCGTGATGACGTTTTTACTTGTGCTCATGCGCATTGACTAGGCTAAATGTGAACACAGGAAATTGAACGTCGCAGATTTCCAATGCAAACACAAGGGGAAATATACACTGAATGTAAATATTGATCCGATAACACGTCTTTCATTTTATTGCGTAGTTGTTATTGAAAAACTTAAAACCAATATAGCGTCAGGTGACAGTCTATAGTATGGTATAAATTAAATACAATTTATAATCAGTTATGTGTACTATCATAAGCATAGTGTCTTTACATGTAACAGTAGATATTTGCAGATGTATGAAAATAGTTTGTATTCATATGTACAACCAACTTAAAAGTCGTGGATAAATTTCATTCATGTAGCTACATTTTTGTTTGCTATATATTAGTATTACTGGGTATAACTTTTGTAAACCTGTTTATACTTTCCTATTCTTTCTCCAATGCCAATCAATTTGGTTTTTTGACCAATATTGTACTTGAGGCCAAAATGTTTATTTATTTTATTCTTCTTTTTTCTACATTTTCTTGTCTTTGTTCATTTGTTTCTATCTTGTTTTTCACTTTGCATTCTGTTTTTGTTTGCATACACTTTTTGAAGTGCTTCTTTACTGTGTTTTTACATTCAACGGTTGTCTTGATGTTACGTAACAAAGGTCATGGTCATTAAGTACATGTATGAATTAACACCTATCTTTTCAATCGTAGTCACCCCTGCGAATGTTATTGTCATTTAGATTTAGACCACGTGGTTTTATTTGACCCTTTCAGTTTCGCAGTAAAAATCGTGCCTCGTGTTTATAGTCTATTTCATAGAATCAAGGTACTTGTAATCAGATATAAAATCTTGACATTTATTGATTTTAAACTTTATCTTTATTAATCGGTGGATAAAATGAGTTCTAGAAATAAATGTCTCAATAGAAAATATAGTTTTTTTTTCTGCTGTTGCAACAATTTACATGCTTAGTAGCGATCCCCCATAGGATTAATTTTAGATCCGCGCCTGACCTAGTAATAGCATCAATCGTGAAACAGACTATACTATTTTATGCAGAATATACTTGAAAATGTCTCGATATACTATTTTTTTCAAACAGACACCCATTCTTTTTTTAATATACCACCCAATTTAGACATATAACTGGAAACAGTAAACCAGACTGGATATGGAAAATTGCTATCAACGTTCACGAAGTTACTCTTTGTAAATTTATTGCAAAACTTTGGACTCTCCTTGACACCCCCCCCCCTCCCACAGTTGCAGCTTATGTCAATAATCGTTCACAAATGTTTTTGAACATGTTTCTACTTCTTGTGATGGAACTTATTTATTTAGAAAAGCCTTGTGGCAAACTGTTATAGAAAATGTCGACATTAATTTATCTGCTGAACTATGTAGACTTAGTAACAACGACATCTATTTGTTTCTTTTAGGCGCAAGGTCACTCTTGGGCCTTAAATTTCATTTACAGATTCTTCGTGTATTTTGCACCTTCTAAATTTTCGCTTAATTAGGGATGCAGTAGCATGGTATTATAGAATGTCGCGTTCAACAACTTGTCCTGACACATAGATGTCACAGATTATAGTGAATTATAAACATCAATATGACGATATTACCTGGTATTGTGTACCAGCCTGCAAACTTGTTGTTAACTAAGCATTATATGAACTGGATCACTGTATCCCAGTAGACCTCTTTTTTTTGTCCCCCGCCGCAACGCAGAGCGGGGACATAGAAATGCCGGGCGTCCGTCCGTGTGTCCGTGGGTCCGTGTGTCCGTGGGTCCGTGCGTCCGTCCGTCACACTTTTTTGTAAGCGCTCTCATGCCTACAAATTTTGACAGATTTTCATTACATTTATACCAAATGTTTATACACCTATTACCTTGGTCAAGTTCGAAAATCAGCATTGGTCGATACTTTTTTTTGGAGTTATGGGACTCTGACCACAATAATGACTCCGTTTTATCCAAAAATTGACCTTGTAAGCGCTCTCATGCCTACAAATTATGACGGATTTTCATTAAATTTATACCAAATGTTTATACACCTATTACCTTGGTCAAGTTCGAAAATCAGCATTAGTCGATACTTTTTGCTGGAGTTATGGGACTCTGACCACAATAATGTTTTATCCAAAAATTGACCTCTCATCCACGATTTAACATCCTACACGAATTAATAAATAAGGGTAATAAAATCATATTTCCTTTGTAGGTTTTAGAGAATACATGAAATTACGTCCCCACAAACCTGTAAAATTTAAGCAATCCACGAAAATTGGCCCCCACAAAATTTAATGATTCCACAGTACAGTATACTAGTATACTGCTTGAACGGCGGGGGACCCAGGAATTCTATTCTTGTTTTTTCTAGAATTACCAATATGTTTGTATTCTTGTAAATATGTTGTGAAAATCTTCATTGGGAGAAAATAAAGTAGTCTATTAATGCCAGAGTGCCTCAAGGCTCTGTCATTGGTCCATTGTTATGTCTTATTTTGGAAACGATGTAGCAGATAACATGTAAACATTTTGCAGACTTTTTGCAGATGATAATAGCCTTCAACATGCTGCAATAAATGTATCAATATGGAATTTAATCTTAATCGGGATCTTTTAACTTTAAAAGTTTGGTCTAAGAAATGACTTTTAAGTTTTAATCCTTCAAAAACTAAGGCTGTTTTTTTTTTAAAATAAACCTAAAACAGTAACCCCTACGTTAAAAGTTCTAGGATGCGATTTGGAATTTGTACCCACCCATAAACACTTAGGTGTTATATTTTCTGAGGACCTTTCCTGGTCATCTTATATAAATTCTATTATTATAATAGCAAATGGCAAATGCTCAAAAAATTGGGATTAATGAAAAAACTTAAAGTTAAACTTAACAGAAAAACACTGTCACTTTTATATATACTTTATTTATAAGGCCTCAGTTAGAATACTGAGTATGCATCTGATGTATGGAGCGGATGTTCAATTACTGATTCTGACAAAGAAAGAAAAAATGCAATTTATTGCAGCAAGAATTGTTACAGGTTTACCTATTTTTGCTTCTCTGGAATCTCTTTAATTTGAAACAGGATGGGAAACGCTTTATAGTAGAAGGAAAATATCCAGGCTAAAACAATGTATAAAATTGACCGAAACACGATACCCAGTTATATAATGGATATTTTTCTAAACAAGCGTGCTACTGTATCTAACGGGTGCGTCTTTTAACCCCAAGGAACCCCACAAATACCCAAATGAAACAAATTTATAACTCTTGATACCCCTAGGGACTATTTGGTATCATAGAGACATCCCCTAGGCACCCCATGGATACCCAAACGAACCCCAAGGATACCCAAACGAACTCCAAGAAACCCCAAGGATACACTTATAATACAAATTTATAATTTATAACTCATGTTACCCCTGGGGACTTATTGGTATCCCAGAAACACCCCTAGGTACCCCATGGAACCCCATGGATACCAAAACGAACCCTATGATGCCCTAATAATACAAATCTATAAACTCTAGATATCCCTGGGGACTGAATGGAACCTAGGTATCAAAGGGATACCCCAAGGAACCTCAAGGATATCCGTAAGAACCCCAAAGATACCCCAATGATAGAAATAACAATTGATACCCTAGGGGTCTCATTGGATTCCAAGGGTCATCCCTTGATAACAAAAGAAACCCCATGGATACCCAAAGATCCCCAAAGATTACCCGTAAGAATCCCAAGGAACCCCAAGGATACCCAAATGATAGAAATTAATAACCATTGATACCCCAAGGGTCTTATTGGACTCGAAGGGTCATCCCTTGATACCCCAAGGAACCCCAATGATACCTCAGTGATAGAAATTAACAACCATTGATATACCAAGTGTCCCTTTGGAATCCAAGGGTCATCCTTTGATTCCCCAAGGAACCCCAAGGATACACATGAGAACCCCAAGAAACCCCAAGGATACCCAAATGATAGAAAATAATAATCAATGATACACCAGGCATCTCACTGGAATTCAAGGGCAATTGTAAGATATCACCAAGTTCTCTATTTAAATTAATCCATCAAAATATTGTGGTAATGAACTTAAACATAAAAATATTGATTACCAAGCACATGTATTTAAAGAAAAGCACGGACATAAGAAATTATTTAATTTTGATCAATTTTTTTTCTTCAGTTTTATGCATCCATTTGGTAATATTAATTTTTTACATCTCATAATAACTTAAGCTGTTCTCACCCCAATTGTTGCCATGTAAAACATTTTACATTTACTTACTACCCAATGACCCAAACGAAGTTTAGAATCCTAAAAAACACATTTCTGGGGATCCCAAGGAACATTTATGATACCCAATATATAGCAGGGAACCCTTTAATGTGCACTGTATACCTAAAATTTCAAGATGGAATGTGATTGTATGTGGTGTCTTAGTCTAATCAGGTAACTATTTATAGCTTCGTAATTTATGGGTATTTTGTGTAAATAAACGTTACATTTCAATTTCTTGAAAAATTTTTAAAAATCACTCTAACACAGGGCCAAATATGACTGAAACTGTACCTAGTTCTTTGTATTATTAGGGTATCCTTGGGGTTCCTTGGATGTTGTTTTGGTATCCCTGGGGTCCCATTGGGTTCATTTGGGTATCCATGGGGTTAATGGGGTACTTAGGGGTGTCTCTGTGATACCAATGATCCCCAGGGGTATCAAGAGTTATAAATCTTTAAAAATTTGTATTATTAGGGTATCCTTGAGGTTCCTTGGGGTTTGTTTGGGTATCTTTGGGGTTCGTTTGGGTATCCGTTGGGTTCCATTAGGGTTCATTTGGGTATCCATGGGGTTCATGGGGTACTTAGGGGTGTCTTTGGGATACCAATGATCCCCAGGGGTACCAAGAGTTATAAATTTTTATAAATTTGTATCTTTAGGGTACCCTTGGGGTTCCTTGGGGTTAAAAGACGTGCCGGTATCTAACTATACTACCAGAAATGCACAGAATTACTTTATACCAGAAAGCCGTTTGGAATTGTATAAATCTTTGTTTCTACTGTTGTTGATAATGGAATGCACTTTTAACGGATGTCCGTGAATGTGACTCTGTTAGTATTTTTGAGGAAAAAATACACTTGTCTGTCAAAAATGAAACTGTACTTACTAGTAGAACTAGACCTATTTTTTTTTTACATATGGTGATAGATTTTTGAATAATATTCATACTAGACTTCGTCACAATTCTGCACTATAGTCTGTCCCAAGTTATTGCTTCCATCACTTTTTGATGATTTTTAACAAAAATACACATACCTGTGAAAGAAATGCTGTTGAAGTTGATAAAAGGGAAAATATCCAAGATATCTCCATTGACAAATTGTCATTTTTCACTCATAAAAGTTCACAGGAACGAACACGATTTTCTTACGGAGATTTATAATGGGAAATGTTTACATCTTTTCTCCATACGGAAGTTCTCGGGACACCTCGCACAATTTTTCAACGTTATCATCCGGGCCTAATTTTGGCTGATGCAATGCAAAATTCCCGTAGACTTTATATTTTGGGATGTGTAATGAAACCTGAAGCGGTAGAGGGGGCGTTTCAAAACAGATAATCTGGACATTTTTCATATTAGTGGATGAACGTAGTTTGAGCACAAAGGTATTTATGATTATCGAAATATCAAGCAAAAAGTAGTGGAAGCAAAAACTCGGGACAGAGTATAAATAATGATTTATTTCGATGTAATATTATCAACAGTCCAATCTGTTAGTGTGGTAAGCACGAATATACTTACCATTATTTTTTCACATGTAATGAAAGGTGCTAGAAATGTTCTATTTAATGACTTTTTCAAATGGTAAATCTAAACATTGTCAATACTCATGTTTTACTTTGGGTGACAGTGCAGTAAGTGACAATGAAAACAAGCATTTATTTACATTATTTAGTTTATAATTATATCAAAAACACGGAAATATTTCACTGATCTTAAAACTACTAGTACACCATTGCTAATTATATACATGTCAATGTATGTATATATACTGCCATTTTATCCACTGGCCTCTATTTATGTTGTGTACACATATAGGTGGCACGGGACAGTTTTTTTATACATTTCATTGTATCCAGGGGATGTGTGTCTTCGGAACTCTGTAACTAGAATTTCCTCAGTTCCCATTGAGCACAAATACCTTTAATTCACTTGTTATAGGGTCAATAACTAATTTCTGAAGAAAATTACTAGTCAAAACCTGTAAAATTTTCTACATACTGGATTTTATGAGATTTTGACCCTTTCATATTTTGCGAATTTTTCATGATTTTTCAGCTTTTTAGACCTCCACCAGCTAATTCCCTGCAAAGGGTTGACCTTCCGTACCGTGTGCATGTTGCACCATCATATGTCAGAAACTTACCGGTGTATAGTTTACAATGTCCCATCCACCTACTTTTCGTGTTATTTTACCTCCCGTCTGTCACTTGCAATTTCACTGTGTAAAGTCAACACAACAGTCATAGCCGCGGTTTCGCATTTTACTTCTGATTCTCGTGTACCTAACAGATGGGGCCTACATATTGCATGTCAATTTCAACAAGAGACATCCCTCTAACTAATGATAATCATTAAAAATAATTTCATGAATTTTAGCAACACTCATAAGCCTTCAAGTACAGCAACTCTCAATTTTACAAAAATATTGAGGGTACTTTATCCGAAACTGTCCCTTGCTACCTATATAATAGAAGTCCGGTCAAGTCGTACACAGACCAACTCGTATACAAAAATTTCCGAATAAACAACTAAAAGTCAGCTAGTATACAAAAATTCCCGGTATGCTAAACCGAAAGTCAAATTGTATACAAAAATTTCATATGTATGTATGTGTGTATATATATATATATATATATATATATATATATATATATATATATATATATATATATATATATATAATCAAAGATAATTTATGTCAAATATAACAAATAGTCAAATATTCTTACAACAGATGAAAATAGTTAACAGGTTGGGAACAATTCCCCTTTAGCGAGACAGTCTCGCTAAAGCGAGATCATCCCTCTTTACAGTAATAAAAACATTCCCGTAAATGCGAGATTTTGACACATTTTTTCATTATTATGTTGTTTTCTTTAAACAGAAGAATATGCGGAAGAATATTTTCACATTTTATTGATAATAAAGACTCACTTACTACATGTTTGTTTCAAACTTAGATATTTACAGCTGCGTTTCACTGAAATCCAGTTATAATCTAAATCTATTCAGCAAATTTCTTACGTAAGCCTCTAGCGGTAATAAATGTGATTATCTTGTTAACATGTTAAGTCGTACTAAGAATTATTCGTTTAAATTTGATTCATTTTATATAAAAATGTAGTTCATCAATTTTCTCACTTTATTTTTTTGATTTTGCATTGAATCTTTTATTTCAAAACAAAAATCTATTTAATTTTCGGAATATTTGTTTACCATAGGTGTAAATAATATTGCTGGTACAACCTTCCGTAGTTTTCATGGTCGTGTCGAGATCAAAATACAAAAGCAAAAGCAACCAATAATTAAGTCTCCCAAACGAAGTTTGGAGACTTATTGTTTTTGTACGGTTCTTATTATTATTATTATTATTATTATTATTATTATTATTCTTTCTCGTCTGAACTTGTCCGTCGCGTTTCTCAGAGATGGCTGAACAGAATTCTACAAAACTCTAGGATATGATAGGCCTGCATATCTAGTTGTGCACGCCGGTTTGATTTTTCTCATTTGGGGTTGGCCAACCACTTTTTTGGGGGGTCAAAAGGGTGTGGGGTCTAACATAGAAGCCTATGGGAAAAATCGTAGACTCTATTGTAAATGGTTATAACTTGAAAACGGACAGAGATAATTGCAAAGGGTTTTCAGAATCATATATTGACTATTATAGGCAATATATGGGGTTTATTAGATCTTACCCCTGGGGTCATCCCCACCCCCCAGGAATTAGAAATGACCAAATATCTTGAAAACGGTTGAGATCCCCACCCCTAAACCATATATATTCATGATCCTTGTGTTAAGGGGCATTAAACAAAATGTAGGTCATGGTCCCCAGGGGTAGTCCTGACCCCCCTCGAACAGGAAGTGCCCAAATATCTTGAAAACGGTTGAGATCCCCACCCCATAACCATATATATTCTTGTTCCTTGTGTTAAGGGGAATCAATCTGTGTGTAGGTCATTGGCCCCGGGGGTAGTCCTGACCCCCTTGAACAGGAAGTGCCCAAATATCTTGAAAACGGTTGAGATCCCCACCCCTAAACCCTATATATTCTTGTTCCTTGTGTTAAGGGGCATCAAACTGTGTGTAAGTCATGGGCCCCGGGGGTAGTCCTGACCCCCTTGAACAGGAAGTGCCCAAATATCTTGAAAACGGTTGCGATCCCCACCTTTAAACCATATATATTCTTGTTCCTTGTGTTAAGGGGAATCAATCTGTGTGTAGGTCATGGGCCCCGGGGGTAGTCCTGACCCCCCCTCGAACAGGAAGTGCCCAAATATCTTGAAAACAGTTGAGATCTCCACCCCTAAACCGTATATATTCTTGTTCCTTGTGTTAAGGGGCATCAAACTGTGTATAGGTCATGGGCCCCGGGGGTAGTCCTGACCCCCTTGAACAGGAAGTGCCCAAATATCTTGAAAACGGTTGAGATCCCCACCCCTAAACCATATATATTATTGTTCCTTGTGTTAAGGGGAATCAAACTGTGTGTAGGTCATGGACTCCGGGGGTAGTCCTGACCCCCCTCGAACAGGAAGTGCCCAAATATCTTGAAAACGGTTGAGATCCCCACCCCTAAACCATGTATATTCTAGTTCCTTACATTATGTCGGTTCACCTGATATATAGTAAATGACCCCTCGGGAACCTCATTAAATTTCACAAATAGAAATACTCCAGTATTAACTTTTTTGTCTGTAAAGTTTGACCCATGTTGGTCATCCCTACCCCCAATGATGGCCTCGTTCGTTTGGGAGACTTTATAATCGCCCCGATTATAATTACATCTTGTTGTTGCATGTTATTTAATTTCTCTTGCAAGGTCAAACAGTGTCATCAAAATGGGCACAAACTTTGGGAATTTCCGTTTTATAAGAAGAAAAAAATATGCTTTCAATTGGAAAATTCGCGTTCAATGCAAGAATACTCACGATTTCCACGATAAAAAATTCATCCTATTTTTGTTTGCAGCAATGGAGCACTGATATTTTAGGCCACAAAGGTCAGTCTTGGAAAGTAAAATTGCTTCATATTGCTTTTCTTACCCGGATTTTTTTTATTTTATTGGGATTTTTCATTTTTTGAAATACATCATGAAAATCTCGCATTTACGGTATTGTTTTTATTACTGTAAAGAGGGATGATCTCGCTTTAGCGAGACTGTCTCGCTAAAGGGGAATTGCTCCCAACCTGTTTAAGAAACGATATATTAATATGTTACAACAAAAGATGACTTTCATTGTCTAAACGGTGATAAGTGTCCATTTTCTGTTAATATGCTAACAATAATGACTCAAAAATTCCTTGTATACGAGCTGACTTTTGGTTTTTTATGCGGAAATTTTTGTATACGAGTTGACCTGTATACGAGTTGGTCTGTGTACGACTTGACTGTAAATAATATTAAATTATATCTTTGTATGGTGGCAGGGGATAGTTTTTTTTGTCGAGGAAATGTGAGGCAGATAGTGCTCATATATGTGATCTAGTTTTTCAGTGGATTTTTAATTTTGCTAAAATTGGTTTGCATGCAGGGGACACATGGTCCCGACTCTTGAGAATGTTTATACATTTCAGAATAAAACAAGTACAACTTACATAAAGCACTGTATAGAATAGCCAGGGACGGTCTCAAAATTTTCTAAAAAATTGCCCTTTTTTCACATTTTCACGGGTCTAGCACCACGCTCCAGTTCCGAGCAACTGCCATAAACTACCATAGGATTTGTAGCTTAATGTATACCCATGCAAATAATCACCAATTGATGGGGGGTCAATCACCTTCTTTTCGAGTGACATTTCGTGTTCTGAACCCACCCTACTTTTCAAGCACAAAACCGAAAGTGAAAATTTTGGCCACAGTTTTGCATTTCCATTCCATATCTGTTGAAAAGTGCTACCAGTATTGAAGTGTCATAAATCAATGAATGGACATGAGCTCCTCTATCCACAAAATGAATGCAATAAATATTCTAGCAATTTATACCCCTCAAATAACCAGCCAAACCTCAGGTTCTCCCTTTATTTCAAAATTTTGACCGGGTCTTTCGTTCGAAACTATCCCCTGCCACCTATTGGGAGAGGGCGGTCAAAGTTATTGAACTTGTGCCCAATCCCAATTGTATTTTTGTACATTAAATATGTTCAAATCAAGTTATCAATGTTTAATTATTAAATGACACGTCTGATGTATGCTACGGAAGCGTATTAGTCTCACATTGACACAGTTATTTCCAAACACTTTAACTAATCACGAATCAAAATTTATCTACTTTTTCATAATAATAACTTGTAACCACAAATCACATCAGATATGATCAAAACAGACTGAGAGAAATTTCACTGCACTATATTAAAATCATATTCTTCACATATTTAAAACTTAATTTTCGATCATCCAGACTACATTCTCCTTGGAAAAGTTCATAAAACCGTCAATCTCCTCCACACCCCTGGAAAAATGTCTGCATCTGAGCCAGTCAATGCTTTCTTTCTTTTGGTTGGCTTAATCATTTCATCAAATGATTTTGTAATTCATATCAAAATTATTTTGGCACAGCATTTCCACCTTCAATATCCAAAATATCACTTAGAACAGTATCAATATATGCACTACTTCTTTTACGTCCGTAAATATTGTTAAATAAGATGCTCTTCAAAATAGAGAGTGAGATGGTGTTGCTTAGTAGAAGAGTGAATGAACATTTCGCAGCACAGCTTTATAAACCCCTTACACATACCTGAAACTGTCCATTAAGTGAACAACAGAGTTCTCTGCAAGACTGGTTTTATTGTTCAAAGTTCAAAAATATATTTGTCAGCATTGTCAACAGGTTTACCTGATACTGTCCATTCTTTAAACAAAAAAGGTGATGTTTTAAGTTAGATATTAGCCTCAAATGAAAACTGTTCATTCTGTGAGAGAAGAACAAATCTCGGATATATATAAACACACACACACACACACACACACACACACACACACACACACACACACACACACACACACACACACACACACACTTTACTCTGTAGTTATATACTGTAGATTGGCAAATAATCACGATGGTTTTAATTTCACTATGTTAGCGATTAATCAATTTTCCGCGAAATTAAACCCATCGTAAATACTAACATAAGTTTTTAAAACGTGTTAATGCTTATACTTCGATTAACTGGTTTTCTTGGAGCGTGAAATTAAAACCATCGCGATTGGTACTTTTTGAGAAATCGTGAAATTTTAACACCGTGAAATTAAAACGACTTACAGTACTCCATTCTGAAAAATTTTGGGTCGTTAAGTTTTCTCAATCAATTAAAATTCCATTGACCGGTGATCTTACGTATAGCCTACCATTCTCCGAATGTTTCCTTACATTACATTAACCATAACATATTTAATTTTATTTTAAAAAAAACCCACCTACCACCGAAAACTACTTATTTGAAATGCATTTCCCGAAGAAAAAGTTTTACAGCAAACATAATGAATCCTCCTCGAGATATCATCCTCGCAGGAAAATGTACGCATAATGAGCGTATTAATTTATTTGTAAATTTATTATATGTCCTTGTACTTTTCATTCAATCTTATGATTAAAATGTGAAATTTTTCATTAAAAATGAACTGATTTTAAAAATTTGTATTATAAGGAAAATAATATACACCAGGACATTATACCCGGATATTATTTTTGAAAGAAGATCAGGCTAAGTATATTTGAAAAATATTTAAGCTCAATCGCGGAAAAGTTTTGAGATTAAAAATTTAAGTATAAGCATTGTTAATTCGACTATAATATACAGTGTATGCTAGTTTATTCAATTATCACATACAAATGTACACAGTAAAATTCCTGTTTACGTTTTACGTACAGTGTACCACAGTACTACAATGTTATGGTACTAGATGATATCCCGCGCAAGGGCCCAAACTTTACACATTTATATGATACCATGCTTAATATGTTGAACCGAATTTTTTTCTTAATTGCTTTTGTTAACCTATTTTTAAATTGAAATTTAAAAGCAACTGGTTGGATATTTAGAGAAGCGGCAGGGATGAAAATCTACACTGAAATTGATTTTATATATAAATGTATGCGGAGGTCAAGATTTAGTAAATGAAAGATACCTACAGGTTTATGAAATTCAAGATATTAATTTTTTGAATGATGCTGCTTAACAATAGCTTTATTTGAAAGGGTGTACCAGGGCTTAATTAATTGTTGGTAAACACAATAAAAAAATCATGTTTTAAACCGCATTTCTATGAAATATGAAGGAAAAAAGAAACAAATCTCGGGGTATTGTCTATTTCACACACAAGAAAACCCGGTTTGGTGTCACATTGACAGCTTTTCTCTTGTTATTCCATTACACATCATTGTTAAAGAACATCGATAATGTGGCATTCATGCATTACAATGAAAAACGATCCGAGCTATTAACACTAATCGGGATGTGTCAATCTAATTCATCCTGTTTGAAAAATATCAAAACCATGGTAGATTTTTTAATACTTTATCTTACAAAAGGGGCTACTGAAATTGTTATGGGATCTCATCCTTTAACGAAATGTCCTTAAAATCTTTATTTCGTCTAAGATTAGCATCCAGTTTAAAATTACGTATTCATTGATCTATAATTTGTAAGACGGGTACTCTGCGGTTTCATGTTCTTATTTCATTTAATTGTTTAATTTATTCAATGACCAAACGAGGAAACACACATAGTGGGACTGGTGTGTCTTTCAAATACATGCACTGTACAATTGTTAATTTTTGCGGTTCAAAAACTGAGTAGTTTCTGAGATTGATGTATATTATTTCTATCAAATTGAATACTCTTAATCATGGAGTTATTAAAATTTTCTACAAACAGTAGGTAAACGATGGTTTATTTTAAGCGACTTTGATATTAAGGTGGCTCGACACACCAGTGTATTATTTGATGTATCGATAAAGAACCATCATTTTGGCTGCGAACAGGATATTTTAGAGCTAAACTTTGGTTTAAATTGATGCACAAAACAAGTATCTTTAAATACACGTCAAAGACGGCCAAATATACTTTATAAGTCTTTTAATAAAAAAAAATAATGTATGAAAATGAAAATCAAAAATAGTAGATATTTTTAATCCTACAGATGAAAACTACTAGTTAACTGTCGATCGCACTACACAATTGCTATACAATCATAGTTCAGCGAGAAATTGAAACAATATAGTTAAGTTCAAGAAAAATTGGAAAATTTTAATTTGAACCCATCCCGAATGTAATTTAACTGATCCCCGAACAAAATCATATAAAGATTAAATATATCACAATTTTGCAAAACTTTCAGGTTGTTGAGCTGTAAAATGGTGTGTTCATTTACTGATCTTATAATGCGTATCAATTTCGGAGAACAATCTACATTATTTTTGTAAAAGTTCAATTATAAAATAATTCTGATCGGGATTATTTTTTTAAAATCGGAATTGGCTCGATTAATTGCAATTTTTCTTTAATGTTGCATTTTCGTTTCAATTTCTTGTAAAATAACATTGTTTGATAAGTTCTTTATATGACTATTTGGTATTCTTTAAATTATATCCATCGATTTTAAAGATTTTAAAGAATAACAATTTTAAATTTCCGAAATATTACCTAACCATTTTTGGCATGTATTTATTAAAAATAATATTACACATCAATTTAATCACCAAAATACCCTGTTTGCAGTCAAAAAACATTTCCCCCATTTCACTAAAATAAAAAAAAATACAAAAAACTGCATATAAAATAATTGAAACTCGATGTCAGTAACTGTTTTGTAAAATCATATTTGAAAAAAGATTTTTTATTAATCCATCAAATAAAAAATTGGTGTGTCAAGGAAACCTTAAATGACAAAAAAGTATTCTGCTAAAAAAATTACGGTCTACATTTTTCTACATGTATTGCTAGTCTTTTGTAAAACGCTTACTTGTTCTTGTACCAGAGTACATGTATTTGCTGTTAAGGGGTTTATGTATTTGTTTATATTTATCTCAATTTAATTATAATCGCGTCTTTTCTGATTGTAATTTTAGATCAAACTTTAGTTTACATTGAGCATGGAGTTTCGTTGGATTCAATCGAGAACGAAATTGGATCTTTGTTGAGGCTAGCTATTTCAGAGAAGTGTGTTGAAAATGAAGAACTAATGGAGAGAAATATCAAATATCTTCTATCAAATGGGGCAAAACTTCACTATACACAACCCTTTAAGGATTCCGAACTAATTATGGCTATAAAGCGTAGGTTTTTTAGCATCGCCGACATCTTTATTACGGCTGGAGCAGATTTGAAACATATAGGTGAAAACGGAAACAGCGTTCTACATGTAATATGCAAAGGTAGGTCGGCTTTTCAATGTGTATCATTAATTAATTAATTAATTAATTCAAATTTAAGAAGATTATAATACAAGGAAATCATTTATTTAACAGAAAATCATAGGTGGTCAAAAGAAGAAAAAGACAACATCTGTCGACATATAATTGAAAAAATACGAAAAGCAGGTGCAGATATCAATGCACGAAATGAAGATGGAATGACACCATTGTTATGCCATCTGTTTTCATCATCAACACCTGATGAGTTAATTTTGGAACGTCTTATTTCCGATGGAGCCGACTTGTACATTGTGCACCCTTCGACAGAGAAATCTATTTTATTTTATGTAATTGAAAAGTGTTCAATTGAAGTTCTTGACGTTGTCTTAAAAGCAAAATACAATGTCAACAAGCCCGAAAGCAACGGCGAAGCACCCATCTTCTCCTGTCTGCCACTAGGTATTTAAAATTAATAAACTTTTGTAAAAATGTCATATACAGCATATATGGAGGCTGGGCTGTCAACAATTACCCGGGAAATCTACCTTAAAATTTTAATAGATGATTTCGTTACTCTATACTATTACTTAATAAAGAAAAAGCCCATATATTTAGCTTTGAAATTTTAATATTTTTCTTTATCTTAATTCAAGACTCCTTTTTTCATGGGAAAAAAATCTAAAAATGGTCAGAAAAATGGTTTTTTGGTGTTTTATGCGGGTGAAAAGGTAGCTAACACATTGCAGAAAAAATATTTTTTACTGCAATGCTAGCTAACTAGTTGGCCCGTATGAAACACCAACGAAAGCATTTTACTGTTTATATGTACTAAAACATGTCATGAATTATCCATAAAGTTATTAAAATTACTTAATCATAATTAATGTTGATCAGAAAGTTACATAGTACACAAAAGGAACAGCTGATTCTCTTTATATGTGAAGGTTACCACGGTCAATACAACCACTTGAAACTACTTGAAAGTCTGATATCAGCCCGCGTGCAAATCTGTGCATCCACAACTTTTGTCTCAGTTTGTCCGTCCAGTGAGGATTAATGTCAATAACCACAACATCTACTGTCATATCTTTCTATTTTTGACCACTGGGGTTGAAATGTTTGATCCCGTCGAACTCTTTTATGTTTTGATTTTTTAGCTCACCAGAGCCGAAGGATCA
This sequence comes from Magallana ariakensis, assembly GCA_020458035.1. Classification (NCBI taxonomy): domain Eukaryota; kingdom Metazoa; phylum Mollusca; class Bivalvia; order Ostreida; family Ostreidae; genus Magallana; species Magallana ariakensis. The sequence goes on from CM035817.1 coordinate 44,991,900, forward strand.
AGTGACCTTTGTCCGTTGTGTGTTGTCGTTGTCATTTTTTCACATTTTCATCGTCTTCTCCAGAACCACTTGGCCGATTTCAACTAAACTTGGCACAAAGTATCACTGGGTGTAGGGGATTCAAATTTGTTCAAACGAAGGGCCACGCCCTCTTGAAAGGGAGATAATTAAGAATTATTAAAAGATTGTTAGTATTTCTCAAAAATCTTTTTCTCATATACCATTTGGCCAGAAAAGCTGGAACTTGGGTGGTAGCATCCTCAGGTAGTGTACATTTAAATTTGTTCAAATCAAGATATCCCCGGACAAAGGGGGGGGGGGTGTGGGGATGCATTTTTACATGTAGAGAAAATCTTTAAAAATCTTCTTCTCAAAAACAATTTGGTCACAAAAGCTTAAACTTGTACGGTAGCACTCTCAGGTAGTGTAGATTCAAATTTTTTTAAATCATGGTCCCCAGGTTGGGTAGGGTTGGGGCACAATGGGGGATAAGTTTTACATAGGAATATAAAGAGAAAATCTTAAGAAGTCTTCTTCTCAAAATCAATCCGCCAGAAAAGCTGGAACTTTTGTGAAAGCATCCTCAGGTGTGTTTGTTCAAATCATGGTCCCCGGGGGTATGTCGGTGCCACAATTGTGGTTAAATTTTTATTCATGAGTATATAGACATCTCCGCTAGCCAAGGGTTTTCGGTCCACTCTGCTCCCCATAAACCCTTGGTGGATTTCCTTACGAAAACACGGTGACAAGCTCCGTTTAATGATTGGCTGCAGCTGCGAGTAGCTGATCCAATCGCAGCGTTGTAAACATTCGCTTATAAATAAACTTTTAAAAGAAACACACGTGTGATCTTTGGTAAAACATTCGGTGCTTTTCACAAGTTGAGGCACAAGTGCTCGAGTACAATATCTCTACAAGGATGGTCTAACCAGATCACTTTAAAAAACGATATATTTTACTGGATTTAACAGAGATTTACAAACTTGTCAAGGCTCGTGCGATCGTAGTTCATGTATGGGAAGTAAACATGGCGAATGAAGAAGTTGCCTATCCCGCTAGTATATACATGTACGTCCCTGCTTATGGTTAGAGTGTCAATTGTTCAATGAGCTGTATTTTATTTATTTCTTTTGTCCACAATAATAACGACAACGATACCTGGTTTTATGGCTTGAATGCATTTATATATAGCGACTTTAAATTTTCACTCCCGGTACAGTTCTCTACAAACACTAGGCCTATAAATAAAACATTCCTTGCTTTCTCTAGGTTATATCTTCATTCCCATTGAATAGCATCGTTAATTATGTTCCTATTCTTCCTACTCAACATGTTTTCAAGTTGTAATTAAGCCGTAGCGTGTATATTACCCGTTGTATCATTCGATTAAAATGTAAATATACAAGGGGCGCAACTCAAGTTGCTCGCTAGATAGCGCCACCGCATCACCGAGTTTTCGTAATGAAATCTGCCAAGGGTGTATGGGGAGCAGAGTGGACCGAAAACCCTTGGCTAGCTAAGATGGTATATAGAAAAAATCTTTAAAAATCTTCTGAAAACACATAAGGCCAGAAAAGCTTAAACATGCGTGGAAGCATCCTCAGGTAGTGTAGATTCAAGCATGTTTAAATCGTGATCCCCGGGGTATGTGGGGCCACAAGGTCTGTACAGCGGAAGTATGCGGAAACTAAATGGTCTATATGATTGAAAGAAATGGAGGCAAGAAAAGAAAACCTAGTTAGTTAGTTATTGCTGTCTGGCATTCATGATTATTTTGCTATATTTCATTTCAGATGCAAGAAGGAAAAAGCAGTCTTTGAAAAAACTTTTGGAAGCGGGTGCATCTCCGAACGCTCGAGATTCCTCAGGAGAGTCTTTGATTGAACATGTACTCCTTTTGAAACAAAATTGTATGCGTTATCACAATTTCTTTGGTGTCATCACAGGGTCTCTTTCTCTTTGTGTCGATCCTGAAGTCAACGAAAACTTGTCATTACTTGTAAAGCATGGTGCCAATGTCAATATCGTTGGGAAAAATGGAAACACACTTCTCTATATAGCAATGAAAGAAGGATTATTTCAAGTGGCAGATCATTTAATAGAGTTGGGAGCAGATGTGAACTGCATTGGACCTAACAATTTGACTACATTTGAATGTTGTTTTGATGCTGTACTGGAGGAACTAGAAAAACACAACTATCAAGAAGGTAAGAATTAATCGAATTAATGTTAACTTGTTTATAAAGATTTGCTGCATAGGTAAAATGAAAGTTTTTTTTAAAAGTAATATTTGATACATTCAATATCTTTGCATCAACTCTTATACTTTAAAGTTACAGAAATAAACCATCCATGTGTATCAACGATGTTCAAAATTATTGATGCTGGATTCTGCCTTGACAAAATTCTTTCAAACGGATTGTTTCCCCTTGAGATGACATGTCGCTATAAACGTACAGATCCTTTGATTTTGAGGATCATGCAAAGAGTGGAAAATACATACATATGCACAAAAAAGGGGCAGGAAGTCTTATATTCTCTTTTGGAGAGACATCCATTGCTTATTAATGCTTTCATTAAAATAAGTGCACCAGTTGTCTTAACGGAAAATCGCGATCGATTAGCATTTGATGAATTCACTGGTAAATGGCATCAGTTTTATAATATGGGGCACTGGTTTAATATTTTTGAAGTATTTTCTGATTAATAAGAAATAATCAGACGTTAATGTTTTGACCAAAACAAATATGATATCAGGGTTTTTTTTATTTATTCGTATCACAAGTTTGTTTTTTTATTGCAAAAAATACCTCAAACATATTAAAACAGCGCTTCATCAGTTACATGTAATGTTTTACAGTTCTTTGTTTCAAAATACTCGTACTAGTATCTATATTTATAAATACTTCAGGGTTCGATCGATATTTATTAACCAGCAGGCATGCTAACGAAACTGTCCTAAGATAGAACATAAGAGAGTTCGAAAGATATGACTTAGGAAAAAAGTTTGTAACATCCCAAGATGAACTTAAGAAATTTTAACCTATAAGACGTTTTAGTAATCAGCATCAAAAATATTTCAACTGCAATATAATAATTATATTAATAACCAATAAAAATATAGATGGAACAAAAACAAGTGACGAAATACTATTTACCGGGGTGTTTTTCGGTATAGTAATATATTAAGGACAGTTTTTGACTTGCCAACAAATGATGTTTTAACCACAAATGTGTATTTTTTGATGATAGAATTTGAAATAATTTGTACTCTTGTCTTTCGGGTGATACATTAGCAAGAGTGTTTTCATGATATTAAATGTCAAAACACACAGCTAATTTTCTCTTCGTCTACCCTGTACTGAGTATAAAGCTATAGATGAAATTAAAAGTTATCTATCACAAACCATTAACTTTTTAAACATGATCACCTTTTTAAAATCATTTTTCAAATAAAGTGTGAAAAAATCTTGCATGGCATATTTAACATATCTTGATTTTCTCCAGTCAATGAAGTTTTAATAAACAACGTACACTCAGTCTGACTTGCTCATGTCTTGTCATTATCAAAATTAGTAGATTTTTTTCACCTTTGGCCACACACAGACAGGATTTGTGAAAAGTATAATTTGTTAAATTAATCAGATCACAGACATGCACGTAGCGAAGTAGAAAGGGGGTGCCACTATTGGTCAATGTGTGTAAAAAAAAAACCGCCAATTATTTACTCCACTATATATAGAAAACCGAAAAAACAATCTTTGCCCATCCACCATCCAAAGAAGGAATTTGAGGTATGTCTAAGATTATTATTATGAAGGCTGGGCCCGGTGGTCAACAAATTCACCATCATATTTACCTTAAATTTATAGATATGATACTTTAGTTATCATCTGTTGTTTAATACAGAATAATTCCTAATGATTTGCCTTTTAAACTAAATTTAATTATTTCCTATAACTTTATACAGAGCTCTTCTTTTGAAGTAGATTAATAAAGTGTAAAAATCGCCACGACCATCCAGCCCTCTAAATTAATATCGGTCTAACGTGATAAAAATAATACTCTTTTATAGAAAATCCATCGAATATTGAACTATTTTAGAATGATGCAAGTTGTTGAATAATACAAATTATTAATTTTGATATACATATTACATATTTAAGTCTTATACTTAGAACTTGATAAAACGGGCCACGGGCAACCCAATCTTATATGAAGGATGGATGCAAAGTATAACAATTCGATATCTGTAGCAGCTTAGTATTACATATGTGTATCTTTGTTCGGTTATTTAGATTGACCTTTTTTATACTTATTTGCTTGCTATGAATCGATATTTCAAAAATGTAGCCGTTTTCTCAATAATCTTTTGTAGAATTCATCTACTATGATGAAAGTTGCTATTGCCGTTTAGATGATGCGTTATTACATTTAAGTAAGTTTTTCACTTTAATAGTATTTTTTATAAAGTTTTGTCACGTTAAGCGTTCTACTGCTAATATCTATCAGAGGGTAAAATATTATCATCTTTGTCCGTTTGTCTGTAGATCCACCATTGAAAAGAAATATACATTATATCTTTGTACCCGATAATTGAAAATAAATAGTTAAGTGTAATAAAGGGTGGTTAGTTTGCACACTATTTTTTTTTAGCAAATAGAGTTTAAAAACCCTATACAATTTGGAAGAGTTTCTATGAAAAATTATGAAAAATTAATTAAAGCTTCAGTCTAGATCATAGGAAGACAAAAGTCTGATAATGATAACGATTTCATTTGCCTTTGTATGAAGAAATGAGCTGAACGGAAAAAAATTAGTGAGTGAATGTAAAAAGTTAAACAAGATGTAAATGGCCTTGACAATCACCTAAGTGATACAATATATTAAAAATTCACAGAATGGCAGTTTATTAATCATTTGAAAGCAAAATAATCGCTCAAGGAAAATATACTGCTCGAAAACAAGATTCATGGTAAAAAAATAGTCGATAGTTTGAAGTTTTAGAAAAAAAATTATTACATTAGACTTTATGAGGGAAAATATGATCCAGAAGAGTGAACAGACAGGTTAATCTTGGTAAAATGTAAAGAAGAGGAAATTCCTAGAAATAAGCAACCTTTCGTTTACAATTTGAATATTGAAGTGAAAATTCCAGTTTTAGACCTAAAATGAATGTGCTAAACATTAGGAACTGTTTCTTTATGCTTAAAATGAATAAGATGATAGACAAATCAGCTTGAAAATTTTTTTTACAGGTATATTGAACTTATGCAAACAAAACAAGGCACAAGCCTTGTTTACATGACAAAGAATTGTGAGCCCTGTATCTTGCTTATAACTCTACGACTGACTCTCAAATTTCATTTGATCATTTGAAATGTTTTTCAAAAGCATTGTAAATAATGAAAACAGAAAAATAGAATTTGACCAAAATCGTGAAAATGCCACTTTAATAATTCCTTTTTTAGCTCACCTGAGCTGAAAGCTCAAGTGAGCTTTTCTGATCATTCTGTCCGTCTGTCCGTCCGTCTGTCTGTCCGTAAACTTTTCACATTTTCGACATCTTCTCAAGAACTACTAGGCCAATTTCAACCAAACTTAGCACAAAGCACCCTTAGGCAAAGGAGATTCAAAGTTGTGAAAATTAAGGGCCACGCCTTTTCTCAAGGGGAGTTAATTAGGAATTGTTGAATATTTGTGAGAAATTTTAAAAAATCTTCTTCTCAAGAACTATTTGGCAAGGAAAGCTGTAACTAGTGTAGTAGCATCCTCAGGTAGTGTAGATTCAACGTTGTGAAAATCATGACCCCGGAGGGTAGGGTGGGGCCACGATTGTGGGTTGAATTTTTACATAGGAATATATAGAGTAAATCTTTAATAATCTTCTTCTCAGAAACTATTCAGCCAGAAAAGCTGAAACTTGTGTGTAAACATCCTCAGGTAGTGTAGATTCAAAGTTGTGAAAATCATGACCCCGGGGGGTAGGGTGGGGCCACAATGGAGGGTTGCATTTTTACATAGGAATATATAGTGTAAATCTTTAAAAATCTTCTTCTTAGAAACAAATCAGCCAGGAAAACTGAAACTTGTGTGGAATCGTCCTCAGGTAGTGTAGATTTAAGGTTGTAAAAATCGTGATCCCCGGGGGTAGGGTGAGGCCAAAATTGGGGGTCGATTTTTTACATAGGAATATATAAAGTAAATCTTTAAAAACCTTGTTTTCAGAAAATAATTAGTATGGAAAGCTAAAACTTGTGTGGAAGCATCCTCTAGTAGTGTAGATTTAAAGTTGTGAAAATCATGACCCCCGGGGGTAGGGTGGGGCCACAATCGGGGGTTGAATTTCTACATAGGAATATATAGAGTAAATTTTAAAAAATCTTTTTCTCAGAAATTAATCAGTCAGGTGATTCTTTAAAATTGTTTAAATTTTGGCCCCTTGATGATTCTTGGGCCTCGCAAGGGGTTCAGAGTTTGATGTAGGTTTATATCCCATACATAAACAATTGTTTAGGATCTTTTTGAGAACTGCAATGCTCAACATGTGTTATGACTATAAAATCATCATGTTAGAAAAGGGACTAATGATAATAAAAATAAGAATATCCAGGGGGGAAAATGGATTCTCATTTATACAGGATCTACATGTATAGTACTACATTGTCCAGATAGTTTGTAGTATGACTCCATTAAGCTGATTTCATCATACCTATTGTTCCTCAGGTGAGCGATGAGGCCCATGGGCCTCTTGTTTGTTGAATCTTAGTTTCTAAGAAACAATTCATGGTTTCTGTTTGAATATAAATTATAAGATGCAATGTATATATATTTAGAGCAATTCAACTATGTCCTTATTATTTTCTGAACTTGCGTTTCCTTATAACCTTAGCTTATAACACATTTTGGATGTTGCAATACAAATGGCAATGCGGAATATTTATGGAACTTATTTACACAGAGAAAATAACAAAATTAATATTTTTACAGATTTATTTGGCGAGAATTGGCCGTTGCATAAATGAAATGTGGGATGCTATTGATAACATCTAAACAAACCTATTCAAACAAAAGTCACAAAAAATGTTCATCAACAATCAACATATATCATTAATATTGTAGTTTAAAACTGACCACCCTGTGTTTACCGCTGACGGCCACTTATATAAGTTACTGTACCTAAACTTGCTTAATATATAAGAATGTTGAATTTATATATATATATATATATATATATATATATATATATATATATATATATATATATATATATATATATATATATAAAGCACTAAAAAAAAACCAACAACACTCGTTATCTATAGTGTCGGATCAAAAGATTTCTCTTTATTGTTCGTGTCGTTGGTTATTTTTACTGCTTTTATATATATATATATATATATATATATATATATATATATATATATATATATATATATATATATATATATATATAAAGCACTAAAAAAAACCAACAACACTCGTTATCTATAGTGTCGGATCAAAAGATTTTTCTTTATTGTTCGTGTCGTTGGTTATTTTTACTGCTTTTATATATATATATATATATATATATATATATATATATATATATATATATATATATATATATATGACAAGCACAAACATTGCAAAAACTCTCAAATTGACATATACCTGCCCACAGCGAATGATAGATTTATATAAAGCACAAGGAAGTTCACTTTGTTGGAGCTCCACCTCCACCCCGGCCGAGGCTTGATCTCACGACCTCCGGAACCCATTCTCCTAGCAGTGAGCGGCCACCGCGCTAACCACTCTGCCATCTAGGCAAGACAAAAATCTTGCTTTCGATGACGAACGGAACCTAGCGCGCTGTCCGCGCACAACATGGTCGTTTGAGATACAGATGGAATACAGTTAAACGACAATTTGAGAGGATCGAAACGATTCACATTGCATAGATATACATATATGATAAGAACAAACATTGCAATAACTCTCAAATTTACATATACCTGCCCACAGCGAATGATATAGATATATATATATTATCCGGAGGTCGTGAGTTCAAGCCTCGGCCGGGGCGGAGGTGGAGCTCCAACAAAGTGAATTTCCTTGTGCTTTATATTTATCTTATAATATTATTATATAACATTTTGTATTATAGACATTATGTTTTTTTATTTATATGTACATGTAAATACGTAAAATTGGATATATTTTCAGATATTCATGGCTTCAAATCGTCTTGGTTACTTATATTGCGTTCAAAAATGGCAAAAAGAAAGGCAATACCAACTCTCTGTTCGTTTAGAGGTCCATATCAAGTTAGTCTAGAGAACACGCACTGTCAATTTGCCAAAATCTTTGACGAACTGTCACAATGCAAGGTACATTCATATCTTTAAACTAGTTCAATTACAAATATATTCACAAAATATATTATAAAAGTTTTAACTGGGGTTGTGGGCACCATTGCCCGACGCAAAGCGGAAGGCAATATATTTGTCCCAAGGGAGCTAATATAATTAATGTTGCCCGAAAACACAGTCAACATTTGTTTTGTTATATGAAGAAACAAACCAAATATCAAGAAAAGAATGTCGTAATTTTCTCAGCTCAACATAGAGTTCACGAATTTAATTCTGGGCAGAATATATTTCCAACATAGTGTTGACATCAAACGGCCACAGGTGATATTCCGCCACACGTAGGAATTATCCTACATATGTTCTACCAGGATTTACTTCACATAATTTGCAAATCATTATATTTATTATGATAGCAAGCCGTCGCATGAGCGTCCATTGTTTACTTGCATGTAATCACTTGACATATTGCAACCTGTTTGGTCCGTCGTCATGCGTCGTGCGTTAAACTTCTTTTGAGAATCTACGTAGATATCATACCAATTTCTTGCTTAAAATTTGTAATTACAAAAGAACATAAAGTGTAATATTCATCATCAAATTCTTCCCAACCTTGGTTTAAAGGTTGAATATTATTGCTATCTCTAGAAAACGTTCTCTGTGTTTTAAGATAAGTTTTGCGACTTGCGTTGCTTTTTCATATTTATAAATTGCACTAAAATTTACATATTACAGTCAGTTCAAGCATATCTTTTACAACATACACCATAGCATAGCATAGCATTGAAATCTCATAGCACAGCACTGGATTCTCATAAAATAACAATCTCATAGATTCTCATTCGTCATATCATACCATAGCAATGCATTCAACCTGATTTTAACTCGGATTTAAATGAATAAAATGTTTACATTGCAGAGTTGTGGTTATCTTCGGCTTATCATTTTACTTCTAAATGTTTGGAACTCTTTTGTGTATGGAGGCTTTTTTGTTCAAATATCATATCATTCCATAGCATAGCATGGCATACCATATCATTAAGCCCTTCATAGCATACAAATATCTTAGCATTGCATTGAAATCTCATAGCATATCATTAAAATCGGATACTATAGCATAGCATAAAACCTGTAAAAGATATGCATTAAATATGCATGAAATGACTAGTTAAAATAGGATGAAATGCGATACATGTCTATATGTTGGACTACTTCCATGCATGTGCAAACCACTAACCTAAAACAATTCCAAATTACGATTTGATGAAAATTTTATCTTATTATTTGTACAATCTTATATTTCTAAAAAGTTATTATTTTAAAAAAAACATATATTATGGACTTTGCTTTATGGAAAATGTTAAAATACTTGTGTCGTTTTACTTTTCTACAGTAAACTACAAAACCACGCGAAATGAATTACTGAAGTCGGTTGTTACGTAATATAAATCTTGAAAAAGTATACTACAAAACCACGCGAAATGAATTACTGAAGTTACGTAATATACAATGTACGTAAATCTTTTATCATTTCTGAAATAAAGGGTAGCTAGTGTTACGTCACAATGAAATTATGCGTTTTTCCCCTAGAGCCGCAAAGCTTACCTTAAACGTACAAGCTCTATTCATATAACATGGATACTAAATGTATTTTTATTACAATTATGAAGCCCATTATCCCAGGGACAGGGCTTCGTCTGGGCAAACTGAGTGCAATAAAAAGAATGATCATAAAAGCTTCTCTTTTACAAAATTTGGGAAAATAATGGCCCCAGATGGTTTGACAAGAGCACCTTTGATCGATAAGTGAAAATACAATTACTCTTTTACAAAATATTATTTCGCGTGCATATGCATCTAGATTGCATATTACATGTAGGTGCATGGATAGGATAATAAAGAATTCTGATTTTAAATTTCATTGCCCCTGAGTGTTGGGTTCTGACGCACTGGGTGGTTCTTTTTTATATACCCCACGCAATGAGGTTTGATGTTCAGACATGTCTGCCAGTTTTTCCCATAGCTTGCTTTGTTTTGTTTTTAGCGCATCTTTTATTTATTGAAATTTTGTAATTAAACAGGTAAAGGCAATCTCCGTATTTGAAGGAAGCTCAAATTTTGTCCATTTTTAACCAATATATGGAAAGTTGCATTCCATTGTGAGTTAATATACCCCCCCCCCCCAATTTCGAAGAATAACATGGGTTTATTTAAAAGATTTCGTGCATATAACACTGTGCCGGGTAATTATGCCTGTGCCAAGGTGTCATTTTTGCACCCGTCTTAACTTCATATATCGAAAAATTCAAATACGCCATGTGATAGACAATTGCTTAAAGAATTTACAATCATTTATTTTATCATTGTATCTCACCTGTCAGGTGAGATATTTACCTTTCAAAATTAAATTTCTACAGGAAAATAATTTTTTCCCATTGGAAAAACAATATTCCTAAAGGACATTTGAAATTTCCTATCGGAATACAAGAACTTCCTATAGGAATTTCAACCCCGATAGGATTTGATAAAATCCTATAGGATATCTTAATTTCCTAGGAAAACTACCTGTCTGAATCAAATTCCTATAGGAAATACCATTCTCCTATAGGAAATATAATTCCTAAAGAGTTTTTAGGAAATCCTATAGGATTGTCAATATGTCCTGTAGGAGAATCATTTGTCCTTTAGGAATTATCATTTTCCTATGGAATATTAATTTTTAAAGGTAAAAATTTCACCTGTCAGATGAAACATACTCAAAACAAAAGTGGTTATATGCTCTCTAGACATTGGTCTATCATTTGGTATATATGGATTTTTTCGAAACTGCATCTTAAGCAGGTGCAAACAAGCCACATTGGCACTGGCTTAATTATCCGGCACAGTGTTTTATCTTAAATAAAAAATGCAAGCCCCAGACCAGATCGAAATCAAAGTTAAATATATATATATATGGATTGTATGTGGCAATTTAAAATTATATGTATAGTATTTACACAATCTAATTTAAAAGTATTTTTTATTTCCGGTGCTTAGTTTTAAAAATGGCAGAGGCTATTTACAACTCAATAATTCTATAAAAATCACAAAATGGAAATGTCTTTACCATCTTTCAAACAGATTCGGATTAATTCACTTTATACATGTATAATTCTATATCTCGATCTGTCATGTAAAAAGTGAATGTTTACAGATTTTATGAAATACAACTCTTATTTCCTAAACTAATACGTATAGTTTAAACATTATTATGAAAAACCAATCTTAAAAAAGACATTGTCAAATTTTAGTCATTATTTCATGTAAAAACGATATCATTTTATCAAATGCTTAAAATTTAAACTAATTAAATTTAAAATAATCTTTATTTGAAAAAAAAAATCCACTAAGGGTTGTAAACATCTATCCTCCAAGACAGACGTAGCCTAGACCTGTTAAATGCATTGATATACACCATAATATAAAGATGTTCAAACAAAATCTACTTGTAGGGGGTAAACGAATCATTAAAATATATTATTTAAGAGGACAATTTAAGTGACGTGGGGTGCTAAAAATGTTTTATGTATATATATCATTCGTTCTAATATAAGGGTTGTAAGAGCAATACGTATCATATTAAAATATATAGGGTAGGTTGTCTAACAAGCAATAACCCCGCGAGCTACCTTTATAAGCACGGCTGAGAAAGGCCGATAGCACAGCCGAAATAGGTTTATAAGGTGTTTGTTAGCGTTGGTTATATACATGTATGGGAAAACTGAGGAAATGTTCAGCAAATTTCTTAACACAAATATATTATAATGGTAACTTTGGAAACAATCTTTGTCTCTATATATCCAAATATTGGTTTTATGTCAGTCGTTTTATCTTCAAGTTACTTTTAAAAACATTTTTTCTGAAACATGGATTTCTAAATTAGATATTTAATCTCATTTACATATTTTTCACTTCAATGTCTTGATGAAATCTAATAATTGTTTGCAATTTAAAAATACCAGATGTTTAAATATGTTCAAAAGCTAGCAAGTAGTTGTAGCAATGTCAAAAAAAAAATTAGCAGTTAGTTTAATTAACCCTTTTTAATGTTTTCTCTGCAAATTACAGTTGATAGACTCGTACAATCGTGTACAAGTAGAGTTTCAGGATGAAAAGTCAATGTTTAATGCTCTGGATATGAACGAGCTGGTAAGAAAAGATATTGCGATATTTTCGAAACTGAATTGATAATACAAGAATATATAAATTATGTATACTTTGGTTTAGTATTTCTATTTTTAATTTTTAGGTGCTGAAAAACAGCAAAGTATATGTAAAGTACCTTCACAAGAACTGTAATGGTTTGTAATGTTTTGGTTTGTAGAAAAAAGTTAATTTTTACATTATAAATGAATGTGTATTTCAACAATATTCTTTATAATATTGATGCATTTGTAGCTCTTTAAATCATGTTCATTTAACCAAAAAGCAACCCAGAGTAAAGTGGATGGAGCGAAATTAGTAATAAAATATCTCCAAAATAATACAATTCTTTATGAGTTAATTTAATGTCAATGCAGCAAGCTCAGTTCTTTGAGATAATCACTATCCCGATTATCGTTTCCTCGTTACCCTAATTACGGAACTGTTTTAGTCACACATATGCACTTCACAAATTTTTTTTTTATTTTCTACACTTAATCTGTAAAACGTTCACTTTAATCTGAAAATTTTAAAGATTAAAGTGTAAATTTTGCAGATTAAGTGTAAATTTTACAAAGTAAAGTGTGAATTTTACACTTTGAAGTGTGAATTTTACAGATTTAAGTGTGAATTTTACACTTTAATCTGTAAATTTTACAGATAAAAGTGTACAATTTACAGATTAAAGTGTAAATTTTACAGATAAAAGTGTCAATTTTACACTTTAAAGTTTGAATTTTACACTTTCAAATGTGAATTTTACCCTTTAAAGTGTTAATTTTACACTTTAAAGTGTAAATTTCACAGATTAAAGTGTGAATTTTACAGATTAAAGTGTAGAAAATAAAAATATGTGAAGGAACTAATACGCTAACGTACCCAATACTTTATTTGATGGATCTATGATTTTTTGTAAAAAAATATTTTCACACATTAGAGAGTGGTATAAGCTCTTCATCATGTTATTGTTTATTTTTAAAAAATCGTATTTTTTCAAAGGAACTAAACGATAGTTTGGTTGAAAACTATTTATATTTAAGCTTGAAAAATAAGTCAATTAATTAACAATCCATCAAATGGTGCATTGAGCCACTTTATCTACAAACAATATTTTTTTACAATTGTTTTCATAGAAGAAGTGGAGAAGAACTATGCATATTGTGTAACGGTATACGAAAGGTATTCTCCTTTTACTACAACATTCAATATTATCAATAAAATTTAATAGATTTCGTTTTTTATTGAACGTTGACTTGATATTTGAATAATTTTAGGATGTTTTACCACGTACCTCTTACAGTGGAAAGTCGAGGTAAATAGTTTATTTATTTAATCTTATAGTTAAAATATTTGTCACATGTCCATGTGATTTTATGAATATGTAAATTCCATGACGAATACTTAATTGAAATAGTGGGTCAGTGTGCTCATCCTCTAAATTTACAAAGCACATTTCATCTTATAATGTGTTGTTCCGGTCAATTAAATACTAAGATTTGATTTCTAAACGTTAAAATGTGCCAACAAAATGTGTTTTAAGAATTATTATCTTTTAACTTGAAGCTGTAAAATAAGGTTGCCAACGGAAATGTTATCAAAGATGTAAATTAACCTTTGTTGCATTGTCAGCGTTCATATTTTTAGAAAAAATATAAATCAGTACTAAAATATATTATCATGGAAACAGTTGACAATTTCTAAAAAAAAATAATAGAAAAATTCAAGATATATTGTCTTTTTTTAGTTTAGCAATAGAAAATCACACAGAAATTCTTACTTTTATATAACTCCTTAGCAATGACAATTTTCTCTTGTAACTTTCAGGTTTGTTTTTTAATAAGTTTAAGTAAAGAACGTAAATAATTTGTCTTAAATATCTTTTTTTTCAGTTTTATATTTTTTATATGAATAAGAACAATTCAAAAATGCCCGAAACTATGAGATTTTACTTATTTTTAGCTTGTTACCATGGCAACGGTCCGCAAGTTTTATTTTAATTTTTTTTTTTTTTTGCACAGCCATAATGTTATTAGGTAAATACAATTCCATGATAAGCATTTTTATTTTGAAAAAATTATTTTAGCTCCACTGAACCAAAGGTTCAAATGAGCTTTACTAATCACCTGTTGTGTGTCTGTATGTCTGGCTATCTGTCTGTAAAATTTTTACATTTTTGACTTGTTCTCTAGAACCACTGGGCCAAATTTACCAAACTTTGTACAAAGCATTCTTAAATGGGAAGGGGATTCTAAATTGTTTAAATAAAAGCGAGATAATTTAAAAGGGAGATTATTACTAAACAGTGAAAATAGGGTGTATATCTTAGAATATCTTCTCAACGGCCTCTGCACCAGAAATGCCAATATTTACATCAAAGCTTGTATATATAGTGAAGATTCTAAATTGTAAAAATCGTGACGCCAGGGCGAATGCTGGGGCCGTGATTCATATATATATAGTGAGGAGAAATATATAGGGAAAATGTTTTAAATCTTCATCACTAGAACTACAATGCTAATTTGTGAGATAACTAAGCAAGCATCCTCATATAGTGTAGAATCTAAATAATTAAAATCTTGACCCACTGACTAACAATAGGGTCACAGAAGTGGTTCAAAGTTTAACATAGAAGGATAAAGGCAAAATTTTAAAAAGTCTTTTTCACAAGATTTCCAATGCTTTAATTTCTGATAATACTATACAAGAATCCTGAAATAATGTAGGTTCTAAATTGTTAAAACCATGCTCTCGGACCAATATTGGGGTTCCTAGAGGGGCTCAAAGTGTAACATAGAAATGAGTAGGATTTTTTAAAAATATCTTTTCAAGAACTACATTGCTACCATTTGTTATATTACTGTGTAAGCTTCCTAAGATAGCGTAGATTCTGAATTATTAAAACCGTGACCTCAGGCCAATCAATTCGGGGGCCCCAAAACGGGTTCAAATACCATCATGGAAATATATAGAAAATATGTTTTAAAATATTCTTTCAAAGTACTACATTGTTTCAATTTGTGAAATTATTATTCAGACATCCTCAAAAAGTGTAGATTCTAAATTTTTAAAACCATGACCTCCACGCCAATGATGGGTGCCCAGGAGGGGTTCAAATTTTACCATAGAAACATGTCGGGAAAATGTTTAAAAATCTTCTTTTTAATAAAGTGGCAGGGGACAGTTTTTAGGTCACCTGAGTTACTCAGGTGACCTATTGCTATCTGTTTTTGTCCGTCGTCGTTCGTCAAACGTCGTTCGTCGGTGATTTTCATGGCCCTTGGGTCATTGGTTCTGGTGTTAGGGCGGGACTCTAATGATTATATATTTTAAATTGTGAAATGCATGACCCCTGTCCCTCTGGGGCATTAGGGGTGGGGCTAAAACAATCAGAATTAATGCAATTTTTTAAAAAATCGTCTTTAATCCTAGACGTCAAGAAGTCAAACTTCTGGCATGATTGTAAGAAGAATTGAGCTCTCTACCAAAATTGCGAAAATCATGAACCCCGGGTCAGGGGTTCTGGCGCGAGGGTGGGGCTCTTATGATTATATATTGAAAGTGCATTAATTCTTTAAAAAATCTTCTCCTCTTATCCTGGGTGTTTAGCCAATGAACTAAGTATATAGTTATGATGAAAAAGAATACCTCTTCTAAAATTTTTAATTTCATGGCCCCTGGGTCAGGGGTTCTGGCGCTAGGGTGGGACCCTAATGATTATATAGAGAAAATGCAATAATTCTTCAAAAATATTATTCTCTGTTCTTGGATATTAAGCAGAAGTACATAGTAATGATGAGGAAAAATGCCTCTTATAAAATTGTGAATGACATGGCCCCTGAGTCATTGGTTCTGGTGTTAAGGCGGGACTCTAATGATTATATATTTTAAATTGTGAAATTTATGACCCCTTTCCCTCTGGGGCATTAGGGGTGGGGCTAAAACAATCAAAATTAATGCAATCTTTTAAAAAAAATCCTCTTTAATCCTAGACATCAAGCAGTCAAACTTCTGGCATGATTGTAATAAGAATTGAGCTGTCTACCAAAATTGTGAAAATATTGAACCCCGGGTCAGGGGGTCTGGCGCTAGGGCGGGGCTCTTATGATTATATTGTGAAAATGCATTAATTCTTTGAAAATCTTCTCCTCTTCTCCTAGGTATTAAGCCCATGATCTAAGTATAAATTTATTATGAGGAAGAGTGACTTTTCTAAAATTGTGAATCTCATGGCTTCAGGGTCAGGGGTTTTCGTGTTAGGGTGGGGCTCTAACGATTATATAGAGGAAATACATTAATTCTTGTGAAGTTTCCCTAGATCAGGGGTTCTAGTGTTAGGGTGGGGCTCTAATTGATTTCAGTACATATATGTAATTCTTTGAAAATCTTCTCTGTTCTTTAGTATGAATTCGATAAACTTAGTACATAGTTATGATGAGGAAGAGTGCCTTTTTCAAAATTATGAATTCCATGGCCCCTGGGTCAGGGGTGCTGGTGTTAGGGCAGGACTCTAATGATTATATAGGGTAGGGTGGTGTAATTTCGACCGATTTATTTTTTTGTACTTAAGATTTGTTTAATTATGTCACTGTATGTTATGCTATGCTACCGTTATCTTTTTGGAGGTCCGTGTTGCTCTGCTTTGAATTTGTATTTCGTTTTCTGGATTTTTGAGATGGCTGACGGTTTGTTATTGTCATTTTCTCATGCTACATTTTTAAAAATAACTTTTAGAATTTAGAAAGTTTATTGGATTCAACAATCCCTGAATATCAAAACTAATTTCATTTATAGCCCTGTAAATATAATGCACATGAATATACATTGCAAAAGCCACACAGCAGTTACTTAGGTTACCGGTAAGGCCCATGGGCCTTTTGTTTTTATACAATTCGCTGTAGCCAGGGGATGTGTGTCTTCGTAACTGTATAACTAGAATACCTCTGTTCCCATTCAGCACAAGTACCTTTAATTCACTTCTTATAAGGCCAATCACCAATTTCTGATGAACATTACTAGTCAGAACGTGTAAAATTTTCTACATACTGATTTTGTCTGAAATTTCGATCCTCTCATATTTCGCCCATTTTCCATATTTTTTTATAGCTTTTTAGACCTTCCCCAGTTAATTCTCTGCAAAGGGTTGACATGCCGTAGCGTGTGCATGTTGCACCATCACATGTCAGAAACTTACCAATGTAGAGTTTACTATGTCCCATCCACATACTTTTCGTGTAATTTAACCTCCGGTCTGTAACTTAACAATTTCACCGTGTAAAGACAACACAACAGTCATAGCCGTAAGTTTCGCATTTTACTTCTGATTTTCATGTACTTAACATAAGGGGCCTACATATTGCATACCAATTTCAACAAGAGACATCCCTCTAACTAATGATTATCATAAAAATCAATTCATGAATTTTAGCAACACTCATAAGCCTTCAAGTACAGCAACTTTTAATTTTATAAAAATATATGTACTTTATCCGAAACTGTCCCTTGCTACCTTACTACAATGCTACATTGTTTGAGATTACTATGCAAGCAATAAGCGAAACATCCTAATAAAGTGAAAGTTTAAAATTGCTAATACCGTCACCTTTGGGCCGATACTGGTCCAATGATGGAATCAAATTTCAACATAGAAGTATATATGAAAAATGTTTGAAAATCTTTTTCTTAATAAATACAATGCTACGTGTAGGTGTTTTTATTACCATGGAAGCATCTTTATATTATATATACGGTTATCAAGTGACATTCTTTAATAATTGTTTATAGATCATATTACATTTTTGTAATCTTTAATGCGTTGAGGGCTGCGATAATAAGGTTAGTCAGTTAATGCATATTTCGATCTTTTGGTTAATTTCCAAAAAAGAAGCCTTCTTTTTAGGTATTGATTTATGTATTATCAACATTTTAAATATATGAGGGTTTTACAATATATATTTTAAGAGTTTCCTATTTTAGTTAATTCTTGAAATAGAATGATACAAGATCTGTTGTTTAGGTAATCGATATGGCCCATTGGTTTCTTATTTTAAATTATTCTATTTAGTTAGTATGATAAATATACGTTTCTCAGCAATCACAATTTTAAACTAAGTTTTTTAATCAATATTTTTTAACGAATATATTAAACCCTGAAAACCTCAAATTGTTTCCATTTCCAACAATGGTCCCTCAAATACGATTTATAAATGTTTTTTTTTTTTACATCTTTAGCCTATGTAACCATGACATCAATCAAGAACACATTACAAACAATAATTTATGTTTAGCTTTTTTACTTTTTTAAGTCTATTAAAATGTAAAGTGTGAAAAAATGTGAAAAACTGTGTGACTTTGCATGGCCATCGGATTTGATATTTTGATGGTTTCAGCCATTAGAATCTTCTTGATACAAAGAGCTTTGTATAAAAATATAAGAAAATATTGAGATTTGAACGTAGATAATAAGATATTTCCTGTACTAAATATATTTTATAGCAAAAGAGCATATTTATAATGTTAAAGCTATACATGCTATAATTTGCGTCAATTTTGAATGCCAGGGAAAATGCATGTGTTTGAGTATTTATAAAAGTTGCCTTTATGCTGTTAATTTTAATGCTTAAAGCTGCGTGGTCCGATTTTATATCAAATGTTGTGTACGCTTTTAAACGACGGTTATGCTAAGTATGTGTATACAAATGGACATTGCGATAGTTTTCCCGGTCAATTAAGCCAAATTTCAAAAAAAAAAAAAATATGTACAAAATTTGCTAACAAAACAAACGACATAAAACGGTGTCGCGTTATTTTGCCTCATGTTAAAATTTGCCCCTGATGTTGAGACCGGTATGGTTGTATTGGGACTTTTACATCGCTATAAATTAATGTCATAATGTTCAGGCAAATTAAAAATAACATGTAAACATTTTTTCGCCTATATTTCTGAAGTTTGCTTTGCTTACAAACGATGCATAACATGCGGGATGAATAAACCCAATCATTCGGGGGACGAAACCAAACGGTTCCTGTTTCTAAACATTCCCATGATGCATTTTGGTTTGTCTTTTCGTTTGCCCAAAAAGAAATTATTTCTATTTACTTTGAATATTTCTAACTTTGAAAGGAGACTGATTCTGCTGGTGTAAATAGGAGAAAGTCCATAACTTTCTAAGATGATTGCTTTGTATGGAAAATTATTTGATACTGTAATAACAAAAAAATCGGACCAAGCAGCTTTAAAACGATCACGTAACAAAGATATCAAACTCTAAACAATAAAAAACAAGTATTCCTTTTAAAGGAATGATCGGCATGTTGGCTATTATCTTTGGTCAGCTTTGTTAATGTAATGCGAAAGCATTCCGCTACATGTTTTGTTGATTTCCAATATAATTAACATTTTTTGAAAAAAAAAAAGATTGCACGTAAGCGAAAATTGTCTATCAAATGTTGATATAGGAAACTATTTGGCAAACTTTAAGGAGATGATATTAAACTTTGTTTGAAGATAACCAAAATACTACATTCAATTACCGTATCTTGTAACTTCTAAATTGTAATTAATCCAAAACA
The DNA here is from genome assembly GCA_020458035.1 of Magallana ariakensis. Classification (NCBI taxonomy): domain Eukaryota; kingdom Metazoa; phylum Mollusca; class Bivalvia; order Ostreida; family Ostreidae; genus Magallana; species Magallana ariakensis. Next base: position 45,012,002 of record CM035817.1, read on the forward strand.
TTACTTTAACAGCTTATCTTTTTATTTACAATCCAAATATCATGTTTATCCCCGGACAATGGAGTATGAGTCTGTTTGGGTACGAGTCAGTTTGGGTACGACTTCACTTTACTCCGTTCCGAAATAGAAAGGCATGAATATGCTTTACTTTTAGTAGGCGAAATGTACTTTCGATAAATATTCTTACGCATATGTGAAGACAAACGTGATTAGAATCAGTTTGTATGTAACTGTATAAATGTTTTAATTTTATTGCATACGGATAAGAGTAACGCTTATTTAGTATTCTACGTGTAATTAAAGATTTAAATGAGGCTGTCATTGCAAAGAAAATAAAGTAGTGCAAGGCGCAATGCGTGCGCAAATAGTAAAATTTGCCGGATGCCTCATATGGACACAACTGTGATCGGCCGAAGCCGATCACAATAATTATTTTCCTGCCAGGAAAATATTGCATCATCATGAATATCAATCTAACACGTGATATCAACAGCTAATTTTAGACGATCATACAAAAATAGGTGGAGGGTCAACATCTTCATAAATGTTATAGTTTCACAAAAAATGATATAATTATTTTCAGTTTAGCAGAAATTGGTCCTATACACGAGTTGGAACAAAAAAAAATAATCAAAAACACGAGCGTGTAAGCATTATGTGCTTCCCTTAAACAATGACGTAGGCCTATATATGTTTTCCCTTATGTGCTATTTTAGTTCGTGCGAGTGTTATCCTATTTAAACAAAAGTAAGGGTATCGTAAATGACAAACGTATTACACTCAAAATACATCTATATATTTCAAATTAACAACTGTTAATTATATACAGAATCAAGACGGATATATAATACGGCAAACAATAACGGCCAGCTGATTTACCGCGGACATGCGCAATGAGGTCTGTTAAGCTCTTCCTTAATCAATATTCACGAAAAGGCATTACTTTCCGGGCAGAAAAATAAACAATCAAAATTCTATATTTTTGTGACGAGATGAAATTCACCATAGTAGTTTACAGAATAAAGGTCACTTTAAAATATAAGTAAACAAACACGTTTTCACTGTCATTCAAAATTAACGCAAATTATAGCGTGTATAGATTTTAGGTTGAATTGATAGGTAATGTGTATAGCATCCAGTCTGCCTCATCTTGTTTTTACATTATTAAAATTACAAAAAGTTATCAAAAGAATGACGAGTGAGGAGGGATGGAATACAATATTTGCATTTAATTCTTCGACTCTTCGAAACCTTCTTCTATAGCAATATATTTCTATCAAATGACACTGTTTTTTATCACCCGATATTTCTTATTGTTAAATTCAAATAATCGTATTGATTGTTGTCAATAGTATTTATAAATATGTAGAATAATATAATATGGTTCAATTTTAAGCATATTGTGAAACAGGAAGGTATATTTATATATGGATTTAGGTAACCAGCATTTCCCTCCAAACGCCATGCATGAATGTTGTGAGGCAATTAAAAATTTGATAACGTTTGAACGCATTCAACTTAATAAAATGCTGTCTTGGGGACTTTATCCAATATGTGTCGCAGTGAAGCTCAGAAGTCCATTGCTGGTTAAATTCATGCTAGATCAAGGAGCCGATCCAAACATTATGGAATCTTGGGATGAAACACCCTTATCATTGGCAACAATTCATGGAAATCAAGAGATAATTCAGCTGTTGATAACTGCAAAAGCAAATGTCAACCATTTTGGAACTATATTAAGTATGTAATTTAAAAATAAAGTAGTCGTAAATTCTTACCAACGTCATTTTAAGGTAAATAATAATCGTATAAGTGAAATACATTTAGAATAATCTGAATCATTAAAAAACACAAAAATTTTGTATGAATATTTCTTTACTTTTTTAGCTCACCTGAGCTGAAAGCTCAAGTGAGCTATTCTGATCACATTTTGTCCGTCGTCCGTCTGTCCGTCCGTCAGTGCGTCCGTCTGTCTGTCTGTCCGTCTGTAAACTTTTGACATTTTGAACTTCTTCTCAAAAACCACTCAGCCAATTTCAACCAAATTTTGCACAAAGCATTCTTATGGGAAGGTTAATATAAATTGCAAAAATGAAAGACCGATCTTTATTCAAAGCGGAGAAAACCTCGAAACTGTAGAAAAAGGGGGGTGCATTTTTAAAAATGTTCTTCTCAAGAACTACTGAGTCAAATTCATTGTAATTTAGCATAAATAATCCTTATGGAAAGGAAAATATAAATTGCAAAAATTATGGGCTAATTCTGTTTCAAATCTGAGTTATTACGAAAATAATAATAGAAAGGAAAGGCGTGTTTCAATCTGTTTATAGCTTCGGGTTCGGTATTCCATGAGTCATGGTAAAATGGGTTGGAAAACCCGTGCCGGAGCAAAACAAAAGATTGGCAGTTATTAATATGCCAATCTCATTAAAATTTTGAAGATATGTTAGGGACCAGTATATTTGTATTCGCTGTAAATATTGCTGCAAAACAATGCGTATTTTGGAATTGACGATTGCCGATCTGCCCCGGCCCGGGTGTGCCCACCCATTTTACCAAGACTCGTATTCCAGTTGTGCAACAGTTCGCGTACGAAGGGGATCTTTGAAACATGCAAAATACATTGGTGCCGATTTTGTGAAGTTAATTGAGGTTAAATATTTCAATGCGTTGACAGTTTTTCACATGTGACGGTGGTGTTAGCTTGTTTTGATTTTCGTTTCGTTTTCATTATCTATACTTTGTAACCTGGGAACTATCGCCTGTATTTTGTAGTTTTTACGTATCAAATCAAACAGAGACTTCGGTAAATCAGACAGTTAACTGTTTACCTGCGCAAATTAAGCAAAATCTGTAATGTATTAAAAGAATACTAAAATACTATTCATTCTATCGGTAATTCGGTATGATCTTATGCGTAATATTAGATTAATGCAATGTGTTTTGTTGAGATGCTTAGCATTTTCTCGAGTTTATTCATAAGTTTAAACAGAGTTTAATATCGCTGACGGATATATGTAGGTATATACATGTATATGATTCATTTTGAAAAATAAATTGTGCACTTTATTTGTTATAGTGCATGTTTCTTATGTTTAATTGTTTACAATTTCTATTTACTAACCATATTTGAGTGTTAAGCTTCGAATTATAAGCAAGATACAGAGATTTGCTCACAATTCTATGTACACAGATCTGAGGCCATTCTTTTTTTTCCACTTTTAATGCTGAATAGGAAAGACCAAGTTAAAAATCTTAAGCTGAATATAATAAACTCACGTGAACAAAATATGACTCAAACCTAGCAGAATTGTGAGCTCTGTATTTTGCTTATAATTCTACGATTGACGCTGAAATTTTGGTTGATCATTAGAAATGTCTCGCTAAATGTTAAATACTTGTACAAAAAAATTAAAGGATGATATGCTGTATATAACTACTCTCTGGGGCCACCTCTTTATACATGTACAATGAATTATGTGAATTCTACATCAATTTTGATAGTTTTTCAGACACGAGTAAATAAAAACGACACTGTTAAACAATTTCCATAGTTCTTACACATTTCTGTTGCGGGGATGAAAGAATTATCGCTATTCCTAAGAAAATATTACAGCGGAAAATTATCCTGGTCTGTAGCCATTTTTTAATTTTTGAATAAAGATGAAAATAATGGGTGGGCCTTAGTAAAATAGAGTAATGTGCCTGTCAATACTGTAACATTGATTTTTATAGCTCTTTAACATGTCACGTGACAACAATTTTCATTCCAGTGTATTCATCAATCAAATGTGAGTAAAGTTATAAAAGCCACACGAGCCAAGTAAACAACAGTCATTTAATTATAATGGAGAAGACAAATTAATTTTTTGAATGTTTTTAATTTGAGGAATTGAGACGATTGGGGTACAATTTTCTTCTTCACATCTATAGGATTTTTTTTAAATAAAATGCAATAACTATTATATAATATTTTTTAAAAAAAATACAATAACTAGTAAGTAGTTGAGGACGAAAATGTACCTTTATGCTCTCATATATTGTGATCGCTTTATAAAATAGGGGGAGGGGGGGGGGGTAGAACGAAAATATAGGGGATTGGAAGTTATCAGTGAACCCCTACCAAATGTTTAGTTTTATATCTTGCGTAGGATTTCTTATTCTGGGTAAAAATAGTATTTCATAAAGATACAATGTCAAAGATTACGTGTATGCAAAAATAAGTGTAAAATTCGAATTCTTTACAATATTTATTTTTTGTTATTCTACTGAGGGGCCATATGGCACAATATCTTTTGAACGCCCATTGTTGCTCAGGTGAGCGATGTGGCCCCACGGGCCTCTTGTTTAATATAGGTACATTCGACTCTCCACGACAATCACTACTAAGCAGAAGTCTAAAATACTGGCATTGGGTAGAAAATAAAAAAATTTCAAATTTGGAGAAAAAAACGACCATGCTTAATATTGTCAAACTGCTTGTGGAAAATGGTGCATCTGTAAATGGAGATACGGATAATGTAGATTCGTGTTTAATAGAAGCCGTACGATTGCAGGAGTCGAGTATTGTAGAGTTCTTCCTCAATAACGGGGCAAATGTCAACCACAAAGGAATACAGGCCATGACTGCACTACATGTCATATTTATGCAACACTCTAAAAGCTGTTCATGTAAGATTTAGATATATTTGACAATACTTATATTTTAATGGTTAGTAATTGATTATAATGTAAACGTTAAGTATGACGAATTCTTGATGATCGAAATTTTCGAAAATACTTTCTTCATACTAATCTAGAGTATTCAAATTTTATACATTATTCTATCTAGGAACGTTGATTTTTGTCCTGAAATTAACGAATGTTTTGCTACAAAATATGGTGGCATAGTTCTGCTACCACTTGTCAGATAATTATGTCGACTTGTCAAATCTTGTTGTCGACTTTTCAGATGATAATGTTGACTTGTCTGATCTTTATGTCGACTTGTCACTTATTCACGTGTTAAAAAATTCAAATTAAACTAAACACTAAAATGTTTCCACGCCCATTTGTGCCATCCAGTAGTCATAATATTTTCTGAGAAGTTGATATAAGATTCTGACAAGTCGACATAATCATCTGACAAGTCGACTTCATTTTTTGACAAGTTAACATAATTATATGACAAGTCGACATAATTAATTGACAAGAAGACATAACATCTGACAAGTCAACATCATTATCAGACAAGTCGACTTATAATATGAATGATAATTTTCTTCAAATTGGTGGCCATTCTGTTTTTTTCTGTCAAATAATTATGGTAACTTGTCAGATCTTTATGTCGACTTGTCAGATAATTGTTAACTTGTCAGATCTTTATGTCGAATTGTGAGATATTATGATGACAAGTAAATGGCAGTTAGTGGCACTTACACTCTTTGACAACAAAACATCGAGTTTTTAGTCAATATGATTATTTTCTGACAAGTCAACATAAATATCGAACAAGTCGACATAATCATCTGACAAGTCGACATAATTATCTGACAAGTGGTGGCAGATCTATGCCACTATAACAAAATAAGACAGTGACATTAATATAAATGGGCACGGAAACTAAAAAAACCCAAAATATCTAAATAATACTTTATGATATATAATACAATCTAGCCAGTACATCAAACATGTTTAAATAGAGTATTTATGATTTTTATTTTGTTTTCATTTCAATCATTAAAAAAATAATCTAGCACATAATGTATGCGAAGTCTAATGCAAACTAATATTTCATTAAGTTAATTTGAAAGGAACTCATAATTTTTTAAGATGCGTTTTTATTTTAAAAGATGAAAATATTGTGGATGTTCTATTGGCGCGAGGTGCATCTGTCAATATCAAATCAGAAAATGGAGAAACCCCCGTGCACGTTGCCTTAAGACGAGAATTATTATCTGTCGTCCCAAAACTGATCACTCTAGATTTAAATCCAAACATAACTGATAATAAAGGAGTATCGTATTTAATGTTGGCCGCACGATTTGGAGCAGAAAATTTAGTTGAAGCATTTATCGATATTGGAGTAGACTGTTCTCTTCTGGACACAAAAGGAAACAATGCTCTTCATTATGCATGTATGTGAATGTTGGTTTTATAAGTTCATTCAAATATTTTTCAAGATTATTTATTATGAAACGGAGTGCTAACAAACTCTACTATTTTCAAATATTCTTCAAGAAAATGGCAAAGCAATACGGAATCGAATCATTTAGTTATAATATGTTGCAAGTTAAATGAACAAGATTGACAACTTTGTAGAGCAGAAGCAAAAATTATTATCCTGGAAAAAACGTCATTAATTCATGTTATGTTTTAGGCTATCAAAAGTGTGAGTTCTCCATATTGGACATGCTTTTAGAACATGGCTGCCAAATCAACTCGCAAAATATTGAAGGGATTACACCGCTTTTCTTAGTTTTATCACAAATTAAATCAGACGAGTCAGAAAGAAGTGATATATTTCCTATGAATTCCGCAGACCTTGATTATATGAAATGCTGCCATACACCAATTGCAAGTGATGATGAAGATGACAGCTACCTTTCAAACACAAGATCATTTTCAATGGATTGGGAATCTGACGATAGAGAAGACCCAAGTTAGTTTGTAAAAAAAAAATACTACAAATAAATAACATTTCGTTTGCATACAAATAATTATAAACACTGTGCCAGATTATTATGCCAGTGCTAAGGTGGCAGTTTTGTACCCGTCTATAGACATGTATCAAAATTCAAATATGTTATATGATTGACCATTTCTTAAAGAGTTTATAACCACTTTTGTTATTGATGTATCTCACCTGTTACATGTCGGTAAGATATTTTCCTTTAGAAAATCAATTCCTACAGGAAATTATGTATTCCCATCAGAAAAACAATTTTCTAATAGGATATTTGGAATCTTCTACCGGAATAAAAGAACTTCCTACAAGAATTCAAAATTTGATAAGATTTGAACAAACCTCCAAATTCCGATATCGATCTAATTTCATACAAAAGGACGACGTTAATCGAGCACATCCAACTGAGTAAATATATTTTTTTTAAATTCGTTCAATAGGTTATTTTGATTTTGCCAGAATTTTCTATTCGGTTTTGATCTGTAAATTTCGACCCTCATGGATATTCTGTGCAGTTTGCACGTGAAAGCTGATAAATTGGAGTGAAATTGGAGGAACAAGTAGTTGTGGGAGTTTTTCAGCTTTTGTGTTTCTATGAGTTTGTGTTCACCCAAAGTATCTGGAGTAGTCCAGTATGTGACCTGTAGCCGTTTAATTAGTAGAAACTTTTTGGACAGCTACAGGTAACTTATTGGAGGGTTGCAGGACAATAGGAGATTTACTGGACTCGGTTTAACAAAAGATGACGTCACAGAATGTTTCATTGATCAATGTTCTGTAAGACATTTACTTAGTCAAATTTGTTTAATTTACATGAAATTTTAAGTAACTTTATATAACAGAATTTTGATCGGATTTTCATAACTAGGCGTTTAATGGGAACAGTTGTCAAAATTGTTTTATCTTTTTTTTCCAAAACGGCGAAAACTTTGTAAGTAACTTTATATAACAGAATTTTGATCCGATTTTACATAATTAGGGGTTTAATTGGACCAGTTGTCAAAATTATTTTATTTATTATTTTATTTTATTATTTATTTAACGATAAAATGATGGGTACGTATATATCAATATAAATTCCGAGTAGGAATTAGAGTACATCTAAAATAGAGATCAGATGGAATTGCTAATTAAATAAACCATTATCAAATGTAAACACTTAAATGACAAATAAAAAGGACAACATTAGCTTACTTTTTGAAAAACATATTTAAAATTTCTAAATGTGTCAATGTCTGTGTATATGTATTATATATTATCTTGGTTGATGTGACGTTCCATTACAATTTCCGCGCTTGCGAAGTCAATCCAATATCAATATCATCGCAATTTGTTTTTCATAAATAAAAACAAAGGACTATATATGATTTGAGATTAAAATGGCCCCCTTAAATGATCATCGTCATTTTACTGTTATTCTTTGTTTTCTTTGAACAGATATACATTTTAAGTTTTTTCAAATCTTCATTTTGATTAAAGTGCCCACAATTTAGAAATATGAGATAAGTTTACCTTTTCCCGCCATTTTTGCATTTTTAGCATAAAACGGCTCGTTTTCAAGCCGTTTTACTTTAAGAAAAAATTGAGCGAATTCTTGAACAAACAAAATATTTTCAAAAAGACAAATCTATCCAGGAATTTTAAGTGACAAAAAGTTCGCTCTTGTTCAAAGCGTCGCTCTATATTTCTCATTCGAAACAAGATAAGAAAAATGTCAATAAATGGCTGATTTTGATTGAATTCTAAAAATAGCGTCACTTCTGACGTCATATACTGCCAGTTTGTGCAAATAAATCAAATAATTAGGTAAAAATTATTTTATATCAACTCTTTTGAAAAGTAACACAATTTTTAATGTACCTAAAACACTTTAAAAAATAGCGAATTATGGGGGCCAAATTTGACTATTATTATACATGTATATACATGTAGCTCTTTATATACATGTATATCTGACTATAATGCATACATTTACTGTTCTAAATCAATATTTCTTTTTCGATATTATTACGCTCTTTTGTTGAACGGAATACCTTATTGTTATTGCTTTGTTTCTTTTCCTCTATTATTAGTTTTTTTTGTTTGTCACGTTTTCTCAAAACCGCTTCTGTCGATTTCGATGAAACTTCTAGATCTCACACTAGACAAAATTTGTAAGAAAATTGCACATCTATTTTTGTCGTCACTTCCGGTCCCGAGATATATTAGATATTGTGATTTTGCTTGTTCCAGATTTTTCTCAAGAAGTATCTTAAAAAGTAATTTTAGAGTGATTGACTTGTGCACAGGCGACCCGGGTTGAATGGAATTTTGTTTTAAGAATGATAGAAAATAAAAATAATTATCCCGATAGCCCTTTTTAAGGCTTCTGTTATCAACAAAAGAAATAACTTTTTTCTAAGTCAAATTGAATGGAAGTTATTATTTTCCAAAAAAATTTAATTCATTTAAATTGAGTTAAGATGACTTCAAACCGAAATAAAAACATAATATCTAAGTTGTTTTTGGCAATTCTGCGTCTGATGACATCTTATTTGAATTGATTGGATGAAAAATCTTAAATTCTTTCAAATCGAGTTAAAAAAAACTACCCATCAACTCCTAAACATGATATCTAAAAAAATTAATGTTCTTGCAACCCATGTGAGTAAAAAACTGAATGCATGGTTATAAACATCTTCGCTAGCCAAGGGTTTACGATCCACTCTGCTCCTCTACAATTCCATTGGCAGATTTAGCTGACTAAATAAAAACTCGCAAAACGGAATCTGATTAGCTGCGAAGACAAGCGATCGCAGAGAATCTAACTAATTGGCGGTGTAGTTCGTTGGGTTTTTATATAAAATATAAATACATTCATTTTTACAATTTTTACGCGATTAATAAATAAAATACGATATATAATTACTAATATATGGGTTTTCTTAATAATTCTTATTTTTTTTCTTTTTTCAAACGGCCATTTCTTCGAAACCTTTTAGATTTAAAATATGCCTTCTTTCTTGTTTACATCGTCGACAACACAATGTTGATCGACATCGAGTAGACATTCTGTCTACAACGTGTGCCTTCTTTCTTGTTCAAATCGGTGACATCGCAATGTTGAGTCAACATTGTATCTACATCGTACCTCCTAATTCTGTTTACATCGTCGACATCGCAATGTTGACCAACATCGAGTAGACATTCTGTCTACAACGTGTGCATTCTTTCTTGTTCAAATCGGTGACATCGCAATGTTGATCTACATCGTGTTGGCATCGTGTATACATCGTTCCTCTTAAATCATGTTTACATCGTCGACATTGTCGACATGGCAATGTTGATCAACATCGAGTGGAAATTGTGTCTACATCGTGTGCCTTCTTTCTTGTTTACATCGTCGACAACGCAATGTTGATCGACATCGAGTCAACATCGTATCAACATCGTAACTCTTATATCATGTTTACATCGTCGACATTGTCGACATCGCAATGTTGACCAAAATCGAGTAGACATTGTGTCTACATCGTGTGCATTCTTTCTTGTTTACATCGTCGACATTATCGACATCGCAATGTTGATCGACATCGTGTCTACATCGTACCTCTTATATCCTGTTTCCATCGTCGACTTCGCAATTTTTACCAACATCGAGTAGACATTGTGTCTACATCGTGTACCTTCTCTCATGTTTACATCGTCGACATTGCATTTTGCATTGCAAAGGACAATGTAAAAGAAATATTCGCGATGTAGACAATGTAAATTCAATATTGGTTCAACATCGTCGACGTTGCGATGTCGACTATGTTACGTTTAAGAAATATAGGCAATGTTGACGATGTAGACTCATTATCGATTCACCATCGTTGACGTTGCGATATCGACAATGTCAACGATGTTAACGTTAAAGAAAGTCGGCTTTGTCGACGATGTAAACTCGATATCGGTTCAACATCGTCAACGTTGCGATGTCGACAATGTCAACGATGTTAACGACAAAGAAATATAGGCAATGTTGACAATGTAAAATCGATATCGTATCAATATTGTATACATAGCGACGTTGACGATATCGAAAAAAAATATGTATTGGACATGAATGATTAATGTCGGCAAAAAAATGAATGCATGGTTATGATGTCCACGAACTCCTCTACCTAAATTGTGAAATTCATGGCCCCTGGGTCAGGGGTTCAGGACATAGGGGGAGGGGGCAATATGACCATATAGTGTTAATGCAGATAATGTTTAGGAATTTTCTTCTCTATTCTCACACATCTGTAAGAAACACTGACTTCATAATTATGTTCATCAGAAAGTCCTCTACTAAAATTTTAAATATCATGTCCCCTAGAGTATGGGTTTCGACTCAAGGGCAGGGGCAAAATGAATGTGAACTGTTAAATGCATAAAATGTTTAACAAATTTCTTCTATACTCCCACACGCTGTAATGAAAACTGAATTCATGATTTTGTAGACCAGGAAGCCCTCTACCAAAATTTTAAATTTCATGTCGCCCGAGGTAGGGGGTTCTGACTCTAAGGCGGGGCAAAAATAGTCATATAGTGTTTATGCATTTAATGTTTAAAAAATCGTCTTCTTTTCTTCAGCTGATACTGAATAAAAACTGACCGCATATAAAGGAAGAAAATAAAGCCTTCTATCAAAATTTTAAATTTCATGTCTCCCAATGTAGAGATTTGAATCTATATATAATCTATATGGTGATTAATTGTTAATGAAGGTTGAATATTCAAAAGCTGGAACAAAAGAAGTGAGTAATTTGTGATGGCTTTTAAAGCTGTTTTGTTTGTTTGTTTAAATGCCCAAAGGGAGAGTTTCTGTTTTCCCCTTGGAATGGGGGATGGGAGGTTGTTTTAGATAAAACATGTATACTAATTTATAATTGTTCTACTCCAGAATGAAACTTAAACATAAATGCATATATGAGACTCCTCGACAAGTTTGTGTATGGGTTATATGCTACTCAGGTGACCGTTAAGGCCTATTGGCCTCCTGTTTATCAATATTTTAGCTCTCCATATTTTGTTTAGTCGATACAATTTACACATGTATATTGACGTAATGCAATTTTAAAAGGTGAATTATATAATTAACACTAATCGAATGTGAGTGGGGTAGCTCTTTTATTAAACCCGAGACGGGAACTATACCCCGATGACTTACCCGAGAGGAAGAGTTACTGTTATAGTTTGATGAAAGAGCTATCCCACTCACACCCATTGAATATTAAGTGTTTTATTATACTGATGTGAATATATTTTACTGCCTTGTTATTAAATTCAGTAATTATCACGTTAACAGCTACTGGATAACTGTTTAAAGTGTTTGGTTATGATTAATACTTTTTTCTGAGTTGTAATTTACCGGAAAAAACAATTTTTACGTTATAATTAACAATTTTAAAAACCCCACATCAACTATGGTCTGGTCCAAGATATTTATGCAGCACATTTGATCGATTTTTAATAAAAATGCACATACCTGTTAAAGAAGTTGAACTGAAATCAATTAAAGGGATTTAATCCAAGATATCCGAATTTACACATCATTTTTTTTCACTCGAAAAAATTCTGTGCTTTCATCACATGTTTGACGAATACATGTATACCCAAATGCATCATAGCTCCAGCGTCATTTAGCGTCAATATCAATTTTTTAACTGTTGAAAATATAACACCAATAAAGAGTGAATCTGATGAAAACGCCGAATAAACTTTTTTTCTTGTTGAAATACTGAATAGGACAATTAAATGCATCGTTACGTCAAGTGAAATACGTATATTCTCGTTTGTTAAATAGTATAGAAAATTTAATATACCCTTTCTCAAAAGAGTCGATGTAATGAGGCTAAGTCTAAATGTATTTATTTTATCTTATGCATGAATTTTAGTACATTATCAATATATTAATTCATTAGAGGATCATCTTAGATGGTATAAATTTTAAATTTTTGACCTTTTAGGAACTTAATGTAAAAGGGATTTATTTTCACTTTCACTTTGTCTTTTGCATTTCATTGCTTGGAATAATTTGTTTTTTAAAAATATTAAAAATTATTGTGAAATGTCATCAAGTGGGTGAAATCTGAATATATGTCGACGATGTGGTTTGTTCTAGGCGTTATATCAAAGTAAATGTTTTCCTATGCCCCAATTCTTAAAAATTTAACATATTGAATGGGAGAATACAATATTTCATGTAAGTTTGAATATTGTTTAATGAAAGCAAAGAAAATATGTACCGATCATTTTAAAACAGTCTTAAGCTTTGTTTTGGGTCATGCCAAATACCAACATGGTAGTCTTTTGTTTACTCTAGTAATTTCTCGTTTGCTAGAATTTTTGGTTTAAAAAATATGTATGATTTTTTTCTTAAGAAACTCCAATGTGGTGTTTATAATGAGCTGTGAGGTTTTTTCCTCGAAATTTGGCATGGGGGGTTGGTAGAAAACACACAAGTTGGATAAAATCATTTATCGTCGGATATTTTTATTTTAATTGGGTTTTACACATTTTCTGTTAGCTTTTTACTGCATAAGATCCTTACATCATTTCAACATAAACAATAGACAGTCTAATTCATTATTCGTTTCAACTCATATTCTGCCTATTAACGCATCCCTGCATATTATGTTGAAAGTATATGAAGTATAATTTTGTTTTCAGAGTTAAAGACGGAACAGGTAGTAGATTTTATACTGCAAAAAGGTGCAGACGTCAATGTTGTAACGAAAGAAGGCTTGTCACCTCTTGCGGTTTTGGTAAAAGGAAGAGAGGAAGAATTAACATTAAAAATTTTATTAAAACTACTGAGCTGCAAAGCTGATCCAAATATTGGAGATAATCCACCGCTTTGTTTTGCAACTGCCACATTGAATATTTCATTGATAACAAAACTGTTAGAAGCTGGTGCTGATGTAAACAAACCAAACAGAAATGGCGAATCATCCTTATGCTGCTGTCTAAAGACATGGAGAAACGGTACGGTTTAAGACTTTAGTAAAGAAAATATCATGTAACAATTCATTATATATTTTATTTTTTGGGTTTCGATTATGAATCATTTTACCGTAAATATTTTTGTAGGATCAAATAACATTATCTGTTTTTAAAGGATCGATTGTTATCTATGGTTTAGTATGCATGTCCAATACACACCAAAAAAAATCATTCTTAAGATTTCACTATAATCATGCTTGGTACGTAGTCCGTATCACTTTGAACATTTTACTAGGAAAATATGTAGATGTCGATAAGATGGTTGTTAAGCATTAACAACAAGAGGATAATGCCACTAAACGGATCTGTCACAGAAAGCCTCTACCTTTAACATGGCGACTATGACAGTTCTTAAGGGTGATTGGGGAAACTTCTGGATTTTCCGAATCAGTAGCTAAAATGGCACAGTAACGAATCGCAGCGTTGGAACTTACTGCGAAACATTGTCTCTGGCGTACCATGCGAGTGTTCTGACAACTGAACTACTGAGACCCAATATATCGACTGACATTTACACACATATTAAACCGGTTACAATAACATATTCAAATATTGCCTTAAATGTCAAACACTATTACTTCTTTGAGATTACAGTCATTTAGGGGTATTTCCAAATCCCTTTGGACATCTTGAGTGCGAAATACTTGAATAACATATTTTTGATTGTTAGGTATATCAACAGAAAGAAGATTTTCAATATTTCTAAATCATCTCCCGTTGAATAGGTTTTGGCGCTTCATTTTAACAAACCAATTATCAGATTTGTATGATTGTTTTACCTAAAATATATATTCACAACGCTGAACATGAATTGTATCGGCTTCATCATTTGTATAAATTTTTTCATTAAAATAAAACGTTTAAAACGTTTTAGAATTTTTTATACAATATTTGTATCAATTGCAACAAGTCATAATTCTACAAAATTCTTAAGTCATCAGTGGTCAAAAACATTTCATTACCAATATTTCGAAATTTGTTGACATTGATACTGGCTAATGCACGTTCCTTAGGTAGTGTACATTCAAGTTTGTTTAATTCATGATCCCTGAGGGGAGGGTGGGCCACAACGGGGGGTTAAATTTTTACATAGGAATAAATAGAGAAAACTCAGAAAATCTTCTCAAAATATGAAACAACGAAATGGACTCGATGTTTATATAGGAATAAAAATTCTAATATCTTTTCGAACAAGATATACTCTACTAAATTGTCAAGATATTTGGTAATTTGATAACATAAAGCTGATTTGCTTAGGGTTATGGCTATTGTTGCCTAGGTAAGCGATATGGCCCCTTAGCCTATTGTTTTTATTCATGTACAGTGAATCAGCCAAAAAATAAGACAATAAAGCAACCAACAAAAATTCAACATACACGTGTGGTTAGTGTTCATATCTTCGGCGAGATCATTGTGTACCTACGTCATTCGAAATACCCAAAACTGATGAAGTGGGTTGAAAATGCTGTCGTAGGGTCTACATCGCATAGGTTTTGTAAAACATCTTTACAGTTCTTGAATTCTTATAAATTACCGACTCATCATAAACAACTTGTTATGTTTCGTTGATTATTAAGGCTACAGCACATATGAGAAGTATTTTACAGTGTTTTGAACAACCGATTTTCCTCCGGAAAGAATAATGGGTACGTTACCCGTACAAATTTATTTATTAATGTAAGATAAACATATTACATAAATATATGAATTTGTAAATCTTGTATGTAGATAAGAAATATTTTATCTGATGACGACTGTTGAGTAGTTTCTTTTGTTAATGTTTCATACAATGCATAGCGATACTTTAATCCTCTGAAAACGCAAAAACGCAGGGTGATTCGAAATACCCCAAATGACTAATATTAAAAGGTTCGAACTTTTTTTAATATGAATATCTAAGAAAAAAAATAGATTTATTTTACCCACGGAAACGTTTTGACGCGGGTCATATTACGTGACACTATTGAATTGTTTTATTTTATATTTTAACTTTTATTGGTTAACAGTTTTCGATATACATGTAATAGTATATAAAAAGTATCGTACATGTATAAGCCTTGAGGCATTAATATTTTTTTTACGGAAGAATTGAATTGCGTTTATCTTCAGCAATACCTATGGTGGAATAGAAATTTTTTAAAAAGAAATATATAATTTTTCGGTAAAAGAATTTGTTAGTGCTATGTTTTTGATTTTATCAGAGTAATTAAACAATTAAATATTATATACCTATTTACTGGCAATGAGGACAAACCTCTAATCGATACAGATTATACTAATAATAAATATTATTATTTATTTAGTTATATCTCTGTGAATATTTAGTGAATAGTTTCCATGCTATCTGCCCATATATAGTGAATAGTCAAAATATTCACCGGGAGGCATTCGATTTCCCTCGATTTTAAACTCGGAACACCTCTAATGTAATACAAACGCTACGTTAAATTCAAAGCCCGATAACTCTAACTTTTTACCATACAGAAAATCTGCATCGCCGAGAAATAAAGATTACTTCGGTATAATAAAATACTTATCTACCGACTATTCGGACTATAGCAAGTTTATTATCCCATTTGACAACAATTTCATTCTGTCTCGGGGGTCAATAAACTTGCTATGTAGCAACCTCTAATGATACAGTATCCACTAATAATATAAAGCTGCATTAGTGGTCAGAATCCTGACCGTTGGTGATATAATGCTATTTATTAACGAACTACCTAGACGTCCACTAGTGGTACAATTTTAAAATTATATCCTTGACAAACCTTAAATGTTATTGGCCATATGACCATAGCATACCTTGAATAATGGTCGGTGGTCACTAAGATACATGTTATGTTCGTACCCTCCTTTGGACCTCTCTAAACTTAAAAAGTCGATACAAACCAGTTCAAGGGGGCTGGATGTCTAGATTGTTAATAAGTCTGGTTTGGGTCTCTCTGGAGTCTTACTTCTAATACCCATTGTTCAACCTTCTCCACTACACATCTGGGGCCAGAAAATCTCTGTTGGACAAGGCAGTAAGTTCTATCTCTTCTCTGGCCCCCCAGGTCATCATGTAAACTTCTAAGAATCTTATCATGGAATTTACCAGGAAGTACCAACTGTCTTATCTTTTCTCCGCCTGGCGTTAACTCTCTGTACAAAACACCTTAAGTTTGTGATCTTTTCCACTCTCTTAAATACCAGTATGAGCTTACATTGCTTGGTTCCTCCTTACTATTTGGCTTCACTCCTTTATTGATTTTAATTGATATAACAACGGATACACGAACAAAATATTGCTAGTCCTGGCTCGCTCCAGCTCCACATTGGTTGGCTTGTTAATTGGTTGGTGACGTCACACTTTCGTTCCTTTTGTAACTGGGTTCCTGCGTCGCCCAAAATCGCAGACACGGTAATTCAGTGTTTTCACCGCTGAATATCTCACAGAATATTCATGGAAATAAATTTTATACAGAGCTCTGTTTAATTGGCATGCGGTTAATATTTTTGAATCACACTGAAGTTTTTATTTTCAAAATTTTCACACACAAACCACGTGTATTATGGAAGAATCACTTGGTAAACGAAATAATTTTTGGAATATTATCTGTTTTATATGGTCACCTTTAAACCACGTTGGGTGCCATTGTGACGGGGTATTCCACAATAGGAAAAAGAATATGTACAGCACAAATCTATTGATGAAGGTTCACAAATTTTATTACAGATGATTGATTGATAGAAACATAAAGTAAAATGAAAGTGACCTAAAATGAACATGAAACGCTCGTACAAATTCACACACACAATATTTTTTATTTAATTTCAATTTTTTAACATATATGGAAATATCCCTTACCAAAGGTGTCGAAAGATTCCGTAAGGTATTTCTTAGGAAATCTGCACTGAAGAATATGTCTCGCAGGAGAACATATCGTAATAAGTACATGTAATGTCATAGAATCAATACAAAAATTAGTGCAAAGGTACATGTATGTATATCAACATTCACAGATGCGTACTCAGCAACTACACCCTGCACATACCGATTCTGCAACTCTCACCCCGGGAAACAACAAAATTTGACACGAATACAACTCAAACTTGAAAATCACGTGACATCCAAAACATTACTCAACCATTACAAATCAATATATGCATGAATAAATGATGAATGAATGAATGGAATTATACTCTACTACAACACTTCTATTACTACTTACTATGGATAAAATGAAAACATTGTCACCCTGTGGTGGACGGATTAATAAAGAATCTTTTTTCAAATATGATTTTACGAAACAGAGACCGATATCGGCTTTCAATTGTTTTATAGGATTTTTTGTGTGTGTATTTTTTAGTGAAATGGGAAAAATTGTTTTGACTGCAAACAGGGTATTTTATAGCTTAAAATTTAATATATATTAATAAATTAATGCCAAACATGGTCTGGTCAAGATTATATATAATCTGTTAATGTGAAAAATATTTTTTAAAAATTAAAATTTTCATTCTCTAGTATCTTTTAAATATATGAATTAAATCCAAGGAAAAACAAATAGTCATATAAAGCAAATATCAGACGTTAATGTTTTATAAAGAAATTGAGAATGCAAAATTTTAGAAAAAAATGTATTTTTTCAAATTTGAACTGATCCCGATTGAAAAAAAAAACTGATCAGAAATATTTAAAATTGAAATTTTCTTTTACAAAAATGCTGCATTTTTTTTCTGATAAATTGATATGTATTTTAAGATCAGCAAATAAACAAACCATTTTAAAACGAAACCACATGGAAGTTTTGCAAAATGTTTATATATTTCAACTTTTAAATGATTTTGTTCGGGGATCAGTTAAATTTTATTTCGTAAGCTGAAGTAATGTATAAATAGGTATTCTCCCCGACTTCCGGTAATCCCAGCCTATTCAAAAAACAAGATCTCGCGAGATCTTTCTTCTTCCTGTCGGCTTCCGAGTTATACAGACGCAAAATTTTGAATTCATTTTTCATCGTGGCCAATCGTGATTATTTTGTAATAATAAGTCACGATTTAGTGATATTATTATGTCAGAAGACGATAATTATCTCTGTTTGGGAGAAAATGGTACCACTGAGGGAGTTTTTAGCCAAGATGGCAAAACCCAAAGTTCATCATGTCAGAAGACAACGAAATGGGGTGATTACGTGATTCCGAAAAAAGATCGGAGAGAATTTCAGTCGGACGACGAGTCAGATACAGATCCCTATGAGGATGAAGATATCAGTTCAGAAGAACGTGAAGAAGGGGAAATCCCTGATAAATTAATCACAGAAGGTGAGAAGGTCGAGTCCGAGGACAAAGACCATGTGACTCGTTTTGACCTGTTAGAGGATTCTAATGATTACAAGCTGGACAAAAGCAAAGAGAATTACGCTAAAAAGTATTTTAAGCTTCATCTCACTGAAGATAAGATTCAGAAATCCTTTTAGGATAGTGCACCTGTGCCAGCAAATAGTTTTCTGACGCCACCAGAGGTGGATGACTATATATCATATATATGACATTATTGGTGATCAAAGATCGCTGAAGGTCCTTAAAATGAATGATTCCGCACTTAAGTGTGTGCATAAGAGACTCATTCAATGTATGGGACCCTCTCGAAGATATGGGAGGAAGTGGACGACTTGGAAAAAAGTAAGTCCATCATGAATGTAGAGGAACTAAAAGAACTGATTGAAAAAACCATTCTGATGATTGGGCAGACAAATTTTGCTTGTTTGTTTGAACGCAGACTTAATTACTTGGCAAAAAATTATGCACGTGGCAAAACTGGCTCGACAAGCTCTTAAAGAGAATGAAAGCACATATGATGGAATCGGGAAATTGTATGGATCCGATTTTTACGCCATCCTTGATAGGAAAGTAAAAGGTCGTAAAAGAGCCAGAGAGATTTCCAAGAACATGGAAAATCCAGCCAAGCGGCCCTTTCGTTCGGGATCCTCGAGGAACATTCAATCCCGTCCTCAACCACGGGGATCGTTCAGCAAGGGCAGAACCAAACCCCAGCAAAAAGGCAGTGGGAAAAGTTTCACGACCAACAAAAACAGGTACTTGCATGCTTACAAAGAATTGTCATGTGATATCAAATCAAATTCCTACGATCAAAGATCAAATAGACAAAATGAGACTGAATCATTGCAATCTCCACGCTGCAATTCAAAATCTTAATTTTGTTTCAGTAGATCAAGCCCATATCCCATTAAGGGGATGGCAAGAATTTTTCCTAAAAATATGGGAAAAGGTTTCTTCAGATCAATACATTCTGAATCAAGTGAAAGGATTCAAGATAGATTTTGTACAAGTACCATTTCAAAATTTTGAACCAAAAGAAATCAAATTATCTCAAAAGGAAACAGGTATTTTGGATGTAGAAAACAAAACGATGATAGAGAAAAAAGCAGTGGAGGTTGTATCATCCAGTCTTGAGCAAGAAAATCAGTTTTTCAGTCATCACTTTGTACGACCCAAAAAAGATGGGGGTCAAGGCCAATATTCAATCTCAAATAAATGAATCAGTAAAATACGAATATTTCAAAATGGAGGGCTTTGTCATGGTGTCATATGAGTGTCATGAACATGGGGGAACTTCCTGTGAAAGACAGTTCTGAAAGATGCATATCAGGGCATCCAGGTACATCCATTGCACAGGAAGTTCCTTAAGTTCATGTGGAAAGGGAAAATCTTGCAGTACAAGAGTCTCCCTTTCGGCCTTACATCCGGCCCAAGATTATTTATAAAAATCTTGAAACCTATGGTGGCCATACTCCGTCGAGTGGGAGTGAGACTAGTGATCTATTTAGACGACATGTTAATTCTCAATCAAACAAAAGAGGGTTTGATAAAAGACAGATTCAACTCTGCACATTTGCACAATTTGGGTTTGGTGGTCAACTGGAAAAAATAGTGTTAGATCCAACCAAGATAATAGAATTTCTAGGATTCACGCTGGACAGCTCGGATATGGTAGTCTCACTTTCACATGTAAAAATAAACAACATCCTATGAAATGCCAGGCATTGTTAGAAACATCACAATCAACAATTCACGAACTAGAAAGTCTGATAGGAACTCTGCAATCCACAGTGGAGGAACTGCAAATGCACCAAACAAAATCTCTTCTTTTGTCACAGAATTATCAAGCAAAAATATCCTTGACAAATCAATGCGAGGCAGAGATTTTCTGGTGGACCCGTCAACTGATACAGTTGAACGGGAAGCAAATTCTGACACAGAACCCAGATCTAGTAATAGAAACCGATGCATCTCTGCAGGGGTGGGGATATCATTGCCTAGCATTAATGCAAAGGGGGGGGGGGGGCAAATGGAATGCCCAAGAGAGACAGCATCACATAAATGCATTGGAGTTAAAAGCAGCAGAGATTGCTCTTTTATCTCTTGTCAAGAACAAAAGCAAAATCCATGTTCACTTGAAAATGGACAACACCACAGCAGTATCATATGTGAATAAGGGGGGGGGGAGACCAGATCCTCAACCTTGACCAAAATTGCCAAGAACATATGGGAATTTTGTCTTGGAAGGGAGATCACTCTTACTGTAGAGCATCTACCAGGTCTCCTAAATCAAACAGCTAATAAGGAGATTTTCTAATTGTTTATCATGAATTCATGATGTCTCAAGTTCAAACAATTGGAAACTGAACAATTAAGTATTCAGTCAAGTGAAAGGCTATGTCAGTTGGAAGCCAGATCCAATGGCGGTGGCAATAGATGCATTCATGATTAAATGGACGGACAGGCAAGCGTATGCCTTCCCTCCATTTTGTCTAATACCGAGTTGTCTAGCCAAAGTAGAGAAAGAAGGGGGGGGCTAATAATTGTAACTCCATCGTGCAAGACTCAAGCTTTCTACCCAGTTCTTCTGAAAATGACGGTGAGAGATCCAATTCTCTTGCCCCTTTAAGACAATTTGCTATTGTCACCAGAGGGGAAGACCCATCCACTAATAGTGAACAAGATATTAAAATTAGTGGTGTTGAAAATTTCAAGCGATCAAAGCAAGTGCAAGGCATATCAGGAGACGCTACCAGATTACTTGCCGCAGCATGGCGCAAAGGGACACAATCAGCTTATAACACCTGCTGGGGACACTGGTGCAGCTGGTGTACTGAAAAACAAATTGATCCCTTTTGTGCATCTGTGGAACAAATACCAAATTTTCTCACATATTTGTTTGAGAAAGGGTATGAATATAGAACAATCAAATTTCAATGCTAAAAAAATCCTTACAAAATTAACTACTGATTCGCCACTTTACTTGCCTCAAACGTTTTCCTAAGCACTCTAACCGACCTCGCAAAATGAAGTATGTTAAATTTACGTCGGGATCAAGAGTCGCCATTTTTGCCTATAAACAAACCACATCATTTCACTTTACGGGGATGGTGAGAGTGTTTAAAAGATATTCAGAAGCAAGTTAAGTAATGACATCTAAAGTAAAATGTCTCAGGATTTTTTTGGTACTGAAATTTTCACAAAATCAAAGTATTTTATAAGTCCAAAACCACGCACAACTTTTTGTTGTTACAGTTTGCTGTATACAGTTTTTCATATGGATGGACCTGTAGCTCCACGGTCCGTCAACCCGTATTTTCCGTGGAGCTACAGTTCTGCAGCTATTTTTATTAATATTATAAAGTTTATTTGGCCTTCTTTGACATGCATTTATAGATAATTGCATTGTGTATCAATTGATACCTAATTTTTAGCTCTAAAATATCCTGTCCGCAGCAAAAACTATATTTCCCGTTTCTATTAAAAATACAAAAAAATCATATTAAATGATTGAAGGTCGATATTGGTCTCACTTTTGTAAAATTATATTTGAAAAATGATTCTTTATCAACTCATCAAATAATGCATTGGTGTGTCGAGCCACCTGAAAGGTCAAAATTCACATCCACTAATGATATAAGAGGAAAACGCAAAATAAGTACATTGTTGATCTTTAATAATATAACTTATACATGTATTGCAGTAGAGGATGAACTTCAACCATTAATGATACAATTATGTTTAAAATTATACTGTTTTAAAGTTTGTACTGTTACATTCATGCACTTGTATCATTAATAGTTGAATCCATCCATTAGGCAAGACTATCCACTAGGAAAGATAAATCATTATTGGTCATTGAAGTACTTTTTAAAATTGTTTATTATGTTAATAATCTAACTTACACTTTTCTTAACTAACAGAGAAAGAGTAAAATAGACAGAGTGGCACGAAAAGGTACATGGCTTGTCCACCCACTAGACAAAACTATCCATTAGGCCTTATCCAATATAAAGATTAATCATTTGAAATTAAACGAGACTTACCTGTAAGTTGAAAGTTGATTGTAACTCTACGACTCACTGGAAAGGAATGGATGAATCACATGAGATAGCGCTGGCCCGGCTTCAGTGTTTAAAAACTTTTATTTAATAGCCGAAAGAAAATTAATTAACATAAAAGTAGGGAAGTAAAATATCGGTTTGGGCTTGTGATTCCTCCATTCCTTTCCAGGGATTCGTAGAATTACAATCAAACTTCAACTTACAGGTAAGTCTCGTTTAATTTCAAATTCTACTTCATCACTGTCAAGGTCATTCCAGAACCTCATGAGAATTTAAAGCTTTGAGGCTATTCAATGATCGTTCCACTATAATGATAAACCATGTAGCAATCCTGATATCATAAAAAGCAGAGAAAAATTTAATACATTTATTCCATTATATGTTCAGTTGATAATTCAAAAATTACAACACACATATATTTAACTCTCTACAATTCTATGCTACTACACGCAATGCTAATTTTGTAAACTATCGAACACTTTTACATCAAACTTTTAACATGAATTACAGTCTCTTTGTTAAAAAAATTCCCAAATGTTTTTGCATTTGACCAACCAATTTGGGATATAATATCGTCAATAGGGCACCCCATGGCGGTCGCAGCGGATAAGGAGGCATCCCGCGTACTGTACATTTGCGCTGAATATACGCTCGTGTCTACGCCACTCTGCAGTAGAACGGTTCTTATCCATCGCGCAATAGTGTCCGATGACACTGCTGCATGCAGTTTTTGATAACTAATTATCAGTTAGCTGGTCAGAATTCTTGAGATCTGCCGTCTCCTTTATGTACTGTCTTAAATGCGCAATAATACACACGTTTCTAACTTCTTGATAGTTCGAAAATGACACTGATGATAAATGATAACCCGGTTAAATTTGTTAAAATAATTTTTGTATTCTAAATATTGCTGTAGTGTCCGTAATTTGCAAACTATCGATTGACAAACTTTTTAAAGTCTGTATTTTCTGTCCCGACTAGAGAGCCAGTAACATGACCGTTTTCCATGATAAAATTTTGAAGCAAATTCCATTTAGTTCTATATTCTTCATCCACTTTAATACATGTACTAACGATACATCCCAAACTTCAGAGTATCGTGGTAAAGAAGGTTTTTGATTAAATATTCCTTTTAAAAATCTTTTCACAATAGGATGTTGGCCAATCAACACGTTGTTATCTGCCAAAGTAACTGTATTTGAAAGAGTACTTTATGCCGTGTTAATGCCAGAATAACCTAAACCAACACCTTGTACGCAAGTTCTGTTAAAAATTACAAAATATCAGTCAAATTTGCACAAAACGGATTAACTTCCGTCCACTACAGAAAACTTGCAATCTTCGCAAATAATTTTCATATTGTTTAGATGTACATGATCTCCATCATGATAAAAGTATTTTGGTAAAGTTTTCCGGTAATTGTACTGATCTCCTGATAAAAGGCAAATTAATATATCTAATTTGTCCCATATCTATGTGAATTTGTTTGGAATTTGGTATCAATAACAGTGTCTGTCTTTTAGGAACGTATGAATATGCATCTTCATAACTGTTGAATAATAATGCTGAGTTGGCCAATTTGGTAACACAACTATCCCTGTTACCCTTTCCATTGACATTTTTTGTAATACTGCTGATAGAACACTAAAAGGAAGAAAACAGTAACATTTTAGATCTGTCCACGATATAGCGAAAGATTCAGGTTCTGACTTCCAAAATACATATTTTTCAAATTGTTTATTGACTCTAGTAGCAAATAAATCACATTCTGGTTCAAATCTCAATTTTTTAATAGCAATTTGTAAAACATCTTTATCTAACATCCATTCATATTAGTTTGAAATTTCTACTTTCATAAACTGCATCACAATAACTTTACCTGGAATATGTGATGCTGATAGCCAAATATTTACCTTTCAGTCAAATTTCAGTTGACTGAATGTCACATATTTACCCAGTGCTGCTCATATTTCAAGAGTCTTGCAATTATAGCCCCAGACTAAATGACTTGCATCTGTTTCAATTGCTATGTCAGGTTGACCCCTTGTTATTGGTGCCTTAGCTACGGGAATATTGCATAACCACCAGTTGATATCCTTAAGTGCCAACTCAGACAGTGTAATATGAACATCAAAATTACCCTTTGATTCTTTAAGCATTCTTATTTTTAGGTCACCTGAGTAAACTCATGACATATTGCTATCTGTTTTCGTCCGTCGTCGTGCGTCGTGCGTTAACAATTTACATTTTTAACTTCTTAAAAACTACAAGGCCAATTGTTCCCATTTTTGGTGTGAAGCATCTCTATGGTAAGAGGAATGTAAATTGTGAAATTGGTGGCTCTACCACCCCCAGGGTGCCACAGGTGGGGCCAAATATGCAAAAAACAGCCAAATTTTAAAAAATCTTCTTCTCTACTCCCACACATGTGAGGAAAAAACTGATTGCATGGTTATGATGTCCATGAAGCCCTCTACCAAAATTGTGAAATTCATGGCCCCTGGGTCAGGGGTTCAGGCTCTAGGGTGGGGCCAATATGGTCATATAGTGAAAATGTATTAAATCTTAGAAAATCTTCTTCTCTACTCCCATAGATATTTGTTAAAAACTAAATGCATGGAAATGATGTCCCTGAAGCCCTCTATAAAAATTGTAAAATTCATGGCCCCTGGGTCAGGGGTTCAGGCTCTAGGGTGGGGCCAATATGGCCATATAGTAAAAATGTATTAAATCTTAGAAAATCTTTTTCTCTACTCCCATAGATATTTGTTAAAAACTAAATGCATGGATATGATGTCCATGAAGCCCTCTACCAAAATTGTGAAATTTATGGTCCCTGGGTCAGGGGTTCAAGCTCAAGGGTGGGGCCAAAATGGCCATATAGTAAAAATTTATTATATTTTAGAAAATCGTCTTCTCTACTCCCATATATATTTGTGAAAAACTAAATGCTTGGATATGATGTACATGAAGTCTTCTACCTAAATTGTGAAATTTATGAACCCTGGGACAGGTGTTTAGGCACTAGGGTGGGGCCAATATGGCCATATAGTAAAAATGTATTAAATCTTAGAAAATCTTCTTCTCTTCTCCTGTATATATTTGTGAAAAACTAAAGGCATGGATATGATGTCCTTGTGTTAAGTGGCATCAAATAGTATGTAGGTCATGAGCCCCGGGGATGGTCCTGTCCCACCTCAAACAGGAAGTGCCAGAATATCTTGAAAACGGTTAATATCCCCACCCCTAAACCATATATATTCTTGTTCCCTGTGTTAAGGGCCATCAAATGGTATGAAGGTCATGGGCCCTTGGGCTGGTCCTGACCCCCCTCAAACAGGAAGTGCACAAATAACTTGAAAACGGTTGAGATCACACCCCTAAACCATATATATTCTTGTTCCTTGTGTCAAGGGGCATCATATGGTATGTAGGTCATGGGCCCTGGGGGTAGTCCTGTCCACCCTCAAACAGGTAGTGCCCGAATATCTTGAAAACGGTTTAATAGTCCTTTTTGAAAGATTTCAGGCAGGGAGGTGGTCGTCATTACAAATTAAAAAAATTTCTATTCCAGAATAAAACTTAATTAAATGCATTTATGATACTCCTTGACAAGTTTGTGTATGGGTTATGCTACTCAGGTGACCGTCAAGGCCTATAGGCCTCTTGTTTCATTTTCTAACTGCCTGTAAAATAATTGACCATGTGGTACTGCATAAAAGCTTGCTACTAAGTTCCCGATTTAAACACTAAACTCTCTAATTGTTTTCTTGTGAGCTTTCAAAATTTCTGAACAAATTGTTACAATCTTTTCTACTTTATGTTCTGTCGATGTTACTGACATTTCCTTTGAATCCAGAATAGGAAAAAAATTGATTTATCCGGATTAATAACAAATCCAATCTTAGACAGCATTTCAACTGTAGTCAGTACAATTTTGTTTCAAACATCCATTGTTTCTCGTTGTAAATATATAGTTTAAATCAATATAAATTACAGATTGATGTCCAATTTGCCTTAAAACAAACAAATAGGCTTAAGTACTTTCGTAAATAAACGAGGACTCATACAAAACCCCATAGAACAAGCATTAAACATGTATAATTTTGAATTCCAAATAAATTTCATAAACTTTTGATGTTTTTCATCTATTGGTATACAATAGTACATGTATGCATCCTTCAAATCAATGGAAGCCATATAACAAACTTTTGTGATCATGCGTAATGCTGATTGTAAAAATTCCATCTTAAAATGCCAGTAAACTATAATTTCATTCAATTCTTTCAAGTTGCAAATAAGTCTGAATGTGCCATTCTTTTTAGGCCTAAGAAAAAAAAAGGCGAACTGAATTTGCACTGCTCTTTTTTAACTACAATCTTTTTTGCTAATAATTTGTTATTTTTGAATTAATAGCTTCTTTCTCTTCATATTCAAATTGACATTGTCTGGGAATTTTGGTTTGTATTGGTAATTGAACCAATTTGAATTCTCTAATTATTTTTTAATTGACAATTTTCAAAACCTCTTTGGCAGATGTTATTTCTTTCCATTGATTTGAAAAGTGCTTTATTCTACCACCTTCAAAGTTTTTTTCATATTTGTTTGAGCTATTGCATCTTGAATAAAATTGCAAAACTGTTTGTAAAAATCAGTAATATTCTTATGCAAATCCTGCTTGATTTCCAAGCTTATCCCAAACGGTGATTAAATCTCTTTCTCTATACTTTCATCAATTTCTTCTGATTTTTTACACCGTCGTTTGCACGATTCTTCCAACCAAATTCTTTTCTCGGACGATCCCAGAATCGTTTCCAGTTTTTTGGCTGGAAATTTCTGCCAACATTGCCAACTTGTCTTACTTCTTTGAGTGACTTTGCTAAATCATCTTCGAATAAGAGCTACGTAGCAGGGATGTTTCCGTCACACAGTGTAGCATACTCATTTCTTAAAACCGGTTTAAGAAGGTCTTTCCTTTTAACACTCACAGAGGTGTTTGCGGGTCGTAACAAAAACACCGCATCCCTACAATTTCTGAGTTCTTTTTCGAAATTGTTTTCCTAATTTGTGTTTTTCAGTAGCCAATCCTTTACTCGCAATACTGTAAAATCAGCTTTGGTCAACACACTTTGAACATTCACGAGTCGTAAATTTCGTTTCTTAGTGAATGGCTGTCTTTGCATTCGTTTCCATATTTCTTTATTCACACGAGGA
This sequence comes from Magallana ariakensis, assembly GCA_020458035.1. Taxonomy (NCBI): domain Eukaryota; kingdom Metazoa; phylum Mollusca; class Bivalvia; order Ostreida; family Ostreidae; genus Magallana; species Magallana ariakensis. Next base: position 45,040,280 of record CM035817.1, read on the forward strand.
ACAAAGACCTTATCACAGTTTTTAGGTCTTTAATGTGTTTAATTTTCTTGACATTTTTAAAGCTTAATTAAATTGTTTGGAGAACACTTTGTTAGTAATAACTGCAAGTTTCTCTGAAACTTTATCTCCAGCATCATCATCGTCATCAATTGATAGTTTGATGTCATCTAACACTGAACTACCTGGGTCATCTTCCTTATTGGAAGCATTCCGATTCTTACTTGACGATGCGTTTAGTTAACTTTTTACATCATCATCATCATCATCATCATAGTCATCATTACTTTTATCATCACTCCACTCCTCTGTTTCTATAAAGTTTCGCTTTTCAGCTTTAGTAGGTTCTCGGGATGCTGCTACTAATGCAGCAAAAGCATCCCCATCTTGTTAATTCCAGCACTTCCACAGTCCATTGTTGACTGCAGTTTGTCAAGAGCTCCATATATACTCTCATTACTGGTATGGTTTGTAGAGTCTAAAGACTCACTGAGTCCCAGTAGGACTTCTTCAGAATCATGGCCAGTAGCCATGTTAATATATAATAAATCCCAAGTTCACTAGTTAACACTCAGCACTAATTACATGTACATCCACACTGAAGCAAAGACAGAATAGCACTGAGGCCGCCAGATAAGCTAGCGCTATCTAATGTATTTCTGGAATGACATTGACAGTGAGGAAGTAGAAATACTGGTCAATGATGTACTAGATGATATCCCGCGCAAGCGCGGGAAATAACACTTTACCGTTTACTGGGCTTTTTATTTTATGTACACATTTTTTTGTATATACTGTGTCCGAATTTTTTCTAATTGTTTTACTTAACCTATATTTAAATAAAAAAATCATCAAGCAACTGGTAGATGTTTTGAGAAGCGGACAGAAATGAAATCGAAAATGGAAATTGATTATATGTAGCCTTAATTCTTTTTATTGCAACTGACTGAAAAATTGGCTTTTAACTGTTTCTTCCGTACGCAGTTTATTCCCCCAATGGCATATACATGTCAAAGGATATTTGTTTCAGAATGAAACGCGGAGAGAGATGTAGTGCGCCGTATATCTTTTATAAATTAAATTTTTTGCATAAAATTTTTTAAATATTCAAAACATGTAAAATTCATATAAAAGCCTGTTTTGAAAATAATGATGGGAAAGGTGGTTGACTCCCCCCCCCCCTCCCCTTCCTTCTATAGCACCATCCCCGTTTCTTGTGTGTCCATCATTTTTTCATATAGGCTGGATTTCATATGAACAGTATAGTTGTCTACACAATCCGTTCATGGTTCACAAAGTTATTAATATATAAGAGAACTAATAAACCTGTCAGTGGTATAGTGTGATATAAAACGCGAGAGCATGCATATTTATTTGTATATTTTGAAAGTTCTTTCCATCAAAACTAAATCGCACATTCAAGAAACGAACTGGCTCATTTAATTTTCATTCATGTCCAATACATATTTCTTTTTCGATATCGTCAACATTGCGATGTATACACTATTGATACGATGTCGATTTTACATTGTCAACATTGCCGAGTATTTCTTTGCCGTTAACATCGTCGACATTGTCGACATCGCAACGTCGACAATGTTGAACCGATATCGAATTTACATCGTCAACATTGTCGATATTTCTTTGCCGTTTACATCGTCGACATTGTCGACATCGCAACGTGCGATGGTGCGATAGTGAAATTCAACTGAGGGGACAAGATTAACGGTCTAGGACGGAACTCTGTCCTATTTTATGTTTATCACTCCGCTGGTTACAAACAATGCAAGTAAAGCAGAGCATAAGAGACTTTTCTCAAAGACATGATAAATTGTAGTCAATTAAGCAAACCAATTACCTACCGATTAGATGATTCCTTTATTTATTATTTCCTAAAATTATACGATGTTTTTTTAAAAATTACAACAGCGTAGAAATATACAATGTAAGACATAGAATATCACCATGTTGGTCATCATTGCGATATTGACAATGTCGACGATGTAAACAGGATATAAGAGGTACGATGTAGACACGATGTTGACTCGATGTCAATCAACATTACGATGTCGACGATATCGACGATGTAAACATGAAAGAAGGCACACGATGTAGAAACAATCTCTACTAAATATTGCGATGTCGACGATGTCGACGATGTAAACAGGATATAAGAAGTACGATGTAGACACGATGTTGATTCGATGTCGATCAACATTGTGATGTCGACGATATCGACGATGTAAACAGGAAAGAAGGCACACGATTAAAAAACATTCTCTACTAAATATTGCGATGTCGACGATGTAAACAGGATATAAGAGGTACGATGTAGACACGATGTTGACTCAATGTCGATCATTATTGCAATGTCGACGATATAAACAGGATATAAGAGGTACGATGTAGACACGATGTAGACTCGATGTTGGTCAACATTGCGATATCGACAATGTCGACGATGTAAACAGGATATAAGAGGTACGATGTAGACATGAAGTCTACACGATGTCGATTAACACTGCAATGTCGACAATGTCGACGGTGTAAACAGGAAAGAAGGTACACGATGTAGACACGATGTCGACTCGATGTCGATCAACACTGCAATGTCGACAATGTCGACGATGTAAACAGGATATGAGAGGTACGATGTAGACACGATGTCGACCCGATATCGATCAACATTGCGATGTTGACGATGTCGACGATGTAAACAGGAAACAAGACACACGATGTGGACACAATGTCGACTCGATGTTGGTCAACATTGCGATATCAAAATTTAAACAGGATATTAAGGGTACGCTGCAAATGCAAATTCAATAATTATGCTAATATGATATTAACACATTGTTTACTCGATATTGGCCAACATTGCGATGTCGACAATATTGATAAAACATCGTGCATTGGACATACCTCTTAATTTTTTCGAAATTTGTAAAATCTTAATTATATAAATACTATGTATACTCTAGATAAATTCCCGCTAAATATATCCCTTCTTTACATAATTATTCATTATTATTTCATTGCAAGTATATATTTTGATTAAAAAAAACCACTGACTTAGATCCGCCAAATCGTGTCCACCACTCTCATATTTGCTATTTCGGGCTGGTTTATCAGAAATGAAAGTAGGATGTTAGTTAATTTCACAATAATTAGTTATTATGTATAATTCAATTACAATTTACTGACATCATGTAACACATGTTGAAATAGCAAACTTAAAGGTGTGACCAATTACTCTGGTGATGGCATTTCGTAGATAATTGGCAAAATGTCTTCATTTATAAGTATATATTGTAAACTCTGTTGATAATAAAAATAACAAACTGTAAACATTCTCAAAAATCCATAAAACGAAATACAAATTCAAAGCAGAGGAACACGGACCTCTAAAAAGATAGAGGTAGGATTAGGTGCCTAGGAGGAGTGAGCATCCTCTGCTGACCGGTCACACCCGCCGTGCGCTCTTTGTCGTAATCGGGAAAAAACGGAAAAGTCCGTAGACAATTAGGTGAATAATTATGGTCTAACAATTAGTATGAAAAATGTCAGTCAGCATGCGACCCAGTGGAAGATTGTATTTGCTTATAAGGTCGTTGTATTGTCGTTGTATCTATCTAATACAAAATTTATGAGATGGTTGACAGTTTGTTATTGTCATTTTTTTAGTCTTCTTTAGCCAACAGAGAAGTAGCTAGACTGATGGGCATGCAAAAAAGCATGAATTAAATAAAATTTGTTCAAAACAGTATTATTGAATACTTTTAAAATTGTTTCATGATGATTGAAGTCCATTCACTTCAATGCTATAATTATACATGAATCGTAGATGGTCAACGATGTATTTGTTTTGCGTTATTATTTCATATCATCTCATTAGTTGTGATGTGAATTTTGAGAATAATGGACGGATAAAATTATATAATTATTTGTTAGGATGCTGACCACTAATGCAACTTTATATAATTATATGATTTTGTATCATTAAAGGTACATGTAATACAAGGACGTCAACCATTAATGAAACAGTTATGTATGATAAGCAGCATTTTTTTGATAGCATGCATTTTTTTCATGTCCCTATGTCTATGCTTCTCTGTCTTTTTCTCTGTTAAATGTAGATGACAAGACTTTAAGTAGATTATGCATTTAGTTCACAATTCTTTAATTAATACAAGGTTTCATCTAATAGATACATGTACATGTTTATAAAAACACAGAAACACGGCTTTTAGTCTGCATACGCTGCTCTTATTTTGAGCAATGAGGACCCATTCCAGATAGTTTATGTCCAAAGTCAAGAAAAAAAGTGAACAAAAAATGATACGTTTTAGTTTAAGTTTACGAAACTGTTAAAAATTCGCTCGTTCTAGATACATGTACCTCATTTAAGGATATTTGAGGTAAAATATAAAAAATGCTTATTATAAGTATTAAAAGAATCGATAAAACGAGCCATATCTCTAAAAAAAACATTTTACCCTGAATGAAATAATTTTAAAATTGTATCATTAGTAGACGTCTAGGTAGTTCGTTAATAATTGCATTATATCACCAACGGTCAGGATTTTGACCACTAATGCAGCTTTATATTATTAGTGGATACTGTATCATTAGAGGTTGCTACATAGCAAGTTTATTGACCCCCGAAACAGAATGAAATAGTTGTTGTCAAGGGGACAATAAACTTGCTATAGTCCGAATAGTCGGTAGATAAGTATTTTATTATACCGAAGTAATCTTTATTTCTCGGCGATGCAGATTTTCTGGATGGTAAAAAGTTATCGGGCTTTGAATTTAACGTAGCGTTTGGATTAGAGGTGTTCCGAGTTTAAAATCAAGGGAAATCGAATGCCTCCCGGTGAATATTTTCGGTGACTATTCACTATGGGCAGATAGCATGGAAACTATTCACTAAATATTCACAGAGATATAACTAAAATAAATAATAATATTTATTAAGGTAATAGATGAAATAGATATATATCCTGTTATTAATGCACTTAAAATATGTATATTTGAACTAATTTAAACGAAATTTGATTAAATAATTTTGTATGCGTAAACATTTTTCAACAGATGATTTGAAAATACTTGCAACTGTTAACATACTAATTGAAAATGGTGCTGCTATCAATACAAAGAATGGGATAGACTCGCCTCTTCACTTTGCTGTTGCTAGGAGATTAGAGAAGACGACTGAGATGTTAATAAAGAAGGGGGCAAATGTTAATCACATTGGAAGAGGAAATGCAACTCCAATACTTTTGTTCACATGTCGGAGGAAAGGTAAAAGCAATAATTGCTGTATATTGTAATTTTCTAAGTTAATTAAGGAATAAGAAATCATTCTTTGAGTATTATGAGGTGATAATTTTGGTCGGGGCGTGGTCAAATCCAATAAAGCCCGAATGGCTTTATGATAGAATTGACCACACTCCCACCAAATCTATCACCTCATAATTTTCAAAGAATGATTCCTTATTACTAAATATTATTTCATATTTCTGCACTTTTAAACAACGTTTTAAAACCACTATTTTTTCGTGTAGCACATGCTATGTATTACTACGCAGCGCAGCCAATACCTTGTTTAGGTTATGCTATAAGACACGCCCATTTTGTGTCGCTTATCTTTTATGAAATTATTGGGCTATAGGCTTCAAAATTGATTCGTAATGTTATCACAGACAAAGACAGTTGAAAATGTAAATATATTAAGTTTTAGCTAAAACAAAATGTAAACATTTTATTTATAGCGGGGGGGGGGGGTGTAAGGTGTTTTTCTTTCTTTCAATCTGATTAAAATCAGCTGTTCTGATACGCTACCGCTCTCGAACATCTGAAACAAGCCGCTTAGAGGTCACGTCCGAACGACCTTTCGATTAGCCAATCAAATTTTGGCTAGCAAAACTCTGCCAGTAGATAATTTCCCATAAATCTGTGTGGTTATATTTACCTTGCTGTTACTTCACCCGATAATCTTTAAGAGACGGGGATTCTCATTGGTCAAAAAGGTCACGACCTTATATTTAAATATTTAGATTGTCGGGTCGTTCGGACGTGACCTCTAAGCGGCTTGTTTCAGATGTTCGAGAGGGGTAGCGTATCAGAACGGCTGATTTTAATCAGATTGTCTTTCTTCAAATTTCTGCATGTGAACAAATAGGAGCTTCATCATTTACATATAATGTGCTAAATATACATTTCATTAGTAATATTTGGATCTTGGTAATTATACATATATTAGTCAGAATATATTTCCAAAAAATCTGTTGTTTTTATATATTTTTCTTACCTTTAATTATATATTCAAAATCGTGGGTTTTTTAATTTCTTGATTCTTCTTACCTACACCAATTCTTCATGCATCAATTTAATGAAAATTTCTAAACGTATAGAGAGAAATTGCATTTCATTTTAAAACATCAGTATCTCATGTCAGTTCAAATATGTTTAAGAATCATAAGTAGTGTCAATTCAAAGTGGAAGTTTGGTATAATTTATTTTAAAAAAATGAAAAATATTGAGAACATATATGTAATTGTTTCATTTAATAAAAAGCAAGTTTTGAAATGTTCATATACATTCTATTTGTTCGTGGCATTTTATCACCGAAAGCTGGTCACGACTCGTAAATATGCATAACGGCATATTGGTTTACCTATCTCTGAGACGCTAATCGCTTATCGGTCTGTCATCTCAACAAACATATATTTTAAGATGCGTTATTAGGCACGAAAAAAGATAAAAAATCTTTTGAATAAAAAAAACTCGTTTAAATTTATTTTCTCATTCATGTTACTCATGCTTTATTTGAATTAAAGGTATTAGTGAAAATGACTTTTATCATTAGAATTTGAACTCTCAAATTTAAAAAAGAAATAAATGTATGCAAAACTTTTTCTCTTATTAAAGCTGAACACCGCTCGTAAATAGGCACTGTCCGCCATATTTCTCTCTCATCGCTGCTATCCCTACAACCCTTATATAAGGGGCAGACCTCTAAACAGTTCAAAGTACTTCGCTGTAGAGGTCTCACCTGTGTGGACGTACATCTTGCCTCTCCGTGTTACTCGGTCGCGATGAAATTATCAAACTTTACGCACTTTTTTCAAGCCAGGAGAATACTAACATCAAATAAATTGGTTAATTCATTATTTACAAACAGAATATGCACATATTATAAGAAATAAATGCATAAAATCCAGAGACAACGAAAGGAATACTACATGTCGGCCACGAATTTCAGGTGTGCAATCGGGTGTAACGAAATTGAAGGGTTTATATACCAGGTATCTGTGTGACGGTGCTTATTTACGAGCGGTGTTCAGCTTTAACTTTATAAGAGCGTAAGACGAGAGAGAGAGAGAGAGAGAGAGAGAGAGATTTTCACAAAAAGTGTTGATAACTACGTCAAGAAAATAAATATTATGGATCCGAAATATTTTTCGATTTTGTAGCAATATCAGAAAATAGTTGATAGTCGGATAAATTCACTGATATTATCATACATACAATCATGTTTTTTATAATAAAATATAATAATATAATATGAAAATTTGTAGATAATGTCAGATTTTCTATGGTTGACCAATTCTTTTGGAACCATAAATCTTCAGATAATGTATTAAATATTCTACTGTCATACAATTCAAATCCAAACGTGGAGAATAAGGAAGGTGATAGTCCACTAAATATTGCATTAGCGGAAGATTCAAGTGTCATGGAAGTGCAGTGTTTGATAAGAGCTGGTGCAGATCCTCATCACAGAGGAAAAGATGGTTTAAATGCCTATCAACAAGCAATGTCAAAAGGTACTAATAATGTCCATTTGTTTCTTTATTTGTTTGTTTGTTTGTTTTTGGCTTCATATATCCGTTTTATATAGCAAATAACAATATTCTGTTAATATCTGTATCAAATAAAAGAAGACCTGATGTTTTATATGATTTTTTTCAAAACTCTAAGCTTTTTTGCGTTTTTATTTGAATTACATATGTAATCATTCAAGAATAATATATTGACTGTTGCAGGCAATATATGGGGTTTATTAGATCTGGCACCGCCGTCACAAATTTTTTTTAATCCCCCTACTTAGTCCTCAACTCTAATCTTAAAAAAAAGTGAATGAATTTGAGGTCAAAACTCCGACTTGTGGCTGAGTATTGACCTGAGGAAAGTTAATGACGGTAGGGCCTGACCCCGGGGGTCATCACCATCCCCCAGGAATTGGAAATGGCCATATATCTCAAATACGGTTAGGATCCTCACCCTTTAACTATATATATATATTCTTGTTCCTTGTGTCAAGGGGCATCAAATGGTATGTAGGTCATGGGCCCTTGGGGGAATACTCAACCCTCTCGAATAGGAAGTGCCAAAATATCTTGAAAACAATTCAGATCCCCACCCCTAAAACATATATATTCTTGTTCCTTTTGTTAAGGGGCATCAACTGGCACGTAGTTCATTGGCCCTAGGGGTGGTTATGACCCCCCCTTGAACAGGAAGTGCCCAAATATCTTGAAAACGGTTTAGATTCCCACCCAAAAACCAAATATGTTCTTGTTCCTTTGGGTCATGGTTCACCTGATATACAGTAAATGACCCCTGGGGAATATCATGAATTTCCAGAAATAGAAATAATAAAATATAAAATCTTTTTGTCTGTAAGGTTTGACCCATGTGGGTTACCCCTTCCCCCAATAATAGCCTCGTTGGTTTGGGATACTTTATAATCGGCCTGATTTTAATTACATCTTGTTACTAATAAATCTACTGTTGTTACTGTTAATTGTTATTGGTACTGATGATTACTGATAACTACTGACGTTTTTGCTGAGAGTTTTGATAATAACTTATATTTACAGAGATTTAGTTAAAGCAGATAATTACTGAGAATAATCTCCTGGATCAAGGAAATTTTAAACAGATTAAACAACATGCAATTTGCTGAAAAAATATGTATAGTTTCATTTCCCTTAAAAAAACAAAACAAAACGACATTCGCTTTTCAAAAGAAAAATGTAAGATATTTTCGTATGAAAAAAAAATACAATTTGTATGATTTTTTTCACAGTTATTTATCTAAAACAATCATAAATCAATTTAGTTTTTTGTTGTTGTTTTTTTTTTTTTTTTGTATTAAATTTTTTTTTGTCTTCATTTTATCTTTGCCGACCTTTGCCACCTAACACAATTCAGCCACAGAAATAAAATGCATGTTATAAATGTAGAATGGTTAAATATACCCCCCCCCCCTCTTCTTACGCGAATCGACTCAATACTCCAGTGTTATATAATAAAAAGATCCAAGCTTAGGGGTCTGTTCATAAAAAAACGAAATAAATACATAATCACTAAATAGATTCAATAATTCCCGATTTTGAGCGATCATTACATGTATAAGCCTTGTTAATTCGTATAATTATAAACTTAAGATACATTTTAATCAGATTTAATCTCCATGCACCCGACCGTGATCACTTTTTTTAAAATTAAAACTAAAAAAATTCAAATTGTTTTAACACATATACACAGGTGGTCGACATTCACACCTTGGCCCGGTCACCATGTTTGTATAGTTTGAGCCTTCTCTGTTAAGGCCCTTTCACAATTGGCGCACGAGTAGAAGCGACAAAATATTCGTGCGACCGACAAATTTAGATTTGGATCGTAAACTGTTGCCGAAAAAATCCCATATGAAAAAGTATTCGTACGAAATTCGCGATGCAAACTCATTAAATCTTGCGCTATATCTTGCGTCTATATGCGACAGTTGTTCAGTGAAAGGGAGTGTTGTAAAACAATGCAAAAGGATCGCGCGAGTGATCAGGTGATCGGACAATTGAACGTGCGCCAATGCGATTGGACGTGCGGCGCTTGTGCGATCATGCGTTCCATGGTACGAATACGAAATTAGAAAAAAAAAGTATTTTTATGCGTAGGATCAATACAATTACATTTTTAAAAACAAATTCATACCTGCTGATATTCTTAACCTATCATCTATGTTTTACATCATTCTTAGAAATGTATATGATACTTTAAAGTAAGTCCTTTTATTTTAACTTCAGATCTGTCGTATTTGGACGTATTATATCAGGAACGCGAGATGGTTCAAATATCAAACGATGACTTTTGTGCGTTTTGGGAGAAAGTTATCGAGTGGGGTAACAAAGAGCGCATATACAAACAAGGAGATGGGTATAAAGCTTTTGTGCGGGTGTCATTAAAGATATTCGATTGCAAGGAAGGATGTGACGTGAATATAACTGATGGGAAAGGAAATACCCCGCTCATTATTTACAGCCTATTGAACGAATGTTCTGTCATAGAATGTTTACTACAAAATGGAGCAGATGTTAATCACGTGGGTGACAAGGGATGGAATGCCCTCCATGCTTTGTTTTCAAGCTTGGGTACGATTATATTATTTCAAATTCTTATAGTAGTGAAAATGCATTATTGACTTAAATGTTTATTTTTGTTTTTATATTAATAATATTTTATTGTTGTACTAGCTACTTATTGACTAACAAATTATCTTTTTAAAGTCTTTATTGCTTTTAATTTTGAGTATGTACATGTATGTCTGAATAAGTTGATAACAACCAATTTGTAATAGATGATGATTCAAAAAATGACGCCCTTCAACTACTTTCGAGGCACGGTGGCGACTTTTTAATTAAGGATGAAACTGGAGAATCGGTCATTGAGAAGGCACAAAAGGATTATTTGCAAACGTCAAATCTTAAGAAGCATCGAGCTTCAAGGGAATTTCTCATCAGTTTCTTTATCACTGTTAAGCAAATAGAAAATATGGATACATTGATACTTGAAGCTGCTAACCAGGGCGATATTCCTCTTGTCAATCAATTGATTCACATAGGAGTAGATTGTAAAGTGAAAACCATTGACGGAGTTGGTGTTTTACACCTGTGCTTGAAAAAGAAATATGGTAAATGTCAAAGTATTAAAATATTTGAATGTTTAGGTTTTAATTGATTGATAGTTTTGTAAATTTGTAATGATAACCTTTTTTTTTTAAAAAATAACAAATTGTACGTAAATAATCTTTAAGGTGACTAGTTACAAAAATGACAGATTAAGTTGGCATTTATAATATATTTAGCTATGTATTTATTATTTGATATAAACGATTTTTTTTAATCTGTGTGGTTCGAAATGACTCTAACTGATTTTTATTGTAGGACCACAATATACTTTGAAACAACTATTGGATTGTGTCAGTTCATATAGAGACCATGGAGGGTCTTTCACAGAGTTGGACGAAAATGAAAATACACTTCTTATGTTAGTCTTTTCTTCCCGATTTGAATTATCTTTGGACGATGAAAGGAGCAATTTGAATACGTTGATAGATATGCTAGCAACCAACAGAAAAATTGTACATAGAAAAAACTCCTCTGGACTTACACCGATAATGAAAGCAGCATCCATAAAGGCTTTTCAATGCATCAAAAAATTGTGGGAAAGGGGTGCAAAGGTTAACGCCAAAGATAAAGAAGGAAATTCGCCTTTGCATTTTTCTTTTTTAGAAAGTGAGTGTTTACTTATATAAAAGAGGTTAAGCAAGTATTTACTAATATTAAGACCATAGACTTTTTTTTCCAGAATTTTTAATGAAATGCCTTTTTATAAAAGGTTGAATAATTTTATTTCAAAGATACAATATTTCTCAAAATTAAAATAGTTGAATATCATAAATATTAATCATAATTGTGAACGCTTACATAAACCAAAGTTTTCTGATAACAATTTCTTCTTCATCTCTAAAATCATTGCGTAGATTACAACCAAACTTGTCACGTGACATCTATTTTAAAAATTTGTTAAAATGAAGAATTAGAAACTTTTTCAAGAGATGATTAAAGAAGAAAAAAAAATGGGTTGGGTGTTTTAAAACTCTTCTCAAAAACAAAATAGCCATTAACATCAACACTTTTACTTATTAATAAGTTTAATAGTACATGTATACACTTTTCTTCAAATTCATGAACATCGGTGGTACAGATGGGGTTCAGAGTCATCATTTAAATTAACATGATTAATTCTTTTAAGATCAAATTGACTTAAAATAGGTCGAAATTATTGCGGAAACTAGCTAGTTCAACAAAGGGTTTAGTGTAACTATGTCTCCGTTTCGGTCAGAAATAGGCCTAATTTAGGTTTTCAAAATCTTTAATATGTGCTAGGAAAAAGACAAAAAATATAAATGATGAATGATATAGGTAAACCCATGTACATAATGTGATGTTTTATTTTCAGATCAAAAAGAAGGCAATATTTTAGAAATAGTGGAGTTTCTTATCGACAAAGGCGCAGAAGTGAATTCAATAAATGGATCCTATGAAACTCCTCTTTCTTTAGCGATGGACAAAATTGAGGATAATGTAGATCGTTTGGACGTTGTTGAAGTATTACTTCGAAGTGGCGCAAACCCAAACCTGGGAAAAGGCAGAACTCTACCAATTGTAAAAGCTGTGACACATTACGATGTTTCCGCAACAACCCTACTATTACAGCATGGTGCTAAAACTGAATATCAGCATAACGACAAAACATTTTTTGTTTTATACGATTTGTTTTGTCCAAAATACTATCATAGCACCAACGAAAATGCAACAAGTAGGTATAATCTCTCTCTCTCTCTCTCTCTCTCTCTCTCTCTCTCTCTCTCTCTCTCTCTCTTTCTATATTATTTGTAAATCATACTTTATGTTTACTCGTACATGGTGTTCATGTTTACCTTAGACCCACCTTAGACCAATTTTCATCAACTGCATTGACCTTTTCGCTATCAGTGATCGTTCAATGCAATGATATGACTGTTTGCATTATCATACCGCGCTACCGCGCAGAATTCAAATTGTCTGCACAGCTATGGTGTGTTATAGGACCGACGACATCCAAAAAGAAGCATCCAATGCTTAAATGAATGGATGATAATCAAAGTGTACTGACTATACAGAACCACTTAAGTAATAGATAACGCACTATCTTTAAGGTGGAATAACACATCATCACAAAATTACATTTCGTTTTATTAAAAGGATTTTATCGACGACAACAGGTAACTTACTCCATAATAGCCCATTGGATAAAGAATTGGGCTTGTGATCCATACATCCGAGTTCGAATCCCGCAGGGGCTTTTGTTGTTACTTACTGAATTGTTTTTTTTTTCAAAGCAATATAAGCTGTATTTTTTAGAATTTTATTTTGCAGCAAAAACCTGCTTGTCTGATAAGTCTGCATGTAACTTAAACTTTTATGATAAATAAGATTTGAAAAAATCATTATTCTTGTGAGAGGAAAGATTTCTCTTCAAAGGAATATATAGCAGATCATTTTTTTGTACAGGACGACAATAATTCAATTTTGATCCAATTAAGGCTTGTGGCAACGCACTTTGAAAAATTACGCACTTTGAAAAAAATTTTCAAAGTGCGTTAAATTTAGGAGAAAATTAGCGCACTTTGAAAATTTTTTTCAAAGTGCGTTTTATTATGGTCCAAATCAACGCACTTTGAAATATTTTTTCAAAGTGCTTTATGATTGTAGACCAACATTTTTTCACATCATGACACTTAACGCACTTTTAAAAAAATAAATTCTTAATTTTTTTTATAACCATTTTGATATATAGTTGTGTTTATATATGAAATATTAATTGATATTTCGTTTCCGATGAAGCGATACGGCGATCCATTCTTTCAGCAAGGGAGATAATAGCGTCAGATCGTATTGACAAGGACGTTTCTCATGCGCTGATCCATACTGGATGAGCTTCCTACATAGAACATTAATCCTACTGTCCTTTACAAAAATTTAGAATACTGGGAATCAAAATTTGTACATGACATTCATATTTCTTTCCCTTCCCAACTTCGCGGGTTATAAAGCGATGATTGTTCAAATCAATTTAACACCACATAAAAGAATAAACAATGAATTTTATTTTCATTTTGTTCTTAAACAAACTAGTATTATTATTAATAAACGTTAAAAACGTTGTTCTAACCCAGTTCATGATGTCTAAGTATAACGTCGCTAGCTTTTGAATTTAATTCAGTCGTTAAATTTCGGTTCTTATATGGAGTTAAGAAGATCTTTTAGTATCAAATTATGAAAACAAAATTATAAAATGGCTCATTAAAAGAATTAATTCATTTTTGAAATCCTATTTTAACATTCTTTATACTGAATGTACATTTCAGCCAATTGCGTTATAAAAAATATAATTTTAAATTTAACACTAAGTAATTTGACGGCTACTTCTGTTGAAATAGCCCTTTAATTCGAAAAGAAAAATATGAACTCGTACTAAGAATCGCGTAGAAAGAGATTTTGAAATATGGATCTATAATATATGTAATATGAGCGAGGGCTATTTGTTTATTAAAAAATGTATTCTTTATGCACAAAAAAATTAACGAAGAAAGAGATACCTTATTGACATTTATTTTTTTGTTGAAACTAAACTTACTTAAATACATTCCTTGAGCCAGAAAGGATTAACTCGTAAATAAAAAAAAAATAAACTCTCGTCAGTTCTTTCAGTACTTTGATTTTAAAATGTTGTCCCAATACTGTAATATTTAGGCGAGACAATTAATTACTAGCACACAGTTTAAGTAATGATACAACACTTTTCAAGTTGTATAGACAAATATTAATATATTTTTTATGAATTTTTTTATATCAAGATAGAATAACATAAAGCTTTCATCTAACGTCAATTTTTTTAAATCGTTGTTGGCCTGCACACATTTCAGGATAGTTTGAAACGGGAAAACTTGTAATATATATATATATATATATATATATATATATATAAAGCACAGAGAAATTCACCTTATTGGAGCTCCACCTCCGCCCCGGCCGGGGCTTGAACTCACGACCTCTGGAACCCATTCTCCTAGCAGTGAGCGGCCACCGCGCTAACCACTACGCCATCTAGGCAAGACAAAAATCTTGCTTTCGATGACGAAGGGAACCTAGCGCGCCGGTCGCTCACTACACGGTCGTTTGAGATACAGGTGGAATACAGTTAAACGACAATTTGAGAGGATCGGGACGATACACATTGCATAGATATATACATATATAATAAGCACAAACATTGCAATAACTCTCAAATTGACATATACCTGCCCATAGTGAATGATATCATTCACTATGGGCAGGTATATGTCAATTCCATTGGCAAAACCTTATCAACATTGATCACCAAAACTGTATAAAATGTAGTTATTTTTTTTTTATAGGTTCTTTAGTAGTGTTAGTTGTAGTGCTAGATTTTGTTTTCTTTGTTTTTACCTATGTAATTCTTTTTGTTTCTCTTATGTCCTGAAGAAGGGACTGGTTGTCCCGAAAATTTGACAATTTCAATTGTTCGTGTCGTTAGCCATTTTCAGTGCTTTATATATTCATTTTACTGGCTTAGTATCTATACATTAGATCCGACACTTTAAAGATCCCTAGTGTTGTTGATTTTATTTAGTGCTTTATATATATATATATATATATATATATATATATATATATATATATATATATATATATGTGTGTGTGTGTGTGTGTGTGTGTGTGTGTGTGTGTGTGTGTGACTTGGACGGTATAACATTAATTAATTTTACTACCAATTTTATCTGAAAGTTCAAGAAATCGACAATTTTTTTTCAAAGTGCGTTGATATCGCCGATATTTACGCACTTTGAACAAAAAAATTATTTTTTCAAAGTGCGTTAAGATGGTCCCAAATTTAACGCACTTTGAAACATTTTTTCAAAGTGCGTAATTTTTCAAAGTGCGTTGTAACAAGGCTTCTTAACGGCCTTTTCCACAAATATATGGCTAACAGAAATTTAAAAACCATGATATTTTTTTTTCTTTTTAGTAGAAAAAAACGTTTTCTTAAAAAAAAAAATTAACATGAAAATTGCTTCTTATATTGCTTAAGATATTCATTTTTTATCCCCCCAATTCATTTTTTTCCTTATTTGACATATGAACAGTTTATTTATCGTTATATCTTTCTTAATCAAAGAATTTACTGTTAATTTGAGTGACCTTTTCCATGTGTGTTATTCCACCTTAAAGCTATCGTAAACCCAAACAGGTACATATAACACTGTGCCGGATAATTATGCCAGTGCCAAGGTGGCATTTTTGCACCCGCTTAAAATGCAGTTTCGGAAAAATCCATACACACCAAATGATAGACAATTGTCTAGAGAGTATAAATCCATTTTTGTTTTTAGTGTGCTTCACCTGACAGGTGAGATTTTTACCTTTGAAAATTAATATCCCATAGGAAAATGATAATTTCCATAGGAGAAACGATTCTCCTACGGGAAATATTGCCAATCCTATAGGATTTTCTGAAAATCCTATAGGAATTATATTTCCTATAGGAGAAAGCTATTTCCTGTAGGAATGTGACTCAGACAGGTAGTTTTCCTATAGGAAATTAAAATTTCCTATCGGATTTTATCAAATCCTATCGGAATTGAAATTCCTGTAGGAAGTTCTTGTATTCCGATAGGAAGTTTCTAATTTCCTATAGGAATACTGTTTTTCCTATGGGAAAAATTATTTTCCTGCAGGAATTTAGTTTTGAAAGGTAAATATCTCACCTGACAGGTGAGATACATAATAATAAAGGTGGTTGTAGACTCTTTAAGCAATGGTCT